>MNCI01036292.1:361219-529548 GCA_015680685.1 Gnetum montanum | reverse complement strand
TACAAGCAATCTTCTTTACAAATCTTCTTTACAAATGCTCTTCTCAAGACCCAAAGTGTGTCTTCAAGTGAGAGCCTAAGTGCTAGCTAATAGCTTTTCAAAGTATGATGTTTCAGAATCCTTTTTCAAAAGTCTTTCCAAAGTTCCCCCTCCTTTTCAAAATACCTCTTTGAAGCCTTTTTATAGGTTTCAAAGGTAGTTACATATGCAAAAATATCTTACCTAACTTCGCTCCCAAGTGACTTGCCCAGCAAGTTAGGGAGTATTAACTTAGGAGGTTAGGAAGTTAGGAGATAAATATTTCTTTTCAAAAATAATTCCAATAATTTCATATAATTGTTCACAATTTAGCTTTAATAGCCAATTGAAGCTCTTAGTGAGTTTATAAACAAGGTGATAATATAATATCTACCTTGGCATAAATGTTGTTGGTACCTTAATCCTAAATATTTTATGTGCACTTGCACCCGAATGAAAATGGCTGGAAAAATTTAAATTCGAAACACCAAGCCCGAATGTGAAGGCACCAGGCCTAGAACTGCCATCAAATACTTCTGAAATATCGTGCCCCTGCCAAAAATCGTTAGGAACCACCACCGCAGAAGAAGGCTCTACCGCTGCATCCGGCATCATTATTATGTGACGTTCAGTTGCTGGAGGAGAAAGATCTAGAAACAGAAATGATGTATTGGACATATGACCCTGGACATAGGGTTTCGATTGCCTGGAACTATTTTATTTTGCCCCAAATTCACTTAGGGCTTCCTGCATTTTCGTGTTCCTACAGATCATTTTTTTAATTCCTGCCATTGATTTCAGGGTTAAGGACAAATGTATCATAGATCTGAGCATCAGAGAATACGGCATCAGGTAAGGTAGGTTAAGAATAGCCCTGTAAAGGCTAGAAAAATCTTCATGCAATGCACGCATTTCAGAACACATTGGCGTCGTTGGAGGTGGGCGGATCGATTGCATTTTATGGAAAAAATTTGAAATTGAAACGGTTTCTGCCTTGGAAGTGGCAACGCCCATGCGAGTTCTTTTTCCACCTTGAATCCACATCCCTGCAAAATTTTTGGCACATCGTGACCAACAAAGACGCCGCTGATTTGGGGCCAAAAAGAATAGTTGGTGTTGCAAAAAATGGAAGCCATTACAGGGCAATAAACCTTGCTCTCCCCTGCGTCGGTACCAACGCAATCCCTTGTAAAAAAATGGACATTTATTTGGACTATTTTTCATCTATCGCAGCAATTTCATTCATTTCTCTCCCAACACGTATAGTGGCTGGAACTGTTTTCTTTTTTTTTTTTACAGTAAAAACATTATCCAAACCTTACAATGATGACTTTGATATTTCTCATTGATGCATCCATAAACGGGATCGGCTCTTTTAGCTTTTTAACTCTTTTCAACCTTCCCTTTGCAAAGGAGCATGATGAATTTTTCTTTCCTTGATATTAACTCTTGAAATTGGAAATACTATATCTTCATTTAACAATTTTCTACATGAAACCTCTAGTATTAAAATATCAATAAGGCACAACCATCATATATATTTTTTCTTTGAATATCTTCTATGGCTTATCCATATTTTATCACCTTTGCTATTCCATGAAATGGCTAAATGTGCCAACAGTAGCATTTGCTACCGTAGCGAGATGCACCTTCATATGATGCTTCTCTAAAATGCACCCTGCAAACATGGTAGAGCAAACCAAAATAAAAAACCATGATGCAAAACTAGGGCAAAGGTCTTTCTTGCTGCAGACATTTTTGAAGCTCTTGGACATCTTTGTTGGTGTACGATGTCCAAAGCAAGAAGATAGGCAATGATTTTGGTAGCATCAGCATGGAGGAGCGGGCATCGAAGGAGCAAGGAGTTGCTATAAGTGCAAATGCCTTGAAATCCCTGCCAAAGGCATGCATTCTTAGTTCAACTATGAGACCAACTACCTCAACAGCTAAACGTCATTTGAGCCTAGATGCTGGCAGGGCCTAGAGGGTAAAAATATTATGGCTGGACCACAATAATGCTAGTACTCCAACAGTAGGCACTGACTGAGGGACTACCATCAAGGTGAAAGGCCGTGGCGATGGTAGGTCCGGAGGGTCAGTTGGATGTCATACGACATCTTTGGAGGATCAGCAAGATGCTAGAAGTGTGGGTGTTGCAGATGTCCTAGAGGGTGTCCTCTTTGCATCATGCACTACCTTCTGGAACTGCAATGCCCCACCTTGTGTTGGCACTATGCACGCTCGGCTGATGTGTGTCGTGGTAGATGCATGTTGGGGACATGCTGCAAACCCATTTTAAGGTCTTGGTGGACCATGTGCTAGTTTAGGGTCCCAACAGACTACTGTGCTGGTTTAAGATCCTAGTAGACCATATGTGCCAGTTCAACATCATAGTAGATGTGTTGCACCAGTTTACAGTCATAGCAGACTGGTTGTGCCAGTTTATAGTCATAGCGGACTAGTTGTGCTAGTTTATAGTCATAGCGGACGTTTGCCACCTTTTCCAGTTTTACGTCTTAGAGGATGAGCTTTGCCAGTTTTATGTCATAGTGGACGATCTTTGCTAGTTTTATGTCATAGTAGACACTTCTCACCGCGTTCATGCTTTAGACATAGTATGGCTTAAGATGCAAATGGTTCGCCAGATTCACGATCTCGTTGTCGTTCATGTCAGCCTGCTTGAAGGCTCCATTCCCAAAGGCTTTAGTGACCACCTATGGACCTTCCCAGTTGGCTGAGAATTTGTTCACATGCTCACGAACAGCCTTGAGGATGAGGTCTACCTTCTGTATTGGCCTTTGGTGCGGGTTTGAACAATGCTTTTGCCATTGTTTGCTCTGGTACTGCTCTATGTGACTTAGCGTTTGCACATGCTCTTCCTCTATCGAGTTAAGGTCGATGATTCTTGATTTGTTGTTCTGGTCTTCACTCATGACTTCTGATAGGATCATCTAGAGTGATGGTACTTGCAACTCAAGAGGCAACACAGCTTCAGATCCATAAACCATACTGTAAGGAGTCTTACTTGTCGTGGTCCTGCATGTCGTCCTGTAAGCCCACATTATATAGAGGATTTGCTCATGCCACCGCCTCTTGCTATTGTTAAGCATTCTTTTCAGCAAGCTGATGATGGACTTATTTGTAGCCTTAGCCTGTCCATTTTCCTACGGGTAGTACGGTGAGGAGAATGATTGCCTGATGCCCAGATTGCTGCAGAAGGTTTGGGTTTCCGTACTACTGAATTGTGGCCCATTGTCAGTTACAATAGTCATCAGAAGCCCAAACCTTGTCACAATGTTATCTAAGATGAAATGGCAAACCTGTTGAGATGTTGTCTTTCTCATGAATATGGATTCCACCCACTTAGTAAAATCCTCAGTGGCAGTGATGATGAAGCTATGTCCTACGGAGGACTTAGGCATGATAGGCCCTATGAGGTCTAGTCCCCATCGCTGGAAAGATCAAGTGATCTGTGTTGGATGTAGCTCTATAGGTGAAATGTGCATGAGGTTTGCATACCTTTGACATGTGTCACACGTCTTGACTTTTGATAGGCAATCGTGCTCCATATGTGGCCAATAGTACCCTAGGCATCTGATTTTCATAGCCATAGCCCTAGGTGCTATGTGTCCACCACACAGTCCCTCATGTACTTCATTAACTACCTTTAACGCCTGCTCCTCACCCACACATGCCAGCAATATCCCGTCATAGAAACGTTTGCACAGGGCATCATTTCCCATGAGCGTATATTGCTAGGCACACTTGCAAATCGCATCTCTCTGGGCAGATATCAATCCGCTTGGGGGTTCATAATGTTGTAGGTAGGTTTTAATATTGGTGTACCACTCTTGGGTATCTGCAGCACTGATAGAGGCCACGTGTGTTGCCTGAGTGATGGGCTTAGTACATTCGGTAATCGAGGTTGGCAAACTTGCAAATAAGGGTGGTGGAATATTTAGTGCTAGGATGGCTAGGGCGTCTGCTATGGTGTTTTCATTGCATGGCATGTGTTGCACATCCGTAGTTGCAAACTATTTGAGTAGAATTTTTTCTAGGTTGGAATAGGGTTGCAGGTGCATAGCTCTACAGGCATAGACCTCAGTGATTTGAGTCACAACTAGTTTTGAATCTCCACGAATCACCAGGTGTTGTATGGGTAGTGTTTGGGCAGCTGAGAGGCCTCTGAGTTGCCCCTCATACTCTGCCACATTATTAGTGCAAGGGAATGCAAAACGGTAAGTGAAAGGATGCATTTCCCCAGAGGAAAAAGTAATGATAGTAGCACTACCTCCTCATACGGTCGAGGCATCATCGAAGTGTAAAGTAGCTTCCAGGTGCGATGGGATGACATTGATAGTGCTAACATGCTCGTCTAGGAATTTGGGGTCTATGGTCACCTGCTCGTCGATGGGGGAGACTGTAAGTTGCGTCGCTATGGCTTGACCCTTCATCAATGACTGGCTCACATAGTGTAAGTCGAACTCCGAGGTTATTGCTTTCCATCACGCTATCCTGCTACTTTCATACATGTTGTTAGTGATAGCCCAGAGTATGTTGCTTTTGCCAATGATGTTAATTTTACTACGAAACAGGTAATGCCTCCACTTTTTTAATGAAAATACTAAGGTAAGGTAATTCCTCTCTACTTTCTTGTAATTCTCCTCATGTGCTATTAATGCATGACTTAGATAATACACTGGTATCTCAGATCCGTCGTCTCATTTCTGACATAACAGTGCTGCGATGGATGTGTCAGAAGTGGCAAGGTAGATGAAGAAAGGCTTATCTCTCTACAGTAGATGCATGGTTGGGAGGTGCAAAAGCTCTTTCTTCAGGTCATCGAAGGCTTGTTTACATTGAGTTGTCCATTTGAAGTTAACCCCTTTCTTTAGAAGATGTTGCATGGGGTATAACTTATCAGTTAACTTTGCTATACACCTTCAAATGAACTGTACGCTACCTTAAAAACCATGTAATTCCTTAAGGTTTGTAGGAGGTGCCAGGTTGACGATGGCCTTAACTTTGTCAGGGTCTACACGTATCCCAACCTCTGATACTACAAACCCTAACATGCATCCAGTGTTCACTCCAAAGACACACTTCTTAGGATTGAGGTGCAAATCATGCATTTGACAACACTTGAGGACTACCCCTAGATCGTGTGGGTGATTAGCAACTTCTTTAGACTTGACCGCTATATCATCCACGTAATCGTTTAGCATTTCTAGGATGTAGTCACTAAAGATGTAGGTCATGGCTCACTGGTAGGTCACTCTGGCATTCTTGAGCCCAAAAGGCATCATGGTGTAATACAAGGAACCCCATGGGATCAGGAAGGTTGTTGTTAGCTGATGCTCTAAGTTAATGCAAATTTGGTTGTATCCAGAGAAACCATCCATGAAGGATAATAGGGTATGACCAGTAGTGGTGTCAATGAGTTGATCGATGCTCAGAAGTGGAAAATTGTCTTTGATCATTACCTTTTTTAGATCTCAGAAGTCTATACATATTTGTATTCCTCCCGGTTTCTTAGAAACCATAATGATGTTGGACACCCATTCTGAGTAATCAACTGCACGGATGAAACCAGCTTGGTATAGCTTGGAGATTTCATCCCTTATGACTAGTGCAATTTCTGGTTTAACCTTATGAGCCTTCTATTTGACTATTTTCATGTGCGGGTCTAGGATGATGTTGTGTTGTATCAGCCTCAGATCTAAACCTGGCATGTCACTGTATGACCATGTGAAAACGTCAATGTTGTCTTATAGGATCTTGGCTACATCTTTGTGCATTTGCGCATCTAAGAGGGAACTAAGTTTCAAAATTTTTAATTCCCCCTTGGATGTGGTCACAGGCATCTTGACGAGAGGGTCCTCAGTTACATCCCCAACCTCTAAATCTAGAGTTTAGACTAGATGCTTAGGCCAGTCTGGGGATGTCTCTAAGGATGCTATGGTGCTGGCTGTGGTTGACCCCCAGTCGATTAGGTCTGGGTTCAATTATCTTATGAGCTTACCCTGTGGACCTGCTAAAGCTAAAGGCGTAGAGAGATCATGATAGATTTCCATTTTTTGCTCAACCTGCCAAAATGAGATGAAAGTCTAGTTAAGAGGCACCTATTCGCAGTAATTATGTCTAATGAAAATTTGCAAAGCAACAATGAGAAAGTGTGATATAAAGATTAAAACTTTCCAGTTTAAGGTCATAGTAGACCATCAAGACGCCAAGATGCAAAACTACTAAAGAATGCAAAACTACCGATATGCAAATGTGAAGCTGTTAGTTTAGTGTCACTGCGGACTGCCTAAATATAAAATGCAAAACCACTATTATACAACACATAAAGTTGTTGATGCAAACATGTGAAACCATTAAGGCGAAAATGCAAAACTACTAGTTTAGTGTTGTTGCAGTCTGCGAACGTGTAGGAGACTGAGATTGCTAGTTGAGTGTCTTTTTGGACTGCTAAAGTCATCGCTACACTAAGATTGCTAATTTAGGGTCTTTTTTGACCGCTAAAGTCATTGCTATGCTCGGGTTGCTAGTTTAAGGTCTTTCTGGACTGCTAAAGCCATGGCTATGCTAAGATTGCTAGTTTAAGATCTTTCCGGACCGGTAAAGTCATGTATATACTTTTTTGTTTTTTTGGGAAAGAAAACAGTTAGCTTGAGTCATACCAAGATCTTTTGCCCAGATATGCCTATTTTAATTACCAACAGTGCTACGATGTCATGGCAAGCATGCTACGCTATATGGAATACTCTACATTAAATGAAGAGAGAGAATGGCAGGTTTCCCCTTTTACCATTATAGCTATAAATAGGGATTAACTCCTGGTAAACTCGTTAACTTCACTGTAACAACGTAGAGCCCACATTCGGAGTGCAGAGCAATTTTGGAGTGCAGAGTGATTGTGCCAGCAAAGAGCAAGGTGTATTTGACATAGCAACAAGGAAGAGTCAGCAAGCAAAATGATGACTTCAAAGAAAGAATGCACACACTTGGTGCTCGCGAAGGTCGATGAGGTAAAGGAAATGCTAGGGCGAGTGACATAAGCATGCGTCGCGGTGCGGGAAGAGACGTCGTTGACCTGCTAGGCCGCTATGCTTCTCCTGTTTCCTCGTGCTTTTGTTATCATTGTTGTTTTCTTTGCTTGCATTTCTGTAATTTAGTTTTAGCTATCTGTGTTTCCTGCCATCGCATTGTCATTGTTTTGGCCTTTAGACCGTCGTTGTTACCATTTTTGGCCATGGTGGATGTAAAAACGCTACACCAAAGTTGCATGCAAGGTCGCCTAGACCACTATCGCTGTGGCTGTTTTTTTAGCAGAGACTTGGATAATTTAGGCTACTTGGCTTTCAAATGGCTTAGCATAGGACCCTCAAGAGGGTTTGACCATGCATGATGTGGTAGTGAGACATGTGTTTTGTTAGGACATAATGTTAATCTCTTTCATTAGGGCTAATCACTTTGTTCCTACACTACACTATTGCTTTCATGTTTTTTTCTTTGCTAGGCTATGTACAGGAAGGTGATTATGCTACGCTATATTCTAAGATGTTAGTTTTTTCTACGCTACGTGTGTGTTGCACTTGAATGTGATGTTGACATTTGCTGCTCTGTTGTGCAGGATAGCACTCAAGCTAATTCTAATTGTCCTAGAAATTTTAGGGGTCCTATGCTTGGTGAACAAACTAGTGGCCAATGTTCCTCCTCCTCACACATGTGTGGGAGATCAGGTGATCTGGTTTAGGACAGTAGCACAGAAGTTCCTACAATTCCTCCTCGAACGCTTCAGTGTGATCGTTTGGTCACACTCATATGAGGAAGCAGCAGCCATCATACTAGAAACCTTGTTTCCTAGGGCAACCCGAGGTGTTCTGAGGTATTTGAAGGATGGGACAGTCAGTAGCGGGTAGGAAGAAGGGTTTAGTCAGTGGCCCCAAGGTTTGAGGCATTTGGCTTGGATCTGGGAGATGCCTGAGTACAGCTACTACCATCTCTACAACACATTATTTATTGCACATCATATGGGAACATGCTTCCAAAACCCACCATGAACCATCTACCATGTTAGTGGGTGAGTTTTGTACCCACGTTCTGTTGCATTGTGCAACATTTGCTATGCTAGCCAAATGTTAACGCTATGTTTTTATTACTAGGTTTTATATCAATGTGAAAGGGCTTCATGACGATATGGATGCATTGGCCATAGCCGAGATGGCCCTACGGGAATTCTCTTCTGCTAAGAACATGTGTGCAAGTGTGATAGGTCAATGCAGGAGTGAGTACCCTACCTATCTAGACCAATATCCCAACCTATACTGTAGATGCAAGGAGTTTGGTTGGTTGGATGAGGGATGGGCACCCTTCAAGTCGATCCCTATGGAAGACGTTTTGGTCCCTCTTCAAAAATTCTCATTGTTGTATAAACCTAGTAAGCTAAGCAGTAGGTACAGCATGCTGGAGAATTTTTGCCATTTTTTTTTGTATTTTTTGTGTTTTTATGCTAACCGTTTCTATGCAAACTATTGTAGGGGTGAAGAAGTCCTAGGAGGTGATGATGGTAACTATCGGGAATCAGGAGGCAAACATCTACTTCAAGTACGGAGAAGTAGATGTGAGCTAGTATTGGATATACAGCGAGGCTTCGGAATCCCTGGTCAAGAATCTTTGAAATGCTATGCTTATGTATTTGTTCTTGACCCTGAACAAGTGTTCCAGCCACTGAGATGCTCTCCCTGGTGGACTTCTTTTCCAACAAGGTAGACCGCTTCCGCACACGCATACACGATGTGCGGGTGGTCATTGAAATCAATAACTAGCTATTCGAGGACCTCTTCGGTGTCCCTTCCGATGGTATCCTCATAGGGTCAAAGTCCAAGAAGGAGTTAAACCTTCAAAAGGATGACATCATGGAGTGGATAGGGGTTGCCAAAGAACGGAAGGGGATTCCTATGGAGAAGGTCAAGGCGGGACCTACCAAAGAAGTTTACCCCGTCTTCCGTTCTTGCGCTTTCCCTCAACTACTTTCCTAAGGGAAGGTCCTTGGGATTGAGCAGGCCTGGGTAATGCATGAGGTCATGGAAGAGGGGGCTCACTACAACTAGGCTAGGTTTCTATGTAAAGGCTTGTAGACTGAAATCTTGGGGTTCCATAAGAAGCTGGAGTCCTATTTCAATATATATTATGACTTTTACATAGCCTTTCTACGGCGTTTCGTGAAGTTTTTGGTGGTCCATGAGAAAGGGGCCTCGGTATTGTGGAATCACAACTAGATTTTCAAACCATAAATTTGCCAGATTCTCCAGACCACCCCAGCTGAAGATCCCCAAAAAATAATTGGGAAGTCATTCTCTATGACGACTAAGGATCAGGTGGCCTGCAACTTTCATGGCCAAGACAACATAAGAGAGGCCCCCCTACTATCACCAATAGAGTATCATAGGAAAAACATCTCATTGCTGAAATGGTGGCCACCAAGTTGCAGCGAAAGAGGGCTGCTTCAGTTGAGGCAACCCTTCACACGAAGGAAGAAGAGGGGCAGAGATTGCAGTTTAAACTATAGAGGACGCAACCCCCCATTGGTAAAGACTTTTTCCTATGTGTACTTCCTTACTTACCTTGTTAACGCTTGCTACGCTATGCTATGCTAACGCGAACGTGCTCTTTTTTTTGGCTGCCAGAGGAAGAAGAGGAAGAGGAAGAAGGTGGTGAAGAGGTATCAGCTCCTAAGATGGGGATGATAAATAAATATGTGGAGGCCCCAGTCTTAGAGGAAAGGGCCTCGATCAAGGAGGAAAGAGCCCCCATCATTGAAGAAAGGCCTCTTGTGGTTAGGGAGAATCCTTCTATGAATGAGGAGGAAATTTTTGGAGATGAAGAGGAATCTCCCATGAATGAAGAGGATGCTAGCACCTCAAAAGGAAAGACCCCAGCAAATAAATAGGAGGCCCACATCGACCTGGAAGGGACCTCTGGCAAGGATGCCGCTATGGCTTAGAGTCAGAAGGGAGGGGAACCGCAACTAGACATTGGTGAGTTCAACAATACGTTCACCTTATCATAGTCCATTTTGGTCATTTCTGACACATTTAGTTATTTGAAAAATGTCACTGTTGATGTTACAGGATCTCCTCTGATTCACGTGGAACCATGGGTCGAGACCCCTGATAAACTTACGTTTACGCAGGGGATCGTCGATGACATGATCGACTGCCTCAAGCAGCTCGACCCTGAAGTGGGTTAGTCATGCTAGATGCTTTCATGTTGCTACGCTAGATTCCATGAGTCTACTAACCTTGCTACATTAATGTGATTGATATGATTTTTTCATGATGAAAGCTTCTTAGCTCAAATGGAACCCGACATAGCCTTTGAAACTCGGTGTTGTGCCTACATTCCTACCTGAAGTGACCGAGGTGCCTCGTTGCGCATACAACAAGGTCAGAATATGTGCTTTGCACTCGGCCCGCTCCTTGTAGGAGTACAAGCATGTCAATGAGAACCTATGAAAGCTGGTCTAGAAGGCTGAAAGAGAGAAGGCCAACCTGAGCACCGAAGTGGTGGACCTCAAATCTCGGAACGAATTCCTCATTGCTTGTGATACTAATAATGAGGACTGGCGCATGGTTGTGACAGATTACGCCAGATTTTGGATAGTCGTGCGATAGAACAATGAAGCCACCTGCGAAATAATAGAACAATGGATGCAAATGGACTTGTTGGCCCAAAATAGTTAGGATTGGATAGATTTTAGTGCCAGGGTTTACGAATGGAGGCAGTCCTAGAAAAACCATAAGGATATGTATAAACTAGAATGTGCCTCCTATCGTAGACTGTACAGGGATGCTTCTATCAAGGTGTTTACCTATAAAGCATTTGTAAATGCCATTGGTCTTTTTGAGGCCTATGACAAGCTGAAAGAGCAGGTAAAGGTTATAGAATCTCCTAAATGGGAATTGGACCTTCCCACAGGTGAGACCGCAACTGCCTCCTTTTCTCCGGGACCACCAAGATGGATGACCGTTGAAAAGGAGAAAGCTGCTACAGATGCTGAACCAAGCAATAGGCGTTGGGTGGATATCACGGTAGAGGATGTCTGGCACTGCCTTGGACTTAGTCTAGATCAGATACTCTTCTAGATGGATGTAGGTCCATCTCGGGTCAGTTGCTTTCTACTGCATTAATGCTTGTGTTTTGTTGTAGCTTGCATGTGTTGCCTTAGCTGACTACATTTCTGCAATGTAGGTTCCAAATGAGGGTGCATAGCCCATAGAGGACAGGGATAAAGGGGCGGTAGAGGACAATGATGGGGAAGGTGATGTAGAAGGGGGTGATGCAGAAGCGAATGATGAAGATGATGCAGGCAGAGACAACCCATGACAACATGGGATTTCTTTGAATTTTTTGAAAATTTTTGTAAAACGTTTTGCAAACATTATTTAGCAGACAAAAGTTTTGAATGTAAAGAAATTGATTCTATGCTAACTCATGCATTGTCTTCGTGCTATATCTCATGTTAAACTTTCGCTCTTCTGTTTTAGTTTTAGGCCATTTCGAGCCATTGCTAGTTTTAGGCCATTTCAGGCCATAGCGTAGTAAAGGAATCATACACTAACGATCTAGAGAACGGCTAACTAGTGGCTAGTATAGATAGAAAAATGTAAAAATAAAAAGTGGTAAATGTACAAGGATGGTGACATGGGCAAGAACCAGCGGGGTTGCTATGCTATGCGTAGCTACTTCTTAACCCATTGTGGGTCGAACAAGACATAAGGCCGAGGTGCTTTGATAGGGCCTTCGTCTACATCATTGACCTCCACTTGGAAGGGCAACTCAACCCATGCATTTTTGTTTTGGAAGCCAGCTTGCTGAGCTGATTCCTTCATTAGATGGCTAATGTGTGCAGAGATAGATGCTTCATTCTTAGAGGTTATGACCTCTAATCCCTACTCCATGTCCATGTTATTGATTGCCTGCATCGTCACCTCATCGCCATGGATCACCATGTTCCTACCTGCATATGGTACATGGATCTCCTTGTGTATGGATGAAGAGACAGCCCTAAGTTGTACCAACCATGATCTCCCCAAGATCAGGTTAAACCCGGGCATCTCCTCGACCATAATGAATGCTGCATCCATGGGGAACTGGTCCCTTGCCATGAAGTCTATGTGGACTATGCCCTTCACTACGACCTGTGCCCCATTAAATGACCTTAGACATGACATCATTGTGGGTTTGATCTGGTCGACCAAGCCCAGCTTGTCCACAATAGGGAAGGGGATGACGTTTGTGGTAGTCCCATCATCGATGTGTACCCTTCAGATCCTATATCGGCCGACCCGAATTATGATGAATAGGGGTGTTGTATTCACCTGTCCCCCTTCGAGGTCTTCCCTGATGGAGTCATCACAAAACATTAATTGGGACGGTTCTGGCTTTGTAGCTGTGGATGGAAGCATAATTAAATGGATTGCTTCTTCTTCTACTGGCATGTCCTCATCGACCGAAATTGCCATCAACATGCGGATCAGAGGATCATGGTGTAGGATAGACATCACGATTAGGTCGTACAAGCTTAGTGTAGTGTTTTTTTGTTTTAGATCTCATTTGATTTGAGCAAAAGCATTCAAGAGGTCCTGGCCACCCCTATACTTACTACTCTTATCCTCTTCTATTCATCCCAGAAGATAAATTTCCTGAGGAGGGGCTGTTTCGGGTCTGGGTTCAAACCCCTTTTGGCGAGGTAGTGTAGACTGTGTGGTTGTAGCAATGTTCCTCTTTGGTGACGAGGATGTAGACACAGGGGGTGAAGACGTGGGCTTGGAAGTACCTAGGGCAGTACTTCCCTCCAACGTCTCACCTGTGAAATGCACTTCTCATTTTTTAGGAAGAGAAGGTTGTTTAGCTGTCTTGCGTGGGATCGGGCAGTTGAAGGATTTGGTCCACTAATGACGAATGGAGCTAATGGTGCTAACAAGCGAGGTTGTGTGGTTTTGCTAATAGGTTGCATGGGGATAGATGCTCGGGGAGGGACTCTCAGGACAAACGGTTACTGCAGGCTTCGACCAGCTGCTAGTGGTATTGGTGTGCTACGTTGAGGCACACAGACCACAAATGGCTGCTAGGGTGGCCTAGGGGTTACTATTAATGTCGATGGTGTTGACGACATAATCAGCATTATTGGCATTTAGGGGGTTAGTATAGACGTGCAGAGATTGATTCTCAAGATGCACTGGATTGCTTTCATCCAACAACAGTTTTCCCTGATCAATCAACCTTTGGATGTCATCCTTCAATGCCATACAGTAATCTGTATTGTGACCACACTTCTGGTGGTAGTCACAAAACCTATCTAGCCTAAAACCCTTAGGAACTAGGGGCTCATTGGGCAAGGCCAAAGAGGGGTTCCTAAGGAGCTTGTAGTAGCGCTGATGTTTCTTGACTCCCTCTTCCGACATCTACTTGTGTTCAATATACCCTGCTACTAGTAGCTACTTCAGAAGATTCGAAGGCTTAAGAGGTAGTGGCGTATACTTTGAGCGATCTTTACGCTCAAAGTTTAGCTTGGGCTTTGCAGATGTCTCGGATGGGGGTATGGCGAGTGGTGGTGCATTGCCTTGCTTGGGCGTGAGGTTAGCTACGGGCATGGCCGCTTTTCTATTATTCTTGTTACCATTATTATTAGGTTTGGGCTTAGCCTCGCTCGTCACAGCAACCACTATGGTTTTTGTAGCCTTCCCTTGTTCTTCTTTGTGAAGGTGTTCTTGTAAGCAATGTAGGCCAGGTCTTTGCTCACCTCAGCAGCATCCTGTATGCTCTTAGTCTAGGTGAAGGCTTGACTAAGAGTGCAAGGAGCAAGGTAGTACAGGTTAGAATTAATGAAGTCATTCACTACACCCTTAAAGATGGCCAGCAAGTGGGCCTCCATGATGGGCTCGCAGATTTCATTAAGGCTTGTGCTCCAATGCTGGATGAACTTCTGGACCGGTTCCAAAGGATCTTTCTTCACGCTCATCAACTAATCTAGCATGATTATTGTCTTCACGTTATACTTGAAGCAGATCATGAACTGGGACAAAAGCTCTTCTAGATTTGAAATGGATGAGCGTGGTAGCACGCAGTACCAATCCAAGGCTCTCCTAGTTAGAGACATGGCAAAGATGTAGATGATCATGTGCGGCCATTGTTGCAGCAGCAAGGAATCAAACCTAAAGGTGACAAGATGTGCATTGGGATCCCCCTCCACATTGTACTTCATAAAGTGGGGCAGGGACATCCCTGGGGATAACGTGAGTGCAGGTATTACAGGGTTGATGTGGTCATCCTGGTAAAAGTCCATGACTTGTACCGTGGTAGACCCGATAGCCTTAAGACATTTTATTTCTTTAGTAAGGGTCTGGATAAGTTGGAATGCTTGGTCCAGACCCTAAGACAATGCAAACAGTTGAGGAACTACCAAGGAAGCTCTCATCTTTGGAGTGGTAGGGGCGACAGCATGACCCATCAGTGGTGCCGGTGGGGTGGCCCCTACGAACTGTGTTACTTGTGACATCCACCAACTAATAGGAAGTGTCGTTGTAGCAACAACCGAGGGTTGTGCTATGGGGTGGACTATTTGCATGGTGGGTGGAACAGACCAGATCCCCATGCTAGGCAGTATCATTTGTGGCACTCGATAGGCCTGATGGCTGACGTGAGACATCTGCGATGGTAATGTAATAGGGGGAGTAGTAAATGGGGTCCACCATGTGGATAGGCTTGGGCCCACCGTTGATGGTGGGACATACGTGAATGCAAGAATGGAAGCAAATTCTACATACAACTATGAAGCAAGCATGGTATGAACATGTGGTAGGGTAGCCGTGATCGGTGTGTGATATGCTATAGGAATGGACTGATGAATGGTTTGCAGAGGAATAGTAGTTGAAAACGAAACAAGGGAATAGGGGCGTTGGTACACCAAGGAGATAACGTGGCTACCCATTGTAGATGTGATTGTGGGTTGCGAAGGTGTAGATGTGATTACGAAGGGAGCGGCAACAGAAAAAGGGTTGGTCCAGAAAGACTGGGTAGGCGGTACTATAACGGGGTCAGTTTGACCTCCCATGTCAGATTTAGAATTGAGTTCCTCATGTCCATCCTGGAAGGCTTCGTCATGGTTAGATGCTATGTCCTATTGCTCCCTAAGCTTAGCCAAATGGATCAGCTAGTCTAAAAGCCATTGATTCATCTCTGTCAAAGGGATGGAAGTGCTGGGAGTGGGAAGAAATTCCTTCCCATCGCAGTAAGTGAACTCGAAGATACGTTTTTCTTCAACTTCTTGCGAGTCCAAAGGCAGGTTTTCCTACACCTTTGCACAAAGGAAGTTATATGGTTCTTGGCATAGTCATTGTTATGAAGTTAAACGGTTTTGCAAATGATAAAAACAAAGAAACCGGAAAGAAATCAAAAGGCTTTATGTCTCGCTAGATTCTGGGGGAACTGTCGAAGCCACTGATCTATACCACACGGCGCGTAAACAACCGCAAAAGGGTGTCAAGTTTATACTAATGCATGACGGGGTATAGAACATGTGCAAGACTACCATAAAATAATCAAGTTGACTGGCAATCAAAAGGCTTTATGTCCTGAAGGATTCCAGAGGAACCTTCGAAGTGACTTGTCTACACCGCACGATGCGTAAACAACCAAAAATGGGTGTCAAGTTTATGCTAATGCATGTCAGGGTATAGAATGTAGGCAAGACTATTGTAAAATAAGCAAGTTGACTAGTGACCAGAGGCTTTATGTCCTATAGGATTCTGGAGGAATCGTCGAAGTGAGTGGTCTGCACCGCATGATGCATAAACAACCGCAAAAGGGTCAATTTTACTCTAATATATATCAAGGTGAAAAACACTTATAGGACTACTATAAAACATGGAAACAGACACCAAAAGCCCCTCCTTCTAGTGCCAGAAAACTATAGTGATCGAAAATGTCGGTGGCTAGAAAACACCGAGAGGTCGTCGGTCGCGGCAATCTTAACCCCGAATCCGTGCAAGGGCTGTGCTGGATAAAATAGAAACGGGGTGCCCTAAACAATCTGTTCAATTAGACAAGGAATTATTCAGTGTTAATATAACCTTTTGCAAACATATAACTTGAAAACGGGGCTTATAGCATAAAATAGTAACCTTTAAATGCAAAAAAGATAGAAAAAAAAATGTAAAATGCGATAACAAACAAGAAAACAAAGTAAAATGTAGTTAAGTAAATGCATCACTTTAAGATTGTGAATTTACTCTATCAAGGTGGAAACAATTGGTTGCGCGACGGTGAGACACACAAAGATCCCAAGAGTAACCAAGATGTTTAGAGAAAGACAGCTATATGCTTGAACACGGACTCGAAAGTTGACAATGCAAAATGCTATGAGGATAGTAGGAAAGATCAGAACACAATGCCAAGCGAGAGTGCTAACTGTTTACAATGTCAAACAAGGTGTTTACAATGCTCAGGAATACAATGCTAACTTGTTTCTTTTATAGCCAACAAATTCACCCCCTATTCATCCCTCTTTAAAGCGTTGCTCATTGGGGTATTTATAGGACCAAGGGCATGAAAAGGATGTGGTTTGGATGCCACATGTCCTGGGCCTGTGTTGACGTGTTTGTGCTACATGATCATACTGGACTGTTGGACGAGCCCTCCATGCTGTAGCAGGACTGTTGGACGGGCCTGCCATGGTGTAACAAGACCGTTGGATGGGCCTGCCGTGTTGTAATTATGAGCCTGGCATGCTATAATTACATTTTTATAACATGGAGACATGTGCCAATGATGCAAACAGGTGGAGTACATTAATGTACCTCACTGCCTATTACATTGTGTCATGCTTTACAGTGTAGCATGTGGACATAGTGTAGGATCTCACTATTCAAGGAGATGCATCAACATAGTGTAGACACTTGCCATGTTGTGCTACGCTTTGGAACGTAGCCTATTGGCGCAGCGTAGAAGTTTTCTACGCCATGCCACACTCTAGAGCATAGCATGCGTAGCATAGCATAGCATCTTGTTACGCTATGCAGCGTAGCATAGCGTAGACACTAGTTTGAAACAAAAACTTGCATTGCATCCTACTGTGTGTGTTGGAAACCTTTGCAGTGCTTTGACTAACTTCGCATTTTTGCTATGTTGTGCTATGCTACATGGTGTAGCGTAGTGTAGTAGCTTGCCTTAGTCACAAAAATGCCAACAATTTGCAACTTTTGCAACGCAAAGTTTTCGAACTTGCTGATCCTGTACTCGCGAAGATGTCCTTTGCTACTATCATAGAATTGCTATGTTGTGCTACTCTATGTACTGTAGCATAGCGTAGCGACCATCATGGCCTACTTTTTGCTAAGTTTGCCACTTTCTGGTGAAGGAGTCATCGTTGAAGGACTTGGAGCCAAGCGAAGCAACTATTTTTGACGGCCAAAGGTGCTAACTGAGTTCATTTAGAATCACTAAGTAAGCTGAGCCTTTTTGTCTTGCTCTTGCTATGCCATGCTATGCTGCATAGTGTAGCATTATGTAGAATCTTGTCTTGTGATAATTTGTAGTTGATCCATTGAACGACTATCTCCCAAATCCTGCTACGCTACACAGTGTAGCGTAGCGTAGCGGACTCTTTAACTAGAAAGCTTGCCAAACTGTTTTGTGCATTTTGAGCACCGCTGACAACTCTCCGCATTGCTCCTATGTAGGTTGTCAATTGGACAAATTATCCAGCTAGAAAATTTGCTAGACTATATAGCCTAACACCTAAAGCATCCATCTCCTGATGGACTGCCATAATGCTTCCTAAACTTGTGAAGGCTTGGTGAAGCAAGGATACCCTTAAAATTTTAGGGTGTTTCATCTGCAAATTGTTAGGTGTTGTATGCTTAATGCTTGGGATGCTAAGAGGTCCCTAAGTAACCCCTCATACTCTACCACATTTTTTGTACAGTGGAATGCAAAATAATAGGAAAAAGGGTGCATTTCCCCAAAGGGGAATGTAATGACGACAGTTGCACTACCCCTTCACGTGGTCGAGGCACTGTCAAAATGCAAGGTGGCTTCAAGATGCAACGGGATGGCATTGATAGTGCTAACATGCTTATCTAGAAATTTGGAATCTATGATTACCTAGTCATCTATAGGTGAGGTCATAAGTTATGTTGCTATGGCTTGACCCTTCGTCGACGATTGGCTCACATAATGTAAATTGAATTCTGTTGTTATTGCTTTCCACTGGGCTATCCTACTACTTTCATACAGGTTGTTTATGATAGTCAAGAGTATATTCCTCTTACAACTAATGTTAATTTTGCTACAAAATAGGTAGTGTCTCCACTTCTTCAATGCAAACACTAAGGCAAGGTAGTTTTTCTCCATCCCATTGTATTTTGCTTCGTACGCTATCAGTACATGACTTAGGTAGTACACTAGTATCTCAGAACTGTCATCCCATTTTTGACATAGCAGTGCCATGATAGACGTGTCTGAGGTGGCAAGGTAGATGAAGAAAGGCTTATCCCTCTGTGGTAGGTATACCATCAGAAGATGCAAAAGCTCTTTCTTCAGATCATCAAAGGCTTGTTGGCACTATGTCGTCCATTCGAAGTTAACCCCCTTCATCAATAGATGTTGCATGGGGTGTAACTTGTCAGTCAACTTTGCTATAAACCTTCTAATGAACTGTAGCCTACCTTGTAACCCGTGCAATTCCTTAAGATTTATAGGTGGCGCCAGGTTAACTATGGCCTTGACTTTGTCAGGGTCAACTCATATTCTAGCCTCCAATACTACAAACCCTAACATGCATCCAGTTCTCACCCTGAAGACACATTTTTGGGTTAAGGCATAAATCATGCATCTAGAAGTGCTTGAGGACTACACCTAGATCATTGGGATGAGTTGTGGCCTTCTTAGATTTGACCGCTATATCATCCACGTAGTCATTCAGTGTTTCTAAGATGTAGTCGCTAAAGATGTAAGTCATGGCTTGCTGGTAAGTTGCTCAGGCATTTTTGAGCCCAAAAGGCATCATAGTGTAACAAAAGGTACCCCATGGGATCATGAAGGTTGTTGTTAACTGATGCTTTGGGTTGATATGAATTTGGTTGTCTAGAGAAACCATCCATGAAGGATAACAGAGCATGATCAACCGTAGTGTCAATGAGTTGATTGATACTTGGAAGTGGTAAATCGTCTTTGATTGTTGCCTTGTTTAGATCCCAGAAGTCAATATAGATACATATTCCTCCTATTTTCTTAGAAACTACAATGATGTTAGACACCCATTCTGAATAATCAACTACTCGGATGAAACCACTCTGATATAGCTTGGTGATTTCATCCCATATGGCCAGTGCGATCTCTGGTTTAACCTTGCAAGCCTTTTGCGTAACTGCTTTCATGTGCGGGTCTAAGATGATGTTATGTTGTATCAGTCTCAAATCTAAACCCGGCATGTCACTATATGGCCACGCAAATACTTTAATGTTCTCTAGAATAATTTTGGCTACATCTTTATGCATCTACGAATCTAGAAGAAAACTAAGTTTCAATGTTTTTACTTCCCCCTTGGATGTGGTCATAGGCGTTTCGATGAGAGGGCCCTTAGTTACATCCCCGGCCTCTAAATCTAGGGCCTGAACCAGATGTTCAGGCCATCTTGGGGATGTTTCTAAGAATGCTATGGTGCTAACTATGGGTGATTCCCTGTTTATTAGCTTTGGGATAAGTTGTCTTGCGAGTTCACTGTGTGGACCTGTTAAAGCTAAAGGTGAAGAGAGATCATGATGTATTTCCATTCTCGCTCAACTTGCCAAAATGAGATGAAAGTCTAGTCAAGAGAAACCTATTTGTAATAACTGTGCATAGTGAAAATTTGCAAAGTAGCAATGAAATGTGAGCAATAGAAATAAATGGAAGGTATGATAGAAAGCTTAAGGTTTGCCAATTTAAGCTCGTGGCGGACTGCCTTGAAGTAAAAATGCACAACTTCTAGTGTAAAAATGCAAAACTTCTAATGTAAAAATGCAAAAGCTGCTAGTTTAACATCTTTGTAGACTACTAACAAGTTAGAGTATTAGTTTAAGATTGTTGTGGACCACCAGAATGTGAAACTTTGAAGGTGCTAGTTTAAGGTCTTTTCAGACCACCTAGACCTAAAAATGTAGAACTGCTAGTATAAAGAACGGAAAGCTGCTAATGTAAAAATGCAAAACTATTGATGTAAAAATGTGAAACTACTAGTTTAATTTCATTGCGGACTCCCAACGAGTAAAAGGTCGAAACTACTAGTTTAAGGTCTTTGCACACCACTAACTAGATTGAAACTATGTGTTGGGATTGCTAGTTTAAGGTCTTTGCGGACAACTAACAAGATATTTTTGTGAAGACAAATGGCTAGTTTGAAGTGTGTCAAGTCTTTTTGCCTAGGCCCACCTGTCTTAATGCGAATAGTGCTAATACATTGTAGTAGCATGCTATGTTGTACGGATCCCACCACATTAATCGGGGAGAGAGAATGACAAGTTTCCTTTTCACCATTATGGCTATAAATAGGGATTAACCCCTGGTAAACTCATCATTTTTTTCATATCAACGTAGAGTCCACATTCAGAGCATAGAGAAATTCTAACAATAGAGAACAAGGTGGTTTGACGTAGCAACGAAGGAAGAGTCAGCAAGCGAGACGATAGCTCCCATGAAAGAATGCAAACACCAGGCACTTGCCAAGGTCGACAAAGTGAAAGAAACCCTAGGGCGTGTGTCTTAGGTGTGCATCGTGGTACGAGAGGAGACATCGTTGGCTTAGTAGGCTGCTATGCTTCTTTTGTTTTCTTCTGCATCTGTTATTGTTTTCTTTTGCCTCTGTTATTGTTTCTGCTTTCCTTGTCTTTATTTCTATGATTTTTGTTTTGCAATTTGTGTTTTCTGTCATTGTGTTGTCATTATTTTGTCCTTTACGCCATCGTTGTTGCTGTTTCGACTACGATGGATGTACGGATGCTATGCTAAGGTTGCATGCAATGTTGCCTAGATTGCCATCATTGTGGTTGTCATTGTTGCAAAGGCTTGGATTATCAGAGCCACTTGGCATGCAAATAGCGTAGCGTACAACCCTCAGGAGGGTTTGGCCATGTGCATGATGTGACAGTGTAACACGTGTTCTGTCACGGCGTGATGCTAATCACTTTGTCAGGTAGATTTGTTGAATGGATGGAATGTATTAAACTCTTCTTTGTTTAAAGATTTGTTTTTGGTTTTGTTGTTGCTACGCTAAGCTGACTTTGCTACGCTATTTCCTTCGTATTTTTTGCTACGCTATGTGTATGAAGAGAATTTTGCTATGCTATCTGCTGAAATGCTAGTTTTTCTGCACTATATTTGAACTCCACTTGAACATGCCATTAACAGTTGCTATTGTGTTGTGTAGTATGGCACTAAGGCCAATCTTGATTGTCCTAGAAATCATAGGGGTCCTGTGCTATGTAAGCAAACCAGTGGAAAATGTCCATCCGTCCCATGCACATGTGGGATAGCAGGAAGTCTAGTTCTGGGAAGGAGCACAGGACTTCTTGCAATTTCTCCTCCAGTGCTTCAGTGTGATCATTTGGTCACACTTGGTGGAGGAGGTGGTGGCTGCCATAACAGAAACCCTATTGCCTGGGGCAAATTGGGGTATTCTAAGATTTTTGACGGATGGAGCAATTCGCAGCGGGTAGGGAGAAGAATCTAGTCAACACCCAAAAAATTTGAGACGTTTGGCCTGGATCTAGGAGATGCCCGAGTATAATTGCTACCATCCTTACAATACATTTTTTATTACGCGTCACATGGAAACGTGCTTCCAGAACCCACCAAGAATCATTTACAGTGTTGGCAGGTGAGTTTTGTAGTCATGTTCCGCTACGCTATGCAATGTTTGCTACACTAGACAAATGTTAACAATGTGTTTTTTGTTACCAGGTTTTTCATCAACGAGAATGGTCTTCATAGTGATACGAATGTGCTGGCCTTAGCACAGATGGTGCTGTAGGAGTTTTCTTCCATTAAGAATATGTGCGCAAGTGTGATAGGCCAATGCGGGGTTGAGTACAAAACTTACCTAGCCTGGTATTCCAAACTCTATGATAGATGCAAGGAGCTGATTTGTTGGATGACAGATGGGCACCATTTAAGCTGATCACTGTTGAAGATGTCTTGGTTGATCTTCTGCCATTCCCATCACCGTTTAAACCTGATAAGCTAAACAGTAAGTTACTGCATGTTCAAGTGTCATTCCTATTTTTTCTGCTACTTATGGTTTTCCTAACTTGTTTTTTATTTTTTGCCTTTTTTGTGTTTTTTTGCTTAATGTTTTTGTGCAAACTACTGTAGGGGTGAAGAAGTCCTAGGAGGTGATGTTGATAACCTCCAAGCACTAGGAGGCCAACATCTACTTCAAGTACGAGGAGGTAGATGAGAGCCAACGTTGGATATGCATCATGGCCTCAAAATCCCTGATCAAGCACCTTCAAGATGCTGGGCTCATGGATTTGTTCTTGGCCTCGAATCCAAGCATCCCTGCCACTGAGATGCTTACCTTAGTAGACTTCTTTTTCGAAAAGGTAGACTGCTTCCACACATGTGTACATGGTGTGCAGGTGGTCCTTGAAATCAATGACTAGTTGTTCATGAACCTCTTTGGTGTCCCTGCTGATGGCCTTCTTGTAGGGTCAAGGACCAAGAAAGAGGTAAACACTCAAAGGGACAACATTGAGGAGTGACTAGGGGTTGTAAAAGGGAAAAAGTGGATGCCCATGGAAAAGGTCAAGCTGACAGCTGCCAAAGAAGTTTCTCCCATCTTCCGTGCTCATGCTTTCCCCCAGCTACTTTCTCAAGGAAAGATCATTAGGATTGAGCAAGCTTGGATGATGTGGGAGGTCATGGAAGAGGGGGCTCACTACAACTAGGCTAGTCATCTATGCAAGGTCTTGCAAACTGAAGTGGTCATGCTTCACAAGAAGCAAGAGTCCCATTTCAATGTGCACTATGTATTTTACATATCTTGCTTGTGGTGTTTCGCAAAGTTTTTAGTAGTTTGTGAAAATGGAGTCTAGGTTATGTGAGATTGTAACTAGATTTCCAAAACTATGGATCTACCAAATCCTCCAGACCACTCGAGCACAATATCCTCTAGAAGCTATTGGGGAGTTGTTTTCTATGATGACTAAGGATCAAGTGGCCCGCAACTTCCATGGCCAAGATAGCATGGGAGAGACCCCCCTACTACTATAGGTAGTGTATCGTAGGGGAAACGTCTCATTGTTGAGATAGTGGCCACTAAATTGCAACAAAATAAGCCTCATCTAGACAAGGATCTTCTATGTATGGTCGAGGAAGGGGCACCATCACTGTGATTTAAGCTATGCAGGACACAACCTTCCATCGGTAAATTCTCTTCTTTGTATTTGTCCCTTCGTCTTTTGATTAAATGCTTGCTATGTTGTGCTACACTAGGCAGTGTAGCATAGCTTAGCACCTATTTTAGCTAACGTGGTTTAAGCTATAACATGAATATGATTTTTTTTGCTAGAGGAAGAAGAAGAAGAAGAAGAAGGTGATGAAGAGTTGTCGGACCCCAAGATGGGGGTGGTAAATAAAGACATGAGGGGCCCAATCGTAGAGAAAAGGACCCTGGTCAAGAGAGAAGGAGCTCCTATCACTACAAAAGGGGCTCTTGTCGTCAAGGAAAATCCTCCTACTGACAAGGAGGACATTTTTGGAGATGAAGAGGAGTCTCCTATGGATGAGGAGGGTGTTGGTGCCTTGAAAAGGAAGGCACCGGTAAATAAAAAGGAAGCTCACCTCGACTGAAAAGGGACTTTTGCTAGAGTTCCCTTTGCTGAACGTAGTTCAGCATTGGGGGAGCGGATGAATGCAAAGGGTGATGCCATAGTTTTAAGCCAAAAAGGAGGCAAACTGCAATTAGATGCTGGTGAGTTTGACAATATATTCAATGATATGTCAATGGGTGATGCCCCCATTATCACCCCCGAGGGTTTTCTGGGTAGGAGCCCTCACACTGTCGTTTGCGTTACTCATAGCTTTATCGCAGTCTATCTCGATCATTACTAATGCATTTGGTTGCATGAAAGACACCACTATTAATGTTGTAGTACCTTCTCTGATTTCCCTAGAACCATGGGTCAAGACCCCTGACAAGCTTATGTTTATGCAAGGGGTCGTCGATGACATGATCGGCCATCTCAGACAAGTTGATCCTAAAGCAAGTAAGTAAAATAGCTACGCTAGGCTCTTCAAGGTTGCTACGCTAGACTTCTTAAGTTTCTAAATTTGCTACGCTAGTGTGACTAATGCACTCTTTGTGTGGTCACAACCTCTCGACTCAAGTGGAACCTGACAAGGGTGTTGAAAGTCGACGTCGTGCCTACATTCCTGCTTGAAGTGGTTGAGGTGCCTCATCGCATATATGATAAGGCTAGCAAATATGCATTGCACTCGGCATGCTCCTTATGGGACTGTAGGCACATTAATGAGGACCTATGGAAATGGGTCCAAAGGACTGAGAAAGAAAAGGCTGAACTAACCACCAAATTGGTAGACCTCCGATCCAACTATGAGTTTCTCCTAGCTTGTGATACCAATGATGGCAGTTGGAGCATGGATATCATAGATTATGCTAGATATTCGACAGTAGTGTGGTGCAACAATGAGGCCACCCAAGAGATAATAGAATAGCTAATGCAGATGGACTTATTGGCTCAAAAGAACCAAGACTAGAAAGACTACAGTGCCAGAGTTTACGAGTGGGAGTAGTCCTAGAAAAACCATAAACACATGTATAAACTAGAATGTTCCACCTACTGTAAACTATACTAAGATACTTCAGTGAAAGCATTTACCTATGAAGCATTTGTGAATGCCATCGGTGCTTCTGAGGCTTACAACAAGTTCATGGAGCAAGTGACAGTTAGTGAATTGCCTGAACGGGAAGTGGATCTTCCAACAGGTGAGACTGCTACTGCCTCCTTTTCTCTGGGACTACCAAGATGGATGGCCATAAAAAAGGAGACAGCTACTGCAGACACTGAACCAAGTGATTAGCATTGGGCAAATATCATAGAGGAGGAGGTCTGGCACTGCCTCGGGCTCGGTTTGAATCGCATACCCTTTGAGGTAGATGCGAGGCCATCTTGGGTTAGTCATTTTCTACTATGGAAAAGGCTTATGCTCTATTCTAGCTTTCATTTGTTTCTCTCGCTGACTACTTCACTTTCACAATGTAGATTTGAGATGAATATGCATGGCCCGTAAAAGGCAAAAATGAAGAGGCAATGAAGGCAATGTAGTGGAAGGCGATGCAGAAGGGAATGATGTAGGAGTAAATGATGCAGGCAAAGATGATGAGGGTGAAGATGATCCATGACATCATAGGGTTTTTGAAATTTTTAATTTTTTTTAAAACTATTACAAACATTGTTTGATGGATAAAATTTTAATGAAGGAAGAGAATTTTGAAAGAAAATTGATCTTATGCTAGCTTATTTATTATCTATGTGATCAATCTTATGTTATGTTTTCATTTTTTTATGTTTTAGTTTTAGGCCATTTGGGGCCATGCGTAGTTTTAGGCCATTCTGGGCCGTGGGGCAATATAGTTTTAGGCCATTTTGAGCCATCGCTAGTTTTAGGCTATT
The DNA here is from genome assembly GCA_015680685.1 of Gnetum montanum. Lineage (NCBI taxonomy): Eukaryota > Viridiplantae > Streptophyta > Gnetopsida > Gnetales > Gnetaceae > Gnetum > Gnetum montanum. Next base: position 503,791 of record MNCI01036292.1, on the reverse strand, counting down.
TCAGGCCTGCACTAGGTTTAGGCCATTTTGGGCCTACACTAGTTTTAGGCCATTTCGTACCTTGGGATAGTAGCGTAGTTTTAGGCCATTTCGTGCCATGATGTAGTTCCAGGCCATTTCAGGCCATATGCGTGCGTATAGTTTTAGGCCATTCCGGGCCATGGTGGAAGAGTGAATAGTTTTAGGCCATTTCGGGCCATGGCACAAGTGGAAGATATGCTAATAGTTTTAGAAAAGGAAGTTTGATGTACCTAGCATAGATGGAGAAATGTGAAGCTAATGAATGGTAAATGTACAAAGAATGTTGACTAGGCAAGAAGTAGTGACATTGTTACGCTATGCGTAGATGCTTCTTGACCCATCGTGGATTGGGCGAGGCATAAGGCCGAGACACTTTGCTACGGCCTTGGTTTACATTGTTGTCCTCCGCTTGGAAGGGAAACTCAACCCACGCATTTTGGTTTCCTAAACTGGCATGTTGAGCCGGCTCTTTTGCTGGCCGGTTAGTATCTACGAAGACAAGTGCTTCATTCCCAGAGGTTACAACCTCTGAGCCCTGTTCCATATCTATGTTATTGATAGCTTGTGTTGCTACCTCATTGCCATGGATTACCACCTCCCTACCTACATAGGGTAATTGGATCTCCTGATGAATGGATGAAGAGATAGCCCTAAGTTGTGCTAACCATGACCTCCCCAAGATCAAGTTAAACTCGGGCATCTCTTCGACCACGATGAAAGTTGCGTTTGTGGGAAACTGGTCCCCTACCACGAAGTCAATGTGGACCATGCCTTTCACCATGACCCATGCCCCATTGAATGACTTTAAGCATGACATTGTTGTGGTCTAATCTAGTCGATCAAACCAAGATTATCCACAATAGGGAAAGGGATGATGTTTGTAGCAGCCCCATCATCAACATGTACCCTTCGGATCTTATGTTGGCTGACTCGAATTATGATGAACAGGGGTGCTATGGTCACCTAACCCTTCTCTGGGTCTTTCCTAATGGAATCATCATAGAAAGTTAGTTGAGATTGCTAAGGTTCTACAGGGACAGAAGAAAGCATAACCAAGTGGATCACTTCCTCTTCCGTTGGTAGGTTCTCGTCAACTGGAATTGTCATTAACATGTGGACCAAAGCCTCATGGTGTGCGGTAGATGTCATGATCAGGTCATACAGGCTCAGTGTAGTTTTTTTTTTCAAAGCTTGCTTGAACTGAGTGAGATTGTTTAAAAGGTCTTGGACACCTTCCTGTTTACTGCTTTTCTCCTCTTCTGTTCATCCCAGGAGACGAATTCCTGAGGAGAGATAGTTTTGGGTCTGGGTTCAGACCCTTTTGGACAAGGTGGTAAAGACTGTGCATGCATTGCAACATTATCTTTCAGCGACAAGAACATAGATGCAGGGGACGAGGATGTAGGCTTGGAACTACCTAAGGTGGTACTTTCCCTTAACGTCTCACCTGTGAAGTGCACTTCTCATTTCTTAGGACGAGAAGGCTGTGAAGCTGTCTTATGCGGCGTGGAGGATATTGAATGGTTTGGCCCCCTGATAATGAATGCTACTAATGGTGTTAGTCTACATGGTGGTGTGGTTTTTCTTGCAGATGGTGCATGGGTGGATGCCCAGGAGACAGGTGGTGTAGAGGTGGATGATTGGGGAGTGACTCTCAAGATGAAAGGCTACTGTGGGGTTAGATTATCTGCTTGTGGTACTGGTGCACTACATTGAGGCACACGAACCACAAACAGCTATTAGGGTGGTCTAGGATTATTGTCAATGCCAATTGTTTTGATAATGTAACCAGCATTGTTGGCATTGAGAGGATCCGTGTAAACGTGCAAGGATTGATTCTTGGGACGTACTAGGTTGCTTTCATCTAGCACCAGTTTCCCTTGATCGATCATCCTTTGGATGTCGTCTTTTAATGCGATGCAGTAATCCGTGTCATGACCACACTGTTGATGGTAGTCATAGAACCGCTCTAGCTTGAAATCTTTAGGAACTAGGGGCTCATTGGGCAAAGCCAAAGAGGGGTTCCTAAGGAGTTCGCAGTACCGCTGATGTTTCCTGGCTTCCTCCTCCAACATTCGCTTGTGTTGGATGTACCCCACCACCAGTAATTGCTTCAAAAGATCTAAAGGCTTGATAGGCAATGGGGTATACTTTTAGCAATCCTTACACTCAAATTTCTGTTTAGGCAGTGCAAATGTTTCAGGTCTGAATGTGGAAGGTTGAGGTACTTTGCACTATTTGGGCGTAGGGTTAGTTGCAGGTGTGGCTAGTTTCTTGTTATTCTTGTTATTGTTGTTGTTGGATTTGGCCTTGTTCTCCACAGCAGCCACTGTGGCTGTTGCAGTCTTACCCTTGTCCTTATCCTTCTTCATGAAGGTGTTCTTGTATGCAACGTAGGCTAAGTCTTTGCTTGTCTCAGGCACATCTTGTATGCTCTTAGTTTAGGCGAAATCTTAACTGAGAGTGCACAGAGCAAGATAGTACAGCTTAGAATTAATAAAGTCATTCACTGCATCCTTAAAGATGGCTAGAAAATGGACCTCTGCAATGGGTTCCTGGATTTCGTTAAAAGTTATGTTCCATCGTTGGATGAACTTTTGGACTAGTTCTAGCGGATCTTGTTTTATGCTCATCAACTGATCTAGCATGAACTCTAGGCTCAAGTTGTACTTGAAATGTGTCATGAACTAGGTTAGAAGCTCCTCTAGGATTGAGATGGAGGAGCATGGAAGTGCATGGTACTAATCTAGGGGTTTTTCAATCAGAGACATGGCAAAGACACGGATGATCGTATGCGGCCATTGTTGTAGAAGAAGGGACTCAAACCTAAATGTAACAAGATGTGCATTGGGATCTCCCTCCCTACTGTATTTTTTGAAATGGGGGAGTGACATCCCAAGGGGTAAAGTTTATGACTTGTACCATATCAAAATCGATAGCCTTGAGGTGTTTTATTTCCTATGTAAGGGTCTAGATAAGCTAGAATGCTTGATCCAGACTCAAAGATGATGCAAATGGTTGGGGGGCTGCTGAGGCGGCTCCCATCTATGGCGTGGCAGGGGTAGCGACATGACCCATAAGTGGTGCCATTACAATGGCCCTTGTGAATGGTCCTGCTTACACTGTCCACCACCTAGTAGGTGGTGCTATTGGAGCAGCTGCTACGGGTTGTGCTATAGGGTAGGCCATTTGCGTGGCCGATGTGATAAACTAGAGTCCTGCGCTAGGTTGTACCATTTGTGAAACTTGGTGGGTTTTTTGGTTAGTGTAGCAGGACATATGAAATAGTTGCAAAATAGGATGAGAACTAAATGGGGTCCACCATGTAGACAGGCCTGGGCCCACCACTGATGATGGGATAGGTGTAGACACAAGAATGGATGTAGAGACTGCGTGCAACTGCAAGGTAGAAATAGTGTGAACATATGGCAGGTAGCTGTAATAGATGCGTAATACACTGAGGGAATAGGATAGGGAATAGTTTGTAGTGGGGTAGTGGCTGAGAATGAAATAGGGGAATAGGCATGTTGGTATGCCGAGGATGTGGTATGGCTACCCATTGCCGATGTAATCACGGGTTGCGATGGTGCAGACATGATCATGAAGGGAGCAACAGTAGTGAGAAGGTTTGTCTAGAAAAATGATGTGGGAGGAATGGTGGAAGGATTAGTTTGACTGCCACCTTCAGATTGGGAATCTAGTTCCTCTTGCCCATCCTAGAAAGTCTTATTATGATGAGACACCGTGTCTCACTGCTCCCCAACCACTTCGAGCAGGAATGTAGACACGACATCGACTTTCAACACCCTTGTCAGGTTCCACTTGAGTCGAGAGGTTGTGACCACACAAAGAGCACATTAGTCATACTAGCATAGCAAAGTTAGAAACTCAAGAATTCTAGCGTAGCAACCTTGAAAAACCTAGCGCAGCAATTTTACTTACCCACTTCAGGATTGACCTGTCTGAGACAGCCGATCATGTCGTCGACGACCCCTTGCATGAACATAAGCTTGTCGGGGTCTTCACCCATGGTTCCAGGTGAATCAGAGGAGGTCCTATAGCATTAACAGTGGTGTTTTTCATGCAACCAAATGCATTAGTAATGATCGAGATAGACTGCGATAAAGCTATGAGTAACGCAAACGAAAGTGTGAGGGCTCCTATCTAGTAAACCCTCGGGGGTGATAATAGGGGGATTTCCCATTGATATATCATCTAATATATTGTCAAACTCACCAGCATCTAATTTTAGTTCTTCTCCTTTCTGGCTTAAAACTAGGGCAGCACCATTTCCATTCGTCTGCTCCCCCGATGCTGAACCGCCTTTAGCAGAGGAACCTCTGGCAAAGGTCCCCTTTCAGTCAAGGCGAGCTTCCTGTTTATTTTCTAGTGCCTTTCTTTTCAAGGTACTAGCACCCCCTTCATCCATAGGAGACTCTTCTTTGTCTCCAAAAATGTCCTCCTCATCGGTAGGAGGATTTTCCTTGATGACAAGAGCCCATGCCTTAGTGGCAGGAGCTCCTTCCCTCTTAACTGGGATCCTTTTCTCTACGACTAGGCCCTCGGCGTCTTTATTTGCCACCCCCATTTTTGGGGCTAACACCTCTTCATCACCTTCTTCTTCTTCTTCTTCTTCCTTTGGTAGCAAAAATAACATATCCACATTTTAGCTTAAATCACATTAGCTTAAAATAAGTGCTACGCTATGTTACGCTGCCTAGCGTAGCACAGTGTAGCAAGCATTTAATCAAAAGGCACAGAAACAAACACAGAGAAAAACATTTACCAATGGAGGCCTACATCCTGCATAACTTAAACCGTAGTGCCTGCCCCTCTTCTTCTTCAGTACGGGGAAGTTCCTCGGCTAGATGAGGCCTCTTTCACTACAACTTAGTGGCCACTGTCTCATCGATGAGATGTTTCCCCTACGACACGCTACCTGTAGCAGTAGGGGGCACCTTTCCCACACTATCCTGGCCATGAAAGTTGTAGGCCACCTGATCCTTAGTCTTCATAGAAAATGACTCTACAATAGCTTCTGGGGGATCTTGGGCTTGGGTTGTCTGGAGGATTTGGCAGATCCACGATTTGGAAATCTAGTTACAATCTCGCATAACCTAGACTCCATTCTCATGGACTACCAAAAACTCTGTGAAACACTGCAAGCAGGCTATGTAAAAGGTGTAGTACATGTTGAAGCGGGACTCTTGGTTCTTATGAAGCGTGACCACTTTAGTTTTCAAGCCTTTACACAATGCCTAGCCTAGTTGTAGTGGGACCCCTCTTCCATAACCTCCTGCATCACTAAGGCTTGCACAATCCCAATGATTTTCCATTGGGAAAGTAGCTAGGGGAAACCATGGGCACAGAGGATGAGATAAACTTCTTTGGTGACTCTCAGCCTGACCTTCTTCATGGGGATCCCCTTTCGCTCTTTTACAACCCCCAACAACTCCTCAATGTCCTCCCTCTAAGCATTCACCTCTTTCTTGGTCCTTGACCCTATAGGGAGGCCATCAGTAGGGACACCAAAAAGGTCCATGAATAGCTAGTCATTAACTTCAAGGACCACTCGCACATTGTTTATACGTGTGTGGAAGTGGTCTACCTTTTCAAAAAAGGAGTCCACTAGGATGAGCATCTCAGTGGCGGGGACGCTTGAATTCGAGGCTAGGAACAAATCCATAAACCCAGCATCTTGAAGGTGCTTGATCAGGGATTCCGAGGCTGTGGTGCATATCCAATGTTGGCTCTCATCTACCTTCCTGTACTTGAAGTAGATTTTTGCCTCCTGGTGCTCAGAGGTGATCACCATCATCTTGGGACTTCTTCACCCCTATAGCACAAAGCACAAAAAACACCAAAAAAAGGGCAAAAGGAAAAAAATAAAAAAATAAGTTAGGCAAAGCGTAAGTAGCAGAAAAAATAGGAATGACACTCGAACATGCAATAGCATACTGTCTAGCTTACCAGGTTTAAATGGAGATGGGAATGATGGAAGATCTACCAAGACATCTTCAATGAAGATAGGCTTAAAGGGTTCCCATCCCTCATCCAACCAACCAGACTCCTTGCATCTATCATAGAGTCTGGGATATTGGGTTGGGTAGGTTTTGTACTCGCCCCTGAATTAGCCTATCACACCTGCATGCATATTCTTGGTGGAAGAAAACTCCCGCAGCACCATCTATGCTAAGGTCAACATGTCCATATCACCGTGAAGCCCATCCTTGTTGATAAAAAACTTGGTAACAAAAAAAATAAACTATTAACATTTGGCTAACATAGCAAACATTGCATAGCGTAGTAGAAAATGTCTACAAAAATCACCTGCTGGCACAGTAAATGGTTCCTGGTGGATTTTGGAAACACGTTCCCATGTGACACACAATAAACAAAGTGTTGTAGGGATGGTAGCAATTGTACTTGGGCATCTCCTAGATCCATGCCAAACACCTTAAATTTCTGGGACATTGACTAGATCCTTCTCCTTGTCCACCACAAATTTCCCCATCCCTCATAAATCTCAGAATACCCTTATTTGCCCCAAGCAACAGGGTTTCTGTTATGGCAGCTACTACCTCCTCTGCCAGCTGTGACCAAATGATCAAACTCAAGTGTTGGAGGAGAAATTGTTGGAACTCCTATGCTTCCTCTCAGAACCAGACCACCTGTAGTCCCACACATACATGGTGTAGAGGAACATTGGCCACTGGTTCACTCATGCACCACAAGACCCCTATGATTTCTAGGAAAATTAGGATTGGCCTGAGTGCTACCCTGCACAACACAATAGCAACTGTTAACCATATGGTCAAGTGGGGTTCAAACATAGTGTAGAAAAACTAGCTTTTTAGCAGATAGCGTAGCATAATCCTCTTCATATACATAGCGTACCAAAAAAAATACTAAGATAATAGCGTAGCAAAGAAAAGTCAACTTAGCATAGCAACAATAAAAAAAAATCTTCAAACAAATCTGCCAGACAAAGCATTTAGCATCATGTTGTAACAAAACACGTGTTACACTGTCACATCACACACATGGCCAAACCCTCCTGAGCATCGTACATTATGCTTCTCGCATGCCAAGTGGCTCAAATTGTCCAATCCTCTGTGTTAATGATAGCTGTAGTGATGGCAATCTAAGCCACATTGCATGCAGCCTTAGCATAGCGTTTGTATCTCCGCTACGGCCAAAACGGTAATAGCAATGGCGTACAGGCCAAAATAACGACAACACGATGACAGCAAACATAGATTAGAGAAGCAAAAATCACAGAAATAAAGACAAAAAAAGCAAAAATAATAACAGAGGTATAAGAAAATAGAAGAAGCATAATAGCCTACCAAGCCAATGATGTCTCCTCTCATACCACGAGGCATGCCTGCAACACACGCCCCAAGGTTTCTTTCACTTCTTCGACCTTGGCGAGTGCCTGATGTTTACGTTCTTTCTTGGGAGCCATCGTCTCAGTTGTCGACTCTTTCTTTGTTGCTACGTCAAACCGCCTTGCTCTCTATATTTAGAATTGCTCTACACTCTGAATGTGGGCTCTGCACTGTTACGGCAAAATTGATGAGTTTACCAGGGGTTAATCCCTATTTATAGCCATAATGGTGAAAATGAAACTTTTCATTCTCTCTCCCTAATTAATGCAAGGGGATCTGTACAGTGTAGCATGCCTACCACAACATAGTAGCACTGTTTGCATTAAAATAGGTGGGCCTAAACGAAAAGCCTTAACACGCTTCAAACTAGGCATTTGCCTTCACATTAATATCTCCTTAGTGGTCTGCAAAGACCTTAAACTAGCAATCCTAATGCATAGTTTCAATCTAGTTAGTGGTCCGAAAAGACCTTAAACTAGCAGTTTTGACTTTCTACTCATTAGCAATCCTCAATGATGTTCAACTAGTAGTCTCGCATTGTTACATCAACAGTTTTGCATTTTTACATTAGCAGCTTTCCATTCTCTATATTAGCAATTTTTCATTTTTACGTCTAGGTAGTCTGCAAAGACCTTAAACTAGCACCTTCAAACTTCTACGTTATAATGGTCCACAACGACTTTAACTAATACTCTAACCCATTAGCAGTCCTCAATGACTTTACAATAGCAATTTCACATTTTCACATCAGTATTTTTGCACTTTTACACTAATAGTTTTACATTTCTACGTCTTGACAGACCACCACGACCTTAAACTGGCAAATTTTATAACCTTATATCATACTTTGTACTTAAGTTTACTATTTACATTTAGTTGCTACTTTGCAAGTTTTTACTATGCACAGTTGCTACAAACAGGTACCTCTTAACTAGACTTTCATCTCATTTTGGCAAGTTGAGCGAGAATGCAAATCCATCATGATCTCTCTTCACCTCTAGCTTTAACACGTCCACATGACAAACTTGCGAGACAACTGAACCCCGAACTAATAGACTGGGAATCACCCCCAGCTAGCACCGTAGCATCCTTAGAAACATCTTCAGAATGGCCTGAACATCTAGTTCAATCTCTAGATTTAGAGGTCGGGGATGTAACTGAGGACCCTCTCATTGAAATGCCTATAACCACATCTACGGGGGAAGTAAAAACTTTGAAACTTAGTTCCCTCCTAGATTCATAGATGCACAAAGATGTAGCCAAGATTTTGCAAGATAACATTGAAGTCTTTGCATGGTCATACAACAACATGCCAGGTTAAGATTCGAGGCTGATACAGCACAACATCATCCTAGACCTATGCATGAAAGTAGTTAAGAAAAAGGCTTGCAAGGTTAAACCAGAGATTGCACTAGTTGTACGGGATGAAATCACCAAGCTCTACCAGGCTCGTTTCATCCAAGCAATTGATTATTTAGAATGGGTGTCCAACATTTTTGTAGTTTCTAAGAAAATAGGAGGAATACGTATCTACATAGACTTTCGAGATCTGAACAAGGCAACGATCAAAGAAGATTTTCCACTTCTAAGTATCAATCAACTCATTGACACTACGGCTGGTCATGCTCTGTTATCCTTCATGGATTGTTTCTCTAGCTACAACCAAATTTGCATCAACCCAAAGCATCAGTTAACAACAACCTTCATGACCCCATGGGGTAACTTTTGTTACACTATGATGCCTTTTGGGCTCAAGAATGCTAGAGCCACCTACCAGCGAGCCATGAATTACATTTTTAGTGACTACATCCTAGAAACACTGAATTTCTATGTAGATGATATAGCGGTGAAATATAAAGTAGCTATTGATCATCCCAATGATCTAGGTGAAGTCCTCAAGTGTTGCCAGATGCATGATTTATGCCTTAACCCAACAAAGTATGTCTTTGGGGTGAGAACTAGATGCATGTTAGGGTTTGTAGTATCAGATGCTGGAATACAGGTGGACCCTGACAAAGTTAAGGCCATCGTTAACCTGGTGCCTCCTACAAACCTTAAAGAACTATGTGGGTTACAAGGTAAAGTACAGTTCATCACAAGGTTTATAGCGAGGTTGACTAACAAGTTACACCCCATGCAACATCTACTGAAGAAGTGGGTTAACTTCAACTGGATAACACAGTGCCAACAAGCCTTTGATGATCTGAAGAAAGAGCTTTAGCATCTCTCGACAGTGTATACTCCGCAGAGAGATAAGCCTTTCTTCATCTACCTTGCCACCTCAAACACACCTATCATGGCACTATTATGTCAGAAATGGGATGACAGTTCTGAGATACCAGTGTACTACCTAAGTCATGCACTGATAGCATACGAAGCAAAATACAATGAGGTAGAAAGAAATTTCCTTTCCTTAGTGTTTGCATTGAAAACGTGGAGACACTACCTATTTTGGAGCAAAATTAACATTATTTGCGAAAGCAATATACTCCAGGCTATTACAAATAACCTATATGAAAGCAGTAGGATAGCCTGGTGGAAAGCAATAACAGCAAAATTCGATTTACATTATGTGAGCCAATCATCAATGAAAGGTCAAGCAATAGTGACACAACTTACAACCTCACCCATCAATGATCAGGTAATCATAGATCCTAAATTCCCAGACGAATATGTTAGCACTATCAACACCACCCCATCACATCTTGAGGCCACCTTACATTTTGATGGTGCCTCGACTGTGTGAGGGGGTAGTGCAGCGGCCATCATTACATTCCCCTCTAGGGAAATGCATCCTTTTGCTTATTTTTTTACGTTCCCTTGTACAAACAATGTGGTAGAGTATGAGGAGTTACTTAGAGGCCTCTTAGCAGCCCCAGCATCGAGCATACAACACCTAGAGATTCACGAGGATTCACAACTAGTTGTAAATCAAGTCACCAAGGTCTACGCCTGCAAGGCTACACACCTGCAGCCCTATTGCAACTTAGCAAGAAGCTTACTCAAGCAGTTTGTAGCTACGAACGTGCAACATGTGCCACGCAATGAAAACTCCATAGTAGACGCCCTAGACACCCTAGCACTAAATGTGCCACCACACTTGTTCGTAAGTTTTCCAACCTCGATTATCGAGTTTACAGAGCCTATCACTCATGCAGTACATGTAGCCTCTGTTAGCACTGCAGATACTCAGGAGTGGTACTCCAACATTAAAGCCTACTTGCAACATGGTGCATCCCCAAGTGGATTGACATCTACTCAGAGAGATGCAATCAGTAAGCGTGCTCGGAAATACGTGCTTATGGGAGACAATGCCCTATGCAAACACTCCTATGACAGGATATTTCTGGAATGTGTAAATGAGGAGCAAGTGCAGAAGGTGGTAACTAAAGTACACGAGGGACTGTGTGGTGGACGCATAGCACCTAGCGCTATGGCTGCAAGAATCAGATGCCTAGGGTACTACTGGCCTCACATGGAGTGTGATTGCCTAGCCAAGGTCAAGATGTGTGACACATGCCAAAGATATGTAAATCTCATATACATTTTGCCTAGAGAGTTACATCCAACACAAATCATGTGGCCTTTCCAACAATGGGGACTAGACCTCATAGGACCTATCACGCCTAAGTCTTCTATAAGGCATAGCTTCATCATCACTACCACTGAGTATTTTACAAAGTGGCTTAAGGCTATTCCCCTAAGGAAGACTATATCTCAGCAGACTTGCCACTTCATCTTAGACAACATCGTGACAAGGTTTGGGCTTCCCATGACTATTGTGACCAACAACAGGCCACAATTTGGTAGTGCAGAAACCTTAACCTTTTGCAGCAATCTTTGGATTAGGAAATCATTCTACTCACCATATTACCCACAGGCAAAGGGGCAGGTAGAGGTAACAAACAAGTCCATCATCAACTTGCTGAAGAAAATGCTTAACAACAGCAAGAGGCGATGGCATGAGCAAATCCTCTATGTGTTGTGGGCTTACAGGATGACATGCAGGACTGTGATAGGTAAGACACCTTATAGTGTTGTTTATGGATTTGAAGTGGTGTTACCTCTTGATTTGCAAGGGCCATCACTCCGAATGATCCTATCGAATGCCGTAAGTAAAGCCTAGAACAACGAGTCAAGGATCATCAACCTCGACTCAATAGAGGAGGAGCATGCACAAATGCTAGGTCACATAGAGCACTATCAAAACATGAAATAGCAAAAACATCATGCAAATCCGCATCAACAGCCAGTACAGAAGGGAGACCTCATTCTCAAGGCTGTCCGTGAGCACATGAACAAGTTCTCAACCAACTGGGATGGTCCATACATTATCACAAAAGCCTTTGGGAATGGGGCCTTCAAGCTGGTAGACATGGATGGTAACGAGTTTGCAAATCCAATAAATCACTCGTATCTCAAGCCGTACTACATATGATGCATGAAGCAGATAAGCAAACGTCCGCTACGATGTAAAACTAGAAAGGGTAAGCACGTCCACTATGACGTAAAATCGGCACAACATGTCTGCTACGACGTAAAACTGGCAAAGACAATCTGCTATGACTATAAACTGGCATAGACTATCTGCCATGACGTAAAACTGTCAAAGCCCATCTGCTACGACGTTAAATTGGCCAATCCATCGTATGCTATGATGATAAACTAGCACTACAGTCTGCTAGGACCTTAAACCAACACACAATGGTCTACTAGGACCCTAAACTAGCTTATCCACCATCCACTACGATCATAAACTAGCACTGTGGTGTGCTGGGACCTTAAACTAGCACAAAGAGGCCTGCTGAGACCTTAAACTAGCACACCATGGTCTACCAGGACCTTAAACTGGGTTCATGGCATGTCCCCCAACATGCATCATGACTCATCAAGTAAGCATGTGTGCATAGTTCCGACATGGGGTGGGACATTGCAGTTCCAGAAAGCAGTTCACAGTACCAAGAGAACACCCTTTGGGACATATGCAATGCCACTACTCCTAGCATCTTGCTGATCCTCTAGAGATGTCTTCTGACATCTTGCTAACCTTCCAGAGCTACCGCTATCATGGCCCTTCACCATGCCAGTAGCTTCCGTGGTTAGTACCTACTGCTAGAGTTCTAGCAGTATTGTGGCCTAGCCACAATATTGTTATCCTCTATCCCCTACCAGCACTTGAGCTCAAGAGAAGTTTAGCTACTAGGTAGCCCATCCCATAGCTAAACTAAGAATGCTTGCCTTGGGTAGGGATTCTTGAGCATCTTCATTCACATCAACTCCTAGCCATCTCGATGCCAACTCCTCCACACTGATGCCGACAAGGCCGCTGCTGGCCTTCCTAGTTTGGATGTTGCATGCCTACGCAACAACATCAATTGCTCCAGTAGCATCCATAGTAAGATCTTTGCCTTCATTTTGCATCATGGTTGTTTCTCTTGGTTTTCTCTTTGTTGTATTTGCAAGGTGTGTACCATAGAGGCGTCGGTCAGAGATGCATTTCGCCACGGCAGCAAATGCTACAACGTTACAAGGTGGTTGTCTTGACTAGCTTGTCTACTTAAGAGTGCATATCCTATCCTCCCCTCTAAGCTTCATTACCTCACTCTTTGCATCTGCAATTTCCACTCTCTCCCCTCTTTTACAAGCTTTTCCTAATATCTATCAAGCCCTTCCATATGCTCAACCACAAAGTCCATGACACGCATAACACAACTCGCCACATGGGAAGCATCTGTAGGTAGGTTAAAGCCCCATGTGGATGTAACACAACTCATCCTAGAAAAGAAACACCTATACTGCTACAAGGTTGTTTGCAAATGTAAGCAAAAAAATAGCAAAATAAAAGCATAAAAGAGCAGAGCCCATGGAAAGAAAAAAAATGTACCTAAAACAAATGGCACATAAGCTATTTTGCAATCACCCTCTCTAGGAATTCTAACGAGAGGTTGAAGGTCAACAAAAACAAAGATGACCATGCAAAAAACTCTCTCAAAAGCACTCTGACAAGGGATCCTATTAAGTTTCATCTTTACCATTTTCCTAAACTTCCTCCCTTCCCTGCTTTGCCCATCCCTCCTCCCCACATGACCAATGCAACACTCTCAAGCATAGCTAAGTGACATCTTGATCATCATCGAAGAGCAATGTTAGCATTTTATCTTCCATGGTGTTTTGTATTCTTTGTCAACGTCTCTTGGGTCCATCCTCTAGATGTCAACAAAGAGGGACCAAATAAAACACCCTAAAAATTTTGGGTCATTCTTACTTCACCAAGCTCTTGGAAATTCAAGTAGAGGATTTCCACAAGTGTAACGTCATGGTAATTTGGCAGGAAATGGATGCTCTAAGTTTAGATTGTCCAGTTAGGCAAGTTTTCTACACTCAGTGTTGACAGGCCCGACAGACTCTCCAGCCTGCCTACCTAGACAATTCATCTGACTGACAGTCTACTCAGAAATCATCCGTGGGGTTGTCGACGGTGCTCAGGATGTGCCAAATAGTTCGACAAAGTTTCTAGTTAAGAAGTTTTCTATGCTACGCTATGCTATGTAGCATAGAAAGCCTCAGAAAATAGTCACTCAAATGACCAAACTATTGCAAGAAGAGGTGCTACGCTATGCTATGCTACGCAATGTAGCAAAACGTAGGAAAAGCAAAGCAGAAAGGCCTGGCCTACTTAGCAATTTCAATTGCACTCAGCAAGCATCTCCGACCTTCAAAACCAGTTGCCTCACTTAACTTCAAGTCTTTCAGCAAAGCTCCTCTTACTAGAAAAGTAGAAGATTAAGCAAAAAGACATGCTATGTTGGCTACTAGGCTATGCTACGCTATGCAGCATAGTGTAGTGTAGCAATAATGCAAAACATCAGAAGGCATCTCAAAAGGCAAGATCAGCAAGTTTAGAATCTTCACATCGCAGAGAAAAAATGTTGCAAATTGTTTACATGATCATCACGCAAAATTTCACAACTTAAGTGCAAGTCACAGTTAAGGCCAGCTGCTACACTATCCTACGCTACGTAGCATAGCATAGCGTAGCCAACATGCAGAAGCAACCAAAACAGTTCAAAGGATTCCAACACCTGCAATTAACTTCAACGTAAATTTCTTCTTCGCACTGGTGGCTACGCTATGCTACGCTACATAGGGTAGCACAGCGTAGCGTAACGTAGCAAGTAGCTATGCTACGCTAACATGCTATGCTCCATAGCATAGAACTATGTAGCAGGTGGCTACGCTACATCAGTGTGCTTCACTCCTTATCTGCATCATTAGCACACTTGATCCCAGCATCTCCAATTTTGACAGCATGATTACAATGTGGCAGGCTTGTCAATCAATTAGCTTTGCATGTCCATGCAGCATGGACACGTCAACATCTTGTGGGTCTAGGACATGTGGCATCCAAACGACATTTCTTGGGTGCTCCCTGCCCTAAAAATACCTCAACAAGAAATGCTCCAAGGGTTGGAAAAAATTGAACAAAGGTTGGTAAAATCTTGTAGGCGATTGGCATTTTGAGCAAAAAGTTGGCAAAAATTTGACAGAAGTTTGGCGAATACTAGGGCTGGCAATTCTAAGCATTGTTAACTTTCGCGAGTTGACGAAATCAAAGGGTTGGCATCCTTGTTTGGCATTTTTGTGAGATCTTTTCTGTTACCTTTGTAGCATTTTACTTCATGAGCTCTTGAACCCACGTTCAAGCGCACATCTGGTTTGCTTTGAACATCGTGGTTACTTTTGGGATCTCTGTGCTTCCCGGTGTTGCACAACTGATTGTATCCATCTTGATAAAGTAAAGCTGTAACCTTAAAGTGATGCATTTCTCAACTTCGATTTGCTTTATTCTCCTATTTATCATTTCATTTTACATCGTTTTCGTTTCCTCGCATATAATAATTATTATTTTATGCTATAAACATTTCTTTTCAAGCTACACATTTGCAAAAGGTTTAGTGATACCGACTAAGTCCCTGTCTGATCAACCAGACCATTCAGGGTACCCCGTTTCTGTTTTATCCAGCACGGTCCTCACGTGGATCTAGGGTTAAGACTGTCCAACCGATGACCTCTCGGTGTTTTCCAACCACCAACATTTTTGGTCGCTACAATGCACACAGGACTACCATAAAACATGGAAAGGCAACTAAAGGCCCTCCTTCTAGTGCCAGAAAACTGTAGCGACCGAAAACATCGGTGGCTGGAAAACACCAAGAGGTCATCGGTCTGACAGTTTCAACCTCAGATCATTGCGAGGGCTGTGTTGGATAAAATAGAAATGAGGCACCCTGAACGGTCTAGTCGATTAGACAGGGACTCAGTCAGTGTCACTAAACCTTATGCAAACATTTAATATGAAAACAAATGCTTATAGCATAAAATAACAATTATTAAATGCGACAAAGTGAAAACAATGTAGAATGTAATGATAAGCAAGAAAATAAAGCGAACTAGAGTTGAGAAATGCACCGCTTCAAGATTACAGCTTTACTTTGTCAAGATTGATACAATCGGTTACACAACACTGCGAAGCACAGAGATCCCAAAAGTAACCAAAACATTCAACGCAAGCCAAATGTGTGCTTGAACATGGACTCAAGAGCCAACAATGCCAAAATACTACAAAGCCAAATGGTTAGTTTTGTTAGCAAATTGCTAACTATTTTTTGCCAAACACCAGTATTGCTAATTTTCCAACCAAGTTTCTGCCCAAGTTTGCCAAATTTGCCAACCCTTTGAATTGTGAATTTGCCAATAGATTTTTCAATCGATTTACCAACTTGCCAACTTGCCAACCCTTTGAGCATTGCTCGTTGGGGTATTTATAGGTCTAGGAGCATACTAGAGATGCGGTTTGGATGCCACATGTCTTGGACCCACAAGGTGTTGACATGTCCTTACTACATGAACATGCAAAGTTGATTGATGAGCCTACCACATTGCAATTATGCTGTCAAAATTGGAGTGAAGCACACTGATGTAGAACTGATGCCTGCTATGTTGTGTCATGCTGTGTAGCATAACATGTAGGCATAGCATAACTTCTTGCTACGCTGTTCTACACCCAACCATCTGCTATACTGTGCTACGCTATGGAGCGTAGCATGTTAGCGTAGCTGCTTGCTATGCTGTGCTGCACCCAACCACCTGCTACACTGTGGAGTATAGCATGTTAGCGTAGTGTGTCTGGTTTCTATGTTGTGCTACGTTATATAGCATAGCATAGCGTAGCCACCAATTTGAAGAAGAAATCTGTGCTGGAGTTAATTGCATGCGCCAGAAGCCTTTGAAGTGCTTTGGTTGGTTTTGCATGTTGGCTATGCTATGCTACGCTACGTAGCGTAGCATAGCATAGCAACTGGCCTTAACTATGACTTGCACTTAAGTCATAAACTTTTTCCTGATGATCATGCTAACAATGTGCAACCTTTGTTCTCTACAATGTGAAGCCTTTAAACTTGCTGATCGTACGTTTTGAGATGCCTTTTGTCATTTTTGCATCATCACTACATTGTGCTACAATATGTAGCATAGCATAGCGTAGCAGCTAACATAGCCTATTTTTTGCTTAATCTACTAATTTTCTAGTAAGAAAAGCTTTGCTGAAGGACTTAAAGTTAAGCGAAGAAATTGGTTTTGAAGGCCAAAGGTGCTTATTGAGTGCAATTGAAATCACTAAGTAAGTTGGGCCTTTCTGTCTTGCTTTTGCTATGATGTGCTATGCTGTGTAGCGTAGCACAGCGTAGCGCTTTGTCTTGCAATAGTTCACAGTTGATTGCCTGAACAACTATCTCCCGAGGCCTGCTACGCTACATAGGGTAGTGTAGCGTAGCAAACGTTTTGACTAGAAAACTTGCCAAACTATTTCGTGGATCCTAAGCACCGTCGAAAACTCCACATGTGGTTTCTGAGTAAACTATCAGCTGGATGAATTGTCCAGGTGGGCAGGCTGGAGAACTCATCGGGCCTGTCAACATTGGGTGTAGAAAACTTGCCAAACTAGATAGTCTAGACTCAGAGCATTCATTTCCTACCAAACTACCATGACATTGCCTAAATTCCAAGGACCTAGTGAAGCAAGAATGCTTTGAAATTTTTAGGGTGTTTCAAAATCCTTTCCATCCCTTGGCTCTATGGCAAGTCATCCTTTGCCACCGTTGGATCCCTCACCACCATCCTATGCCAAAAATCATAAAAATATCAAACAAAATAAATTTGTTATACCCTCTTCGTGCATCCTTAACCCCACACATGCAGCTGGTCATCCTATAGTCACCACAAATGCCCTAATCCCTACCTTGCCCTTTCTTTCCATGCTATAAAATAGAAAAATTTGAAAAACAAATTTGCAGAAAAAAACCCTTCCCATAGCAAGTAAGTCTTGCCTAGATCCATGATCCTACACATACCCCTATGGAAGCCCACGGCCTTCCCTCCTATGGCTACACTACCCACTATCATAGCTGCAGCCACCACAAAACCCTCCCATGTAGAAAACCAATCACGAACAAGCCTACCATGCCCCCACATGCACCCATCACTAATCCCATGTCAAAGAAAAATCCTTGTTTGTGCCAAAAAATAAAATCCTTTTCAATGCACTCCCTTCCTATCGTAGTGGTCAAAATGACGATGGTAGCAATGACCGTTACCACAATAGGGCACTACCAATGCCCAAGCTGAAAACCCCCAAGTGTAGAGAACAAATTCAAGAAAATAAAAAAAAAATGGTGAAGGAGGAGAGCATAATTGGGGTACTTAGCAAATAGTGGCATCCTCCTCTCCTCCATGCATGCCTGTGGTAGGTAGCACAGTGCTCATTCTCCCTCATCTACATTCACTAATTTGGGATGCAAGCATCCACTTTGGCACTTCATCCTCGTAGCAACTATGTTCTATACTGGCAATGCACTACACCAACAGCAAGTCTATGTTTTGAACTTCACATTTTGGAACTTTGAAAATGTCAAACTTACCCATGGTACAAAATGGAATTTTATACCCTCCAAGACCACTTAATGACTTACCAACCTTGGGACTATGCTCAACACTATTTTTGCAATGGAGAGCATAGTTGGATGGAAGCATAGTTAGGGTAACCCAAACTTAAAAAAATTTTGATTTTTCTCATTGCCTAGTGAAAGAACAAGCCGATTTCACATTCCACGCATTGCCAACCTTTCCTAAAATGACACATCTAACATCCCATAGTTGTAACGACAAAAAACATCAGTTGCTGGAAACACCGAGGGGATTCCCATGTACACAGTATTAACCCCGGATCCACATGAGGGCCATGCTAGAGAAATGAATCCAAGGTGCCCTGAATAGTCCTGTCGATCAGACAGGGACTTACTTAATTAGTAAAATTGCTAACGATTGTATGATGAGGTGATAATTTGATACAAAAATATATATTTTCTATTCAAAAAAAAAGGAGCTGTTATCAGATCGAACTCTAAAGATGACGAATGCGATGTAAATGATGTAACAACAATTATAGAATTTAATGCAAACAAGCTACAATGAATTAGATATAAAAGATATGCATGATCCCCAGATTTAGGATCTTTCTTATAAATATAAAAATGAAGAACACAATAGGTTTACAAAGCAGACTTCGTTTTGAACGAAGTATCTGCCGCCAATAGAAAGCCACTACGAGATTAAACAAGCAAATGTCAATCTACCTTATTTACTAGCCAAATCTCGATGCAAGGAAGTCAGACTCGAAGCAAAATGCTCGTTAGCTCAAAATCTCTGGTCAAGGGGCTCTCTCTATCAACGTCAATATTCTTCTATTACCAATGTCTTGCCTAGTTCTTCTAGAATTGCTAAACTTTCTTCTTTTTTGCCAACTTTCCCACACTTTGAATATTGTTTGCCAGGGTATTTATAAGACTAGGATCAAGAGAGGAATGTGATTTAGATGACACATGTCCCAAACCCACAAAATACCATTGACTTGATACATGATAGTTGAAGCTTGCCACATTACGCTGCGCTATGCTCCAAAGCATAGCGTAGCGTGATCTCCCTTGTCTTTAGCACTGCAAACTATCTTATGTTTATGCTGCGTTGTGCTATATTACGCTGTGTTATACTACATTATGCTGCATGGTACCACATTACACTGCATAGTGTAATTCAGCGTAACATAACAAACCTTTAGAGTTTGAAGTGCTGTCACCGTGCATCCTGGGGACTATTACGCTAAACTGTGTAATGTAGCATAACAAGCCTTTAGCCAGAAAGAATGAAAATTGATGAGATGTGCAACACATTTGTAGATCCTTGCTTGAATGTCTAAATTTAGCCGAACCTTTAGCCCCTACAATTTCACAATGTTTCAACAGTTTGATAAGACTTTAAACTAGTACTCATGGCCTACTAAGGCCTAAAATTAGCACAAACATGCTTACTTTCTTTACATGTGCATCTTGAGGAAAACTTTTATGGCATTGCTTTCCTTCTATTTTTGCATATTCACTTCATTAAGACTAGTGTGACTTGATGTTTTTCTAGTTGTTTTTACAAGACTTTCGCAGTAATACAACATGACTACATGCAATCATCTTCACTCACCTCTAGTCCTCATTGAGTCCCATAGTGATCTCATGCGATGCATCGATCCACAATGCCTAGACCTTGAGCCCATAGCCTACAATGAATACATAACATCTATAAAAGCACTACTAAATTGGCCCAACCATCTAGTTAAGGCTCACGATTTAGAGGCATGTGACATCACTAAGGATCCCCTCATTAAAATCCCTATAACTACACCTAGTGGTGAGGCAAAAGCATTAAAACTTAGTTCTTTGTTAGAGCCTTGATATGCCCAGAACATTGCTAAAGTACTCAATGGTAACATTAAGACATTTGCATGGTCTTATAAAGACATGCCAGGCCTAGATCCTCATGTAGTCCAACATAACATTATCCTTAATCCCAACATTAAGCTAGTCAAGCAGAAACNTCATGGATGGTTTCTTAGGCTACAACTATATCTAGATCAACCCAAAGCACCAGCTCAACACAACCTTGATGATCTCTTGGGGCACATTCTATTACACCATTATGCCTTTTAGACTTAAGAATGTAGGAGCAACATATCAACATGCAATGTCTTACATCTTTAGTGATTACATGTTAGGCTTACTTAATGATTACATTGACAACATTGTAGTTAAGTCCAAAGAAACAGACAACCATGCAAATTACTTAGACCTAGTACTTAAACATTGCCTAAAACATGATCTTAGGTTGAATCCCAAGAAATGTGTTTTTATCATTAAAATGGGCCAGATGCTCAATTCCATGGTATCTAAAGTAGGCATATATGTAGACCTTGATAAGGTTAAGGCCATAACCAAGTTAGCACCACTAGCTAACCTTAAGGATCTATGAAGGATATAGGATAGATTACAATTTATACACAATTTTATTGCATAGTTCACTGATAAGTTATAACCAATGTAACATCTACTCAAAAACGGAGTCCACTTTGAGTGGATAGCTCAATGCTAATAGGCATTTAACAACCTTAAATAGGATCTGGCTCAACTTCTAATGATTCATTCTCCATGAGGAGATAAACCATTTTACATCTACCTTGCTACTTTTGATACATCCATCTTCTCTATGCTTTGCCAAAAGTGAGATGATGGCATAGAAGTCCCAGTATACTACTTAAGCCTAGCATTAATTGCCCATGAAGAAAAATACACTGATGTGAAAAATAATTACCTTGCCTTGGTCTTTGCACTCAAGAAGTGGAGGCATTATCTTTTTCATAGTTAAGTGAACATCATCTGCAAGAGTAACGTACTCCAAGAAATTACAATGAACATTTACAAGAGTAGTCATATTGCATGGTAAAAAGTAATAGCAGTGAAGTTTAACCTACATTACATTGCACAAGCCTCAACAAAAGGTCAAGCTATAGCTGCATAATTCATGGCTTCACCTATTGATGATCAAGAAAAAATTGATCCAAAATTCTCGAATGAGCATGTCAATAGCATCAGTTAAGTGCCTAACCACTTCAAGGCACTCCTGCACTTTGATGGTGCTTCAACCTCTCAAGGGGGTAGCGCCACTATTGTTATCACATTCCCCTCTAGGAAGATTCAACCCTTCACATATCATTTTTCATTTCCTTCCACTGAAAACATGGTAGAGTATGAAGGTCTCCTCATAGGTATCCTAGTAGCTCACAACCTACGAATCCAAAGCATACTAATTTAGGGTGATGCACAGTTGGTAACCAACTAGGTAACTAAGGTTTATGCCTATAAGGACCAACATTTATAACCTTATTATGACTTGGCAAAGCACTTTCTTAAACAATTTGAAACCACTAATGTTCAATATATTCCTAGCAATGAAAATGTCATAGTCGACACCTTAGCAACTCTAGCCTTAAGCATTTCACTCGACATGTTTCATGCATTGTCTACTTTAGTGCTAGATTGCACTATGCCTATCATGAAAACCATTAATATTGTGTCCATAGCCACAGTTAGCATGACCCACATAGTAGAATGATATGATGACATCAAGGCATACCTTGAATAGGGTGAGCCTCTACAACATCTAACCACTACCCAAAAAGATGTAGTGCGTAAATGATCACGACAATACATCATCATAGGTGATAGCACCCTATGTCACATATCCTATAATGGCATACTATTAACCTACATGAATGGCAGTGAAGCACAAACTATCATTGAACAAGTCCATGAGGGACTATGTAGAGGTCACATAGCACCCACAGCAATGGTGATGAAAATTAGATGCTTCAACTATTATTAGCCATACATGGAGCATGATTATGTCTCCAAGGTAAAAACATGTGATATTTGTGAACAACATGGGAACCTAATGCACATGCTACCAACTGAACTACACACAATGCATATCAGATGGCCATTCCAACATTGGGGTTTGAACAACATTGGACTTACAATGCTCAAGTCCTTCATAGGGCACAACTTCATTATAATTGTAACTGAGTATTTTACCAAGTGGTTTCAGGCTATTACCCTTAGGAAGACAACCTCATAGTTGGTTTGCAAATTTGTGCTTGACAACATAGTGACCTATTTTGATTTACCCATGACCATAGTAATAGATGACAAGCCATGATTTAGTAGTGCTAAAACTAATGCCTTCTATGAACATTTCAATATTAAACATTCCTTCTCATTGTTGTACTACCCATAGGCAAATGGCCAAGCAGAGACCATAAACAAAGTCATTTTCAATCTTTTAAAGAAGATGCTCAAGAATAGTAAACAATGATTGCATGAGCAATTACACTATGCACTCTAGGCCTACTACACAACACGTAGAACAACAATAGGTAGGATGTTGTATAGCCTTGTTTATGAGTCTAAAGTAATTTTTCCTCTTGAATTGCAAGTTCCATCCCTCTAAGTAATCCTCTCAAGCTTCATTGATGAGGCTTAGATTGATGAGTTGAGAATAATAGACCTTGACTTAATAGAGGAGGAATGCACATAGACACTTGATCACATAGAATGGTACCAAGAAAAGAAACAACAAAATCACTATCACAACCAAAAATCATGCCTGACCAACAAAGGGGATCTAGTTCTCAAGGCCATTTGCAATCTCATGAACAAAGTTTTATCCAATTGGGAAGGGCCTTTCTTGATCACTAAGGCCTATGATAATGGAGCATTCAAGCTTGCTAATCAAGATCTGATCAACCATTTGTACCTAAAGCCTTACTATGCCTAGTATGTAGTGCCACATCTCAACAAAGCAAGGTAAGCACCTAGTCTTCTATGACTGTAAACTAACACAACACTTGTCCACTATGACATTAAACTAGTAAAGCTCATCCTTAGGTCATGATGGTAAACTAACATAGCAGCATGTCTACTATGACATTAAACTGGCATGCCATGGTTTACTAAGACTTGAAACTATGCTCATGGTCTGCAAGGACCTTAAACTAGCAAAGCATATGGTCTACCAAGACCTTAAATTGGGTTCTTGATCCATCAAATATAGTTCTAAAAACAAGCAAGTGAGAATATTTTCAACTCCCCTCCTCCTCCGCGCCCCCCCTCCCCCTCCAACCTTTCTCTAATCTATCTGCACCTAGTGGGTAGGATGGGGGAGAGACCTTTGAAACATTTGCAGCATTAACACCCCCCTAGCATTTTGCTAATCTTTCAAAGCTCCTATCATTAGTGTGCCCTTTGTGGCACTTGTAGCACTACTGCCTCTAGGCAACACTTGCAACACTACCACCTTTGGGCATTTTTCTAGTGCTTTGAGCTCCTATCATTGGGACACCATTTGGAGCAATTGTAGCATTATGACCCTTCATCATTTTCCTATTTTTTTGGGCTCTTTCCATTGCTTGGGCTTGGGAGCACCTGCAGCATTATGCCTTCCTGCCATTTTGCTTGTTTCCTAAGTTCTTGTCGTTGGCGTGGACTCTTCAGCACCTATAGCATCATTGCCCCCAAGCATTTTACTAATCTTTCTAGACACCTTCTATCGGTGTAGCCTCTAGAGTGTTTGTAGCATTCTTGTCCCTATCACCTTTACTAGCTTCACAAATAATTGCAACTAGTTCAGCTTTCACAGCATTTGTAGCATCCTTGCATCTGAAAATTTACTCACATCTCATGTTGTATGGTTGTTTTCTTGTCCTCTCTGAGTTGTGGTTGTAGGATGAAGCCCCAATTCATCATGCAAATATGTATCTCGTTGTAGTGGAAATTCATCACATTGCTTTGATGTGCATGATTGAACTAGCCAAGCCACTCAAGAGTGCACATTCCTATCACCCCACTATAGCCGACTTGTATTTACCCCTTCTTGCCTTTCATTACTAGCCTTCCTTGCATTACCAAGCTTGCAAACCCCTTCGATGCATGTGGCACCTTCTTTAAGTTAACTATAGAACCCAAGGTAGACATAACACAACTTGTCCCATGGGGAGCCTCTATGAACTGGTCAAAGCCCAAGTGGATGTAATGCAAATCATCTTAGGGAGGAAACACCTATCCTACAAACAGGACATGATTGCATCAAAGCAAATCCCATTAGATGGCATGCAATCCACCTAATGGAAAGCATCTTTCTGCTAGTATTCAGTAATGTGCAAAACCTAAAGCAAGTTCACCTCATAGTAGCAAAAACAAAAAAAATGAAAAAACCATGTCCCCAAGCAAAACTAGCAGAGTTGCAGTTTTGCAATGGGTCCAACCCTAAATCCATGTTCATTCACTCATGAGCGTTCCAATGAGAGATCATAATTTTAGGGGTAAGCCATCCTAGTGCCATGGACATTGACTCTCTCATAAGAATTCCAACAAAATATCACTATTCCTGTGGCAAGCCACCTTGGTGCCTTGATCCCTATCAACTATGCTGACTCCACATCTTGCAATATGACATCCTATTTTCATTTTGCCTCCCCTTCTATCCTTAGCACATTACTTACACCCTTTACCTCCAACATACCGCAACCCTTAGCACTTTGGAGCATGGTGCAATGACATCTAGTTGGGTACTAATGATCAATGTTGGTGCCAAGCCTACTATGATGTTTTATCATTCTTTGTGAACATCTCTCAGGCCACTCCTCCAGACATCAACAAAGAGGTACCAATGAAACACCACCAAATCTAGGCCCCCACATCTTGATTATAAATTCTCTAAGTATCAA
This sequence comes from Gnetum montanum, assembly GCA_015680685.1. Lineage (NCBI taxonomy): Eukaryota > Viridiplantae > Streptophyta > Gnetopsida > Gnetales > Gnetaceae > Gnetum > Gnetum montanum. The sequence continues at coordinate 478,660 of MNCI01036292.1, read as the reverse complement.
CACAAGGCAAATTTTTCTAAGTGCAAGGAAAAGGTAGAGGAACTACCTTTATAATTTTAGGGAACCATCTTTTACTAAAAGTATAATTTCCACTTGCTCCTATCTTGAGATCTTTCATTTTCCAAGTTATAAACTTATTGAAATGTGCAAATTTTGGATTCAAAAGAGCTTCTTTCATCAACTTTTTTTCCCATTCGAAGTAATGTTTTCAATCATCAAAGGTTCACTATATATGTATATTTGATTTGGTTCCCCTTTCCAAGGTAGCCACATATGTGAGTAATTTGTTGATATGTAAGCTAATAAATTTTTATTCCAACTTTTGCTTAACAAAAGGCTATATGAATATGGTATGTCTACCACTTGAATAGTTACTCAACTTTTTATATGGGGTTCAAAAGCACTTTCTAATACCACATTGGATAGTTGACTCCACAATCTTAACTCTACTTTTGTCCACTTGAACAATTTTTTTATTAGATTGTTTAGGAGTCAAACCAAATTTCTTACATATGAATAATGGTATAATGGTATATGTAGCTCTAGAATCAATCAAATAGTTTTTGCAAATATTTGTCCTTTAACTTCATTATTAAAAGAAAAGGAGGAGCTTCTTTATCAAGAGTGCAATCATAGCTAGTTTTTATTATCTTATCAATGTTAGGCACATAGCTTAACTCTAACTCTCCAACTCTCTTTTTACCTTTAACAAGCTCCAAAACCTTTTCTACTAATCTCCTATCTATAATAATTAATAAATATTTATACTAACATTGACATGTTAAAATCCTAAATTAAACTATATTCTCCATCTACATATAAGCTTGGTTTCTTCATCCATTTACTAAAAGTCTAATTTTGAGTACTTTGCTCTACTTGATCTTCTTTACTTTTATTTTTCTCTTTTCTACTTGGTTCAAAAACTTTCCTCTTAGTAGATAGATTAGAAATGATGTTTGGAGGCTTGGAAGTAGTTAATTTTTTTTTTTTTTTTTGATTGTAGATTATATCTAGTTTCTTCATTGTTATTACACTCTTCATCTGATGATATATCCTCTTTAGAACTTGATAGAGAAAAGGTATTACTAGATCCATTCTTACAAGATTTTCTCATGTACTGAGCACTAGATAGCTCATTATCAAATTCAACATCAAGGAAGTTGGACATAGCAAGATCACTCTCATCCTCACCATCTTCTAACTTGGTGTCTTCATGCTTGTGTATTTATTTTAAACTTTGCCAAAGATTCTTCATGTTTCACTACTTTGTTGGACAAGTCTCTCATTAGCTATCCTTTTTCAAATTATTTTCTTTGTAAGACTTGCTCTATCTTAATACAAGAAGGCCTTAATAATGCTTTAAGCTAGGCAAAATCTTGCATAGGAATCATCATTTTTTCTTCTATTTTCTGAGTTGTGATAATTTTTTCATTATTTAAGTTCAACTATTTTTCTAACTATTAACTTCACTAAAGTAATCATTCAACATTGGAAAATTTTGAGTTCTTCTCAAGCAAATTAAAATATTAGGATTCATAGCCTTAAGATAGGTATCTCAAAGCATTTCATCTGATGATCTATCCTATCTTTTAAAGAGAAAACAACTTCTTTGAAATCTAATGTTTAAATCTCTAATTGACTCTTTAACTCCTTACTTTGCTTGTATTAGATCATAGTATAGTTGTTGTTGACCTAATTGATTACCAAATTGAGTCAAGAAAAGGCTTTTCATATCATCCCAACTTGTGATACTATTTCTTGGCAAGTTTGAATACTAAATTTGAGCCATATCCTTCAAATTTTCTACAAAAAACCTACAAGCTTTATCTTGGTCTTAAATATATGCATAAGCTAAAGCTAACTCAAATAAGTGAATGTATTATTTAGCCAAGTAAGCTTTTCTAGGAATAAAAGGTTTAGGCAAATATTTGTAAATTCCCTTAGGAATATCAGTGTAATTTTAAAACATTAATGATGTAACTTCTTGCCAAGGATACATTGGTTGTGGATTTTCCATCTTTCTGGAATTCCTTTTGATTATTGAACTCTTATATTTCTTCACCCTTCTCTTATAAACTAATAAATCGAATAGAATAGGTGATCTTCTTGTCCTTCTAGTTTTTACTCCACTACTTGTCCCAAACTTTAAAAACTTTTTTTTTCTCCCTTTGATGAATAATTAGTCTTAAAATCAGAAATTTCTTTAGAACTTTTGAAATCTTTTAAACCTTTACTTTGTTTAGTCATTAACTCAAAATAATTATTACTTTCCTTTTAACCCCTCCTAGCACCAAAAATAATTGTTGGTGTGCTAGGACTATCAATCTCTTTCAATGTAATGAACTTAGGTAACAAATGTTCTTGCCCTCCTTCTAGCATCAAAAAGAACTATTGGTGACCATTTGGTACCATCAACATTTTCCTTCTATATTGCAATTGGGATCATGAGAAATGAAGGTGTTCCTTCAAACATGGGTTTAGGTGCTTGCTAGTCTCTAGCAACACCAATGCCCATATACCTTCGAATAAACTAAGTGGTAATAGAGCAAACCAAGTGTAAATGTGTGTTGTTGTTATGAATGTTAAAATGGTTGGGTTTGCGTATGAAACTGTAAGTAGCTATTATAAAAGAAATTTAGTGAACTTGGGTGAATATTATAAGTTATTAAAGATTCCTATTTTGTCAAGTTACTTAGTTTATATAGTCCCTATAGTATGTTACTCAAAATAAATAATATTTCACAACAAAAGTGGTGGAGTACAATTTTGCCAAAATCTACTCCTTATTTCCCCCAAAGAGAAAGTTCCATAAGAAAACTAGGAATAGAGCAAGATTCAATATATTTAGAAAAAGAAAGGTCTATTTGTGTGAAATATCAAACATTTAAGCAAGATAAATTGACATGAGGAAACACTTCCCAATAAAGCTATTCCATTTCAATCTAAATATTATGAATTGTCCAAGCCCTCTAAGCTCAACAAGTAATTTCATAAAAGGTACTCTTATTTAACTACCAAAATTCTTTGTAAATGTCAAAGTACTAGCTTTTATTTACCTAGTTAATAGTTGTCAAGAATTGCAAATAATATAGCTTTCAAAAAAATTTCACAATTTCAAGATTGAAATATTAAGGCAATAAACTTTTAACAAATGAAACTATTTTAGTCATCTCAAAGTATCAAATATTTTTCTAGATCCTCTAGACTCAAATAGGCAATTTCATTAAGATAATACTATTAATTTCTCAAGATGCTTTTCAAAGACAACATAAGCTCTTTTACGACAATCAAATAGAAGTCTAGAATTGCACAAAAATAGAGATATAAGAACAATCTTGAAAATCCCAAAATTAAATGCCAAGCCAATACTATCTAAAACATTAGCTAAGCAACTAAGACAAAGTGAGAAGAAAATAACTCACAAAATTAAAATAATGTAGCTTAATTGATGCCTTTAGCAAGCCATTCTTTACAAGAAATCTTCAATATGTCTTTTCCAAGTTTCTTTTCTTTTATCTTCATCAAGTTGAATACTTCTAAAATATTGACATAGATCCTAAAGTTCCAAAGACTTACGCTGAACTAATATAACATAAGCATTAGGTAAAGAAAATGGAAACCATTTATGAATCACAAATAGGAGATAGTTGTTTGGATGAAGGATAATAGCATACTCAAATTTGCCATCAAAAACACCAATAGGATGACACAAAGAATCATGAAGATCAACCATTATGAGAGTTAAGGGCATGTTCCAAAGATTAACCTTTAGATTTATTCCTCTCTCTAATAGATGCACATTTAATTGAAAATAAAACATGTTGTATGGAGCTACCTACAACTTATGATTATCTCCAATAATAAAGGAACACTAATTGAAACCCAAGTAAAAAGTACAATCATGACAATTATAAATATGTATTTGCCTTGTTGTTGTAACAACTTGCACTCTTTTAGAATGCTCAACCCTTACCACCTTCCCAAGAACAACCATGGAATCAAAGCATCTATATATAGTTGCAAATTTGAGAGGTGCTAGTATGTACATTATTGCATTATGGCAATTCACAACCTTTACTCAAGATGCATCCATGTCTAAAGAGTGCTTCACTATTGATGCCTTAATTCCTCCTTCAACAAACACCTTTGTCATCATCTTAATAATTATGGGTGGACCCATGATTGTGAAAAGTGATAATTGGTCGAGTATGTTGCAATTGTTTCTATGTGTTTTAAACTTTCGAAATGGTGGAAATTATTTGAAATTGCTATTCCTTTTCTATTCCACTTGTTGCTAAAAGTTAAACTTTAGATCCAAGAAAAAGGTGCTTTTGAGGTTTCCTTATGCAAGTCAAACCAAGAAAAGTATTTTCATGATAAATCACAACTATAATCGTTTTTATCGAAAAAGAAAAAAGAAAAACCTCTCTAGTATTCTATGCATCTCTTGCTTTTGAAATGTACAAAAATGGGATTTACTATGTAATGCAAAATTCTTAATAACCAGCCTTTATTTTTTTTTCCATCTTCTAAAATGCAAATGAACTTTGCTCTTATTGGTGCATACTTCAATGTTTTTTAATTTTCTTTTTTTCCATCATGGAAGTAGTTCATTGGTCCATATTGCATTTATTAGGGTGTTGGGACCTCAAAATAATTGTAATAAAGGAACACCTCAAAATATATAGTCCATTTAGAACTTTGTAATTCAATACTACCCATAACACATTTATTTGTTATATCATTTGTGGATGCTTTATCATCTTCACCATCTTAAAACAACACATAACAAATGATAAATGAAATTCCCTTTTAGTCATAAAGTCTGCTCCATTAAATGGCCAAAATGTGCCAATAGGAACATGGTGAACAATTTCGTTTGAATTGTATTTATCATCATATTTTTATATTGAGGATTGTTAGAAAGAGCTTGGACAATCTTTTGAATTTTTATGCATTGATTATAGTGACATACATATTTGGATGTAATAAAGCTTTATTTCATTTCATAAATTATGGATAGCAAAGCCAATGATCTTTGAACCAACTAGAATAACTCTAATTAAGATAAAGAATTTTAACACAAACTTAAATCAAATGCCTAAATGATTATTGTAGTATTAGCCTCCTCTTATTCATCTTCTTTTTTCTTTGGTTTCTGTAGTAAAATTTGAATTTTTCTAGAGTTCTTGAAATATGGGTTTTTTGAATTTCTTCATGAATTTCAATATTCTTTTTGTGAAATTTTAGTATTTGGTAGGGTTTTTAGGCAATTAATTTGATTCTTCATACATTTATTTTAGCAATTCTATCTCCATTTGGTTTAGTGATGATATATATATCATTGTGAAAATTGAGATCATTCCCTTGCTTTACTATTGATGAGTGGCGAGGTACCCCTACACTCAACCATATGAAACAAGTGTAGCATACGCGATCTAGTCAAACTCTACAGACTAAGTGCCTACATGCCTTATAGAACACTTAAGGTTAATTATTTGTTGTCTTCCCAAACTCACTTGTCGTTGTCATGGTTGTATGATTAAGTGAGTCTGAGGTATATGATTTTTATAGCTTTTCTATTTTATCTCCTATGCTTAATGAGGTGAAGGGTGAGAAGACTAATTGACTAACTCTAACTAACTAACTAAGCCTTAATTAACCTAGCATCAACATCCATTCCCACTTACCGTCCACAACCTGAACTGATGCAACCTTGGTTACCAAATGCTAATTCTTTTTGGGATCACCAAGCATAACGCATGTGCTCGAAGCGGTCATACTGAGGCACTTAACTAGGAGAGAAGGGTCGAGGAAGATTTAATTAACTAAGAAAGAATTAAATGGTAAATAGTAAATAACAGTAAATAAAATCCTAATTAGCCTATTCCATGCACTACAAGGTTTATCCGAGAAGCTCGTCTTTATTGCCATACACAAACTTGTGTTCTGGTACAATGTTTGCTTGAATAAAGATCCATTCACTTTGGGAATCCTACTGTGGGCACATGGAAAATATTCTATCTCTGAAGGGATTAATCTACCATAGTTTCGCTACAATCTAAGCCTAGGATGAGAAATAAGGGAATGCCACCTCTTATTTATAGTACTCGTGGGGGACCACGATATCATGTACGCGATATTGTGGCCCATGCAATATCACATCCCATCATACCCCCATGACTGAATGAAAACTCGTCCTCGAGTTCCTTACAAAATATTGGGAAGGTATGGGATTATTGACTCAAATGGAACTAATGGGATGACATGTGAATGGATCATCATTATAAGACAACACAAAACTGGTGTTCATGATAGCAAGAGTGAACATCTTATTACATTGACATCAGGCCTCATTTGGCAGCTGAGAAAGAGAGAGAGAAAGAAGTTTTGTTGCTACTAATGCCAAGATGGCACCTTTCATTATCCATCCGTAAGCATGCCATCGATCTTGTTCCTTGCGTAGCTGCTTTTAGCACTGCTCCATTCCAAGTGTTCCCTCCAAATCCAATTCGTTGTTGTACGATTTCCATCTACACATACAACACAATCTTAAATTAGCAAGGGTAAATGAATCACAATGTAATTGATACCTTGCTTCGTTGTAAGGCCCATTGTTGTGACATGGCTAATGTGGATCCGGAGATGTAATATTGGTGGCTATCGAAGGTGTAGCAGTTAGGAGAAAATTGAAAAAGGACTAGGACCCCCATGACTAAGAGCGAACCTCCGGTAGCGATAGAATGGAGAAAGAAAAAGAACAAGAAGATGGAGAAAAAGAGACAACTATGACATCGATGAAATGGATGTCAAGATGGAAATGAACAAAATAAAATTAATTGCAAAATATTAGGGAAAAGAGATTAACTGGTGCACCAAATAGGAGTGTCAGTGGGTCCTCCCCAAAGCAGGATCATGCCCTTAATGCCCTGACAAACCCACATTCAAAGAGTCCGTAGGCTTTAGGAATGTCATTTGGAACAAGAGTTAAAGTCTTAACCACAAGAATTTACCAAAAAGAAAATAACGCGTCAACCAAAATATACACTAATGATACAACCAGCAATGAGATGAACAATGAAGAGAAGGATGGAGAGAAGAGAATGGAATGGAATCCCAAGAACAAGGTGGTGTACAGCCCCTTGTGTATTTAATGATTAATGCAACTTGGTAAACCTCATTCCAAATCCAGCCTCAAATAATCCACATCCAGTAACTTCACATTAATGCATTTGGCCAAACCATCCTCTTGAAGTAACAAGAATGCCTTCACCCAAGAGCCACCACCATTTCAAAAGAACAAGGAGGAGAGAATGGGAAGCGAGAAGGGCCTTAGTTAGAGGGAACATTTTTGTTTTAGTTCCATAACCAGTGCTTGTAGCCCCAGTGATTATTTTATCTAAGGGGTGTGCTTTGAATTCTCACTTTTTCTCTTTTTTTTTCCCTTCTTCTTGTCCTTTTTTTCTTTTTTCTTTTTTTTTATGTGTTTATGCGTGAGAACCACACCATGCAAAGACTTTTTAATTTTAATTTGCTCAACTTCCTGATGAGTGGGTAACATCGAAACAATAAGAAAACTCAAGAAGAAAACATCCAAGCACCCAAGAGAATGGCCAACATAAAAGCATCAAGTTCCCTTGAAGTCACACCCTTTTCGAGCCTTGAGTCCTTCCTTAGTTTGAGAAATGCCAAGTCACCGATTCGTTATAGTTCTTATTAGAAAGGGACTATACATTTCCAAGCCAAGAGAGACCATAGAAACTTGTGGATGTATGGATGAAGTGGGCTCATTGCCTATCATATCAAAAGAACCATACCTTAGTGTCAACATCATAACTTAAAGGTAAAAACCAAACATTAGCAATCAATATAAAAATATTTCATATCATCATGAAGAACACTTATTGGGTGATAAACATACACGATGGAGAACACACACACACACACACACACACACACAATGGAAAAGTATAACAATGCTGCGAAATAGAAACAATGGAGAACACACAAATTTGTAAAACAAAAATGTGTAAAACAAAAATGTGTGAAACAAAAATGTGTAAAACAAAAATGTGTAAAACAAAAACGTGTGAAACAAAAACTTGTAAAACAAAAATGTGTAAAACAAAAATGTTTAAAACAAAAACTTAAAAGAACTGAGGGCCCCAAATGATTAACATAGGTGTCCATCTACCCCATGAATGAATTTCAAGGGAGAGATCCAAAATAATGAGCATTTGTTTGAATTTCTTAGAAGTGCCCAACTTCTCCCAATTGATGTTTTCAAGTTAAGGGTTGGAAGTTGGCAACGCTCATATTCCAATGTATCTATGCCTTCGTTGTGGGCATGAGTTGTTCCCTCAATTTGTTCCATGCATATTGGGTTGCTCTTTTGACTAGCTATCAACCACGGGATGTCTACTACTTGTGTGGTTGCTACATATAGGCATATTTGTTGCAAAGTTTTTAGGGCACACCTGCTGCATGGAGGAGATGCAGAGCATTCCTCCACATAATCACCCAATGAGTCACTATATGTGATGCATGAAACTTTCTTCTTCTTAATCTTTCCATAAATGTTTACCTTAGATATCTCCAAGGAAAGATCACGGATCCCTAGGTACACATCTATTGTACTTACCCATGGCCTTCCCATTATAATTGGGAAGTCCCCTTCGTTGTTGTTGACTTCTATCACCAGGAAATCAGCTGGGTATGACCAACCACACACAGTGGTAACTATGTCCTCCACCAATCCAAAGGGAATGGTGATGGACTGGTTAGCCAACTCTAGTTGAATGTTGCTTTTCTTGAGTTAGGGTAGGTTCCAGGCTTGATATATTTCTTGTGAGATTAAGTTGACTCCTAAACCTGAGTCAAGAAGAGCCTTATGTGGCTTGTTCCCGGTGACTTGGAGATATATTAAGGGACTTTCAGGGTGAGATAGTTTTCTGGGAAGGTGGCCTACCTTGATCCAGTCGGTTATAGTATGTGTTAACATAACTGTATGCATTGAGCTCTGATGTTGGACTGAAGGGAGCTTCAAAGCCTTGTGTGTTGGAGGTGCATGCACTAACTCAACCGCTTGTGGTTGTGAGAGCTTATTTGGGCTTTTGGTTCTGAAGAAAGGTCTTCTCTTTTTGTAGTTGTGAGAACTAGTAGTAGGTTGAATTTTTACTGCTCTCGTAGCGTTACATTGCTATGGTTGAGTGTGGAGTTCCCTTGCATTGTTGGAGCAGGAGGTATGGGAACTATCAGTGGAAGAGGTGTGGATGGATTAGGAGGATGGTATGGGTGTGGAGCGTCTCCTAGGGGAGAAGGAGTCCTTCTAAAGTACTCCCGAACTTGGTAGTGATGTTGTGGAGTTGTGTGACCCATAGAGTCACTTGGAGAAACTGGCTGCTGCACGTAATAACCATAAGGATCAGGTTTCCGGTAAGGGTATTTTTTTCTCAGTGATGGAATCCCCCATGACTATGGGTATTACCACTGCTGATGTTGCCTGATAGGTTGTGGCAACATTCCACTAAGATAATACATTAATGGTTGGTGGAACTGCCTTGGGTTACCTTAGGGATAAGGTAACCGATGGGGTGCTTGTCATTGGTTAAGTCTCGAGTTGAGTGCATACACTCCAGACTCTTGTAGATGTGAGATGATTGGACAACATCCCTTAGGATGGTCATAGTGGTAGATCTCACATCCACCATCATTATCTATGTCAAATTCCACAACCTCATTGGAGATGTTCATTTTTCCCTTACCCTTGTTACATGCAAGGTTTAAATCTCTCTGCTTTTTCTTGTCCTGGTCACTACTTTGTTCCTCCTTAGACTCCTCTATAATTTTTAGAACGATTTCAAGTCTAGAGTCTAAGGAATCCCACATGTGATCTACCTTAGCTGCCACTTCAGTTATTAACTTCTGAAGCGGTAAGGTTTTTTTGTTCACAAACTCTTCAAGTGGTAACTCATCCTCTTCATCATAGAATCTCACTTCCCTCTTTCAGAGGGAAGGATCGCGGTTGCATTCTTTCGTGCTTTCTCTTTTCCATAGTTCACCTTCTTCTTAGGCTACTTGTTCCAACAAGTGATGAATTTCATGGGATCTAAGTTCGGATAATCTCCCTTGGGCATAAGTCCCAATGGTTCTCTTAGTTTCATACCTTAGCCCATCTACGAGGTGGCGAAGTTAGTCTCATTGTGCATAACCATGGCTCAGGCAACAATGTAGCAATGCATAGTCTCGGCCCATGGCAGCGTCCAAGGGTTCATGATTACCTTGCTTCCATCCTTGGATCTGCTTATGCGAGTTAGACACTCTAGAGTACGTTTGATATTTATCGTTGAAGAGTTCTAACATCATACTCCACCTCCTAATGGTTTCCGGTTCTAAGGACTGGTACCAATTCTCTGCTTCCTTGATGAGTGTCCTGGAAAACAACTTTAATTTTTGCCACTCATTTTCTATGTTTTGCAAGGCACAGGCAGGCATCATGAGATGCCTGTAAATGATTTTGCATATCCGTGTTGTATCCCCCTTCGAACCGTGGGATATTATTCATGTCTAAGCACTTGATCCGGCTATCTTTCTGATGTCTTGTTGATATTCTCAATGCATCCATTATATCTAGCATGCTTCGGGTTGCTAGTAGGGGTTGGTCATGATCATCTCTCTCATGACATCTATGATGTCTACGTTGTTCCCTACTTTCCCTTCATTCATGCCCTTTTCCTCTCTCTCGACTCTCTCATCGAGGTCTCTCATTTTGCCTACCTCTATCCTCACCATTATGTACTTTCTGTCAGTGCCCAGATGTGGAAGGAGAGGATGAATGATGTGAAGAAGGGGAAGAAGAAGGAGAACCATTGCCATGACGATGTTTCTTACCTTCTCTTCTATGGCTATGGTCCCAATCATGATGATGATCTGATTGACTGTCCTTGTCATGTGTTTTTGTTTCCTCAGTGAATAGTTGGCATTCACAGGGATCAGAACCAAGGTTGTGTATCATGTAGCATAGGTTCTGATACCCCACCTCCTCACTATCATTAGGAGGTGGAACATCTTTTGATAGGGAACCTATTATAAGTGGTTCACCATCTCTAGATTCGCTTAGGAAGTGTGGGACCTCTTTGCCCTTCAACAATGTATGTTGGCTCTCTTGCCTTGAGTCCCTTATACATTTTGCTACCATGGGATGGTAATCCCTTGTGTCAAAATCTACCACAACGTATTCAGCATAGAGCTGTGTCATGCCTATCTATGCCAAAGCACAGAGGAGCATGTTGGGGACTGCACAATCTAGAGGTAACACTATGTTACCTTGCAAGTCTCTCCAGCGCATCTATTCATCTTGATGAAAGATAACAGTAAAATTGGGTATATAATCATCAGGATGAGTATATACTACCCTATATTGTTTAGGAACTGGCTAATTTTGGTTATGTGTTTTAGATTGCCGACTATTGCTAGTATGATCCCTAGGTGGTGTAATGCTCTTATGAGAAGAAGAAGAAGACATTTTGTCTTATCGGTGTGCTATTTAACTGTTATATAATTTTTGTTTAATTAACCCTAAGGTTCATTTAAGCTCCCAACTATGTGAGTGATTTCCTATGTTCTACTTAGCGCACAAACACTTAGTCCCCGGCAACGGTGCCAATGATGAGTTGCGATGTATCCCTACACTCAATCATACGAAACGAGCATAGCACACGCGATCTATTTGAACTCCATAGACTAAGTACCTACACACCTTATGGAACACTTAAGGTTAATCATTTGTTGTCTTCCCAAACTCACTTGTAGTTGTCACAGTTGTATGGTTAAGTGAGTCTGAGGTATATGATTTTTATAGCTTTTCTATTTTATCTCCTATGCTTAATGAGGTGAAGGGTGAGAAGACTAATTAACTAACTCTAACTAACTAACTAAGCCTTAATTAACCTAGTGTCAGCATCCATTCCACTTACCATCCACACCTTGAACCGATGCAACCTTGGCTACCAAACGCTAATCGTTGCTGGGATCACCAAGTGTAACGCACGTGCTCGAAGCGGTCATATTGAGGCACTTAACTAGGAGAGAAGGGTTGAGGAAGATTTAATTAACTAAGAAAGCATTAAATGGTAAATAGTAAATAATATTAAATAAAATCCTAATTAGCCTGTTCCATGCGCTGCAAGGTTTATCCGAGAAGCTCGTCTTTATTGCTGTACACAAACTTGTGTTCAGGTACAATGTTTGCTCGAATAAAGATCCATTCACTTTGGGACTCCTACTATGGGCACATGGAAAATATTCTATCTCTGGAGGGATCAATCTGCCATAGTTTCACTATGGTCTAAGCCAAGGATGAGAAACAAGGGAATGCCACCTCTTATTTATAGAACTGGCAGCGGACCGCAATATCGCGCAGGCAATATTGCATCCCATCAACTATTTAACTATTGACACTTGCCCTCCTTTTAGTTTCAATTAACTTGTTGGGACACACCTTCTTCCTAGCACCAATTAGGCTATTGTGGTAGGGAAGCAACTTATATTTATCTTGTTTTAGGTGTTTGTTGTTCTTTGTTACCACTAAGGTAATGGATACCACCAATTAGGTTCTACTAGTAAAAATGAGCTAAATGTGACTAAATAATTTATCTAAGAGACCTCTTTTATTTATATAGCCATTATGCTAATGAAGTAACTATGAATTATTATTTTTAACAATAAAATATCCCTAAGAAAGTTGTTGTCTTCTGCCTAATTAACGACCATTTGTTCTAGCTATCCCTCAATATGATTATAGAGATTAAATAGCTTTCCTATAAGCCTAAATTTAAATCTCACACCTCCTATGTACTAGATGAATATTTTTATAGAATATATCAAACTTTAATTTTGAGCTATCTGCTACTAAACTTCACGATGCATAGAACATAGAGGTTTTACTAAATAAAGCTAGAAACTAAGGAAATAAAATTAATCATAAAGCTTAAAATTTATGTAAAGATGACAATAAATCCTACATTACATTGATTTAGGACTAACACTTATGAAAGATATTCCATTCAACCAATGTAACAATGTAACAAGGAAAATCTAAACCTCAGATGATGGAGAAAATAGCTTATTTCAAAACTAGTAATTCATCCAAATATAGTTATGTAAAATTTAATCTAGACAAATAATAAAAGCTATTCAAAACAATGTGAATACTGAGAGATGAAAGCTAAAAGAAATATATAGAACCTGATTAGAATGCCATTACATGAAACAGTCTTTATAAGCTATTTTCTCCAATTTGCTTTGAGCTTTTTATATTAGCTTCAAGCAGTTACAAAAGCTATAGAATTTAAGATTATAATTTTCTCACATTCTCTTCATATAACTACAATCTATTCACTAATTGATTAGCTTCTTGGAAGATCTTCTCTATTTGTTAAACTTGAAGCCCTTCTATCATCAACTACTAAGATAGTTTTCCATGATTAATAAAAGTCTTGATAGCATGATTAATTGAATCTAGCTCAGTGCTATCAAGCTTTCTAATAACCCCTTCAACACTACTCTTTTCCAAACCTGATTCTATTGTTAGTTACTTATTTCAATTAAATTAGCTCTTGCACCAAAACAAGCTTGTTAAAATTCTAACTTCTTTTAGGCAACTTCATGCATGATTCCTATAACTAACATCGTCATTGTATCAATGATGCTTTGCTTGTACTAGGGTAGCTAATCTCATTTGGTTGTGGCCAATTGATATAATTCATGGATCCTTATTTTAATTTGTGTGAACATGTCTTACATCACTCTCATATTTGTGATTTCCACCTCTGTCTCTCTCCTCCATTTCTTACTATTCTCTATCTCATTCATTATCTCCTTGGAGCTTAGACATGCAAGATGTGAGTAATCTAGAGCCTTTTATTTTCTATCTTATTCTAATTCTAAGCTCATGATAGCCAACCTTTCCTCCATTTACATATTTTTATACTTCTTATTTTCAAGAAGTGATTCTTTGATAGTTATTGTTGCCTTGAGTTTTTCATTCTCTCCTTTCAACCCCTTAACTTCCTCTTGTAATTTTGTCACTTCCTATTCATTTTCAAGAGGAATTACTTGAGGTTTGCTATTTGATTATCATCTATCTATTCCATATCTTTTATCAATCTTGCTATGGAGTCAGACATATCTTGATGGGACATTACAAGCATTTGCTTCCCTATCTATGGATCATCTTCCTTAAATTGGAAGATCACACTAGATTCTATCTTAGGTGTAGTGAGGAGCTTTTGACTCAATATAATTAGCCTTTCTTTTTCCTAATTTTGAAGGCTCTGGCTACTCCCTTCATCAGATATCCAAATGGGAAGGTGAGGGCTAAATATGAGCTTTCCCCTTCCTTATGTTGCTACTACTATTGTTGAAGCTCAATTAGCTTTTATTGTTCTTGTTCCTACAGTCTTTGTTTCTCTTCTTGTTGTTTTTTTAAGCTCTATTAACTTTTGCTATTCCAGTTCTTTCAATCTCTGATGCTCTAAAATTTGTTGTTGCTATTTTTCCTTGTTAAGCCTTATTCTTTCCAATTTTAATTTCCTAGATCTCTTAACTCTTGCATATTCTGTTCCATTGAGTATGAATCTTTTGTCAAGCATGGCTTCTTCTGGGTCCAACATTTTTGAAGAAAAGTAATTTTCTTCCATTAATGCTAAATATTTGTTGGGAAAATCCCTAGCTAAAGGATGATCCCTATCCTCTATCCATCTACATACCTCAATGGCTAGCTTATCAAAAGCACTAGATAGAAGCTTCATTGATAAACTCCTTTTAAGCTATTATGGGGGTTCATCCTTTGTTTGGTTTACTTTCCTATTTGTAGTTATTAGGTAAACTACATTTTTCTCATCGAGCTGATGAACTTTTTTGGTTTTAGTAGTTGAATAAATTCTCTTTGGAGCTAAAGGAAAACTACAGTGCTCTTTATATCTTTTGGCTATTCCTCTTAAATGTTTTGAATAGGTAAATTCCTAGAAGTTGAACTTTAGAAGAAAAAGCTCTTTATGTTTATAATCATGCATTAAGGGGCTTTCGCATAGTTGTCTCCTAATTCCTAAGTCCACTAAATAAGGAGCTACAAACTTAGGTAATTTGAAAGCCTTCCCTTCAAATCCTCCTATAGGTATTTGGGTGTAATGGATAAGAAAATGGCTCCATGACATTTTTCTTTTATCTCATTAATCACATGTTGTTCTATCCATGATGGGAAAGCTCCTAGAAACAACTTTATCAAATTAGGGTAAACACAATTCTTCAAAAACTCTAGGGCATGAACATCAAAGTAGCTTCTTTGATAAAGTGCTAGGAAAAAATTGTAGTAGGGGTCCTCTAGTTAGGCTCTCCTCTAGGATGCATAATTGATAAAAAATGGGGGTGTCCTCTCAAGCTCATGCACTTAGATTATCTTGAACTAAGCCCATGTTCATGGATTTTTGAGAGGCTTTGCTGCAATGCATCATTCATATATTGAACTAGAAAGAAAAGTCTCTTATTCTCTAGATCTACCTAGGCCCATACATGATAATCAGCAATAGTGTTAATATCCTTACTAGGAGAAAAATTTAGAGTGGAAATGAAAATCTGATGGGGAAACTTGAGCTCTAAAGCCTTTGGAATGGCATTGTTATATTCCCATGCTTTAGCTAAGCTTAATACTAGTAGCTTGATGGCCTTCCCCAATTTGGGATGATTCTAGAATTTACTGCTCAACACTTTTTCATTATATTGTTAGGCCTCTATCTCTGTGATGTCTAGCTCCATTAGACCATAAAGCTCATAGGCCTTCTAAATGCTAATGTCATTGAAACATTTAGTGTTATTTCCAAATCTTAGCTTATCTTTCTCATAAAATGTTTCTACTATCAAATGATTCAAAATGTCTTTGATTCATGTAGCCCTATCTTTTCATAAATTTCATGCCATTCTTCCATCAACTTTGCAAACTGCAAGCTGGATTTTTCCACCACATCATGGTCATCATCAAAACTAAAAAAGTCTACCTCCTCTACTCCTAGTTGTAAGTGTACTACATCAATCCATGAGAAGAACTGATAGTTTCTTAATTTGAATTATTTTGGATATTCAAAGAAGACATATGTGTCAACATCTTGAAACTTTTGGGGAGACTCATCCTTCTTTTTGTGCAACATCTTAACTTTTTTTTTTTGGTAGAAACTAGAGATTTCCTATGTTCTTCAATGGTAGCATTATCCTTCCTTCAACTTTATTTTAGCTCTCAACTTTGTTTCTGTTCTTAGCTTTGTATGTCAATGGTTATGTGTTTGAAATTTTCCCAAACCTCACTTTTTGATATTCATAGCCTTGTTCTTAAATTTGCTCACTTAGGATAGACTATTCGATTTACTTAATGCTATCTTTGATTTGGTTGAGGGGCCCCATTTAAGGCATAGGAGTTTAAATTTAAAATATTTCCTTTTATAACAACACTTCATTGCTGACATCATCTTGTCAAACCTTTCTAAAGCCTATTTTTGGTGTTGATTTTAAGCTCTATAAATTCACTCTACAAAAGGGGCTAACGTGACGAGGTGAATTTCAGCCTCTTCATTGAGCTTATTCTATGTCACACCATGCCCTTTGCTGAGCTAGATTTAAAATAAAATGCACATGTGCAAAATTCTGAGTGGGCCTGAGATCTAACATGGCTTGTAGAGCCATTTTAGAATTTACTTGTAGACTCATTTTTGTATTCTACAAACTTGCTCTTCAAAGAATCTTACAAGGAAGAGCTATTTCAGCGCTTGTTTGTAGAGCTGAATTTTGGCTTCATATGTTGGTTCTATAAGTTCATGTGGAAGATGCTGATATGGTGAACCTATTTGTAAAGGTAAATAGTTTTTCTATAATTAATGTCCTATTTCCAAAGTTGACATGGCTCATAGAGTTATCTCAAAGCTTACTTGAAGAACCAATTTTTGATCTCTTAAACTAGCTCTTAATCAAGAGGCTAACATGGTAGAGCCAATTATTGCACTAGCTTGTGGGGTTGGATTTTGGTTCTAACAGCAAACTTGATGATATGACTTGTAGAATCATTTTAGCTTTTCCTTGTATAGCCAACTTCTGATTCTATGAATTGTTATCACATAAAGGATGACATAGTAGAACTTCTCCAAAGTCCATTTGTAGGGCTAAATTTCACCTTCACAAAGCTAGCTCTACATGCTAATGTGGTAGTTAAGGCTAAATGTTTTCAAGAGCTATTTATAGAACTATTTTGTAAAGCCACTTTTTAACATTGTGTATTTATTTTTCATGGTTGTTGATGTCAAAAAATCATTTCTACTTATTCGAAAAGGTTAATGTGATAGGATTTGTTTAGTGTCTTATTTATAGGATTGAGTGTTGACTCTACAATTATTTCTTTGTCCTTAACACTAATGTGGTAGAGCTAGGAGTTGCGTATTTTGTACAGTAATTTTAGTGGAAAAATTCCTTCACTAGAAACACCCAAACCAAGGGCAGAAGAAGAGGAAGCCTCCTCCAAGGGATGCCACCTACCATACACACAAGTAAATTGCACTGGATGGATCAATAGGAGGATGGGCTACATAGCCCACCATAGTGTAAGGATGAGTCTAAAGTGCCACCTCCTCTACTCATGGTGCAATGATACTAGAAAAACTTAGGGATGTTCACTAGTCTTGCTATATGCATGCATCATCGGAAGGAAAAATGAGCCCCCTACAACTTCCATACATTTCCTAATTTCATGAAATAGTAATCAACAAGCTCTACCACCTCTTATCATAAGGAAGGTAGCTTTGATCATTGTACTTGTCCATTAGTAGTTTTTGGAATCATGCCTAGGAAGAAGCCCTTGGCATCTTGAAACCCCTTCCCAATCAATAAGACAACCTTGCCCACCGCTGGCACCCTAAGCTAGTTTGCCAAAGTTGCCTTAGTTAGACTAATGCAAATCCCATGAAAAGCTGTGGACTCCCCCTATCATTGCTTATAGGAATTTGTGTTTGGTAATTCTGGTTCATCCACCAATAGTAGAATAATGTCCACCCATCTCATCTATGTCACCATATCCCATAATGCACGATTCTTTCAAAAAACCTCTACCTTATATTCATATGTTGAGGTAACACCCATCATCTCTAAGGCTTCAGTCCATAGTCTTTGTGCCAACAAAGCTGTACACAAGCGAAAGATAAGAGGTGCTGATAAAAAAAGTCTTAGTGTTTCACACCTATAGTAAGATTTCATGGTATCCATGACAATAATAAAAAGGTAAAGATAGAGAGGTTGACCTTGACATAATTCCTTGGTAGGGGAGGAGAACTCTCAAAGTCATCTAAATAGATCAAAGGAGTCAGAACTAGTTTTTTGAAGATTAATGTAGAGATCAAAAAATGTAAATGAACCCCTTTCATGAGCATGACATCCCAAA
This sequence comes from Gnetum montanum, assembly GCA_015680685.1. Lineage (NCBI taxonomy): Eukaryota > Viridiplantae > Streptophyta > Gnetopsida > Gnetales > Gnetaceae > Gnetum > Gnetum montanum. The sequence continues at coordinate 460,188 of MNCI01036292.1, read as the reverse complement.
GGGCATTCTATTGAATTGTGTCGTAAGCTTTGGCAATATCCATGTTGATGCACACACCAAGGAGCTTAGCCTATTGGACGAAGTGAAGGACTTCCTATAAAAGAAAGATTTAGTCTTGAATGAACCTGCCCTTTACAAAGCTAGCTTGATGGGGGCCCACCAAATTTGGCATCAAAGGCTATAAATGATGAACTTGAATCTTCATGAAGATTTTGAGAAATGTGTTACAAATATCAATCAGTCTATAGTGAGTCAACAAAGTTGGATTAGGAACCTTAGGCAATAAGACAATTCAAGAGTAGTTAATCTTCTTTTGAATTTGCCCCCATTTTAGCATCATATTGAAGGCATCCATTATGTTCTATCCCAAAACATTAGAAAATGACCAAAAACATTCAATGCACCAACCATTAGGGTTGAGGGCTTTAGTAGCATTAAGAGAGGACATTGCAAGGGAGAATTCAATCATGGTGATGAGGGCAATGAGGGGTGCATTGTCTACATCATTAATAACTTTTCAAATGTAAATAAAGATAGGGGAGGAACCTTCCCTTGACCACACATTGGCCTAGTAATTTTGCATCCCTCATGTAATGTCTTTATGATCATGTAAGCAAGTCTATCCTTGGAGAAAGCCTATAAATTTTCTTGCTCTGGTTGCTGGCTTTGGCTACAACAAAAATAAATTAGGTATTCCTATCTCCCTCCTTGATTCATCACACTCTAAATTTTTCCTTCCCATACTACTCTTCTTTCTCAATCAAGTTTTCAAGATCCACCAAGAAGTTATGATGCTCCTCCTCTAAGCTCTCCCCACTCTCCTACCTAGATTGAACCTCACACAACCATTGTTGAAATGTCACCCCAAGTTCCTTAAAATGAATAATTCTAAGAGGCCTGTAGGCTTTTAATCCATTTTCTGATATAGTGTAGAGAAGGTATATGTGGCCCAAATTTCTACAACCAACAAGCATAACCACCCCTTTGGTAGCCAAGCTTGTTCGAACTAAAATAGGATCAGCAGAGGCCTACAAGGAGGAAGAACCGAACAAACCAAGGCATGATGATTAGAAGCATGCCATTCACACCCTTGAACTAGAACCTTATAGTTCATGAGAATCTCAACACTTACTCAAACCCTATCAATATGTGACATGACAAGGTCTTGTCCCTTTCTCCTATTACTCTAGGTAAATTGAAAGCCCTGAATATCAAGGCTGATAAGGTTATAAGACTGTAGGAATTGTAGAAACTCATGACTTTCAGGAGGGGATTTGATGTTAACATCGATCTCCTTCCATGCATTCATTTGTTGGGTGAAGTCTTTAATTAACCATGATCAATGTTTTGAAATTTTCCCTACTATTCTAATAAGTTCCTTTAGTCTTTCTTCCTAGCATTGAGATCCATAGAAGTTTTTGATCTAAAGCCCTACCCTTGGAATAAAAACAATGAGGCTCTAGGCTGATTTATCCAACACATCAAAAGGGTATCAAGAAAGAGTGGCCAACCATCCTATTTGTCCGTTGCAACTCATAAAATAACAAAACTATCCCTACCATCATAGGTTATCACAATTGATGATATATAGCTTTGTCTCTTGCTGGCATACCACTAAACAACTTTCTTCTTACACCTATTCTTTAAGGGCACTTCTATTCTACGGAGTACCCTAGCCCTTACAATTCCAAGAGAGGATCTTTAAGGTCTACAAGAAGACCATTTTTTGTAGACCTCTTTGAGGGTGGTTTGAGACCTATGATCAATGTCAAGCTATGTCTTCTTAACCCACATTACTTGTTCAATTGGCTTGCCAACCTGACTTGGCTCATCGACAATGAGGAACCCTTGCACAACTTCTGTAAAGATTTTTTTGGCCACTAGATCAAAAGAGAATAGGGACAAGCCATGCACAATCGATAGACACCCAGTCACCTAGAGGAAAAATTTCCCCCCAAACTAGGGCATTTGGTAGACTAACATGCATCTCTTTCCTAGCAAGAGATGAGTTTGGGGATGCAAGGGAAATAGCCCCCAACACAACATCCATCCTAAACTCTTCAACTAGGTAAGGAAAAATCACATTCCCTTATATTGGTGGAGGAGAAGGCAATAGTGAGACCCTTCCCTTCTCCTCAATCAACATCCAACTTCCCTTTTGGCCCTTTTGATCTTGGAACTTGAAAGTGCAGTTTGCATTCCTAGGTAGAATGATTGGCCTTTCTCTACATCGTGCATGCTTTCATCTACCCATGGGAATCCTAAGAAAGCATAAGCCTCCTTAATAGCACATTTTTTTTGACAACCAATCATTCCTCCCTAGAAGGAAAGTTAATGATGACATCTTTCAGCAAGTTCTCAAGGAATAATGATCACAAAATACAAAACTGTGCATATTTCATGTGCTCCTCGGTTGCCATAAACCTCTTAAACGAGATGAACTTCCCAAACTATCCTATTAGTACCGAAAGAAAATTCTCCATCCAAAGTTCCCAAGGAACCTTAGACACACAAACCTAGCTAGGGCCCTAGAGAACAACCAAGTCTCTCAATGTGCTCATAGGCACCAATAGGTCAAATCCAATCCATGCACACCAAAAAACCAAGGCCCCCCTAGCAAGACCTAATCTCGATTCTTAGTGGATTTAAACATAAACAGGAGGAGGTTCCTTGTGAGTAACCTGACCTAGACCTCCTTCATAGACCAAGATGTGACCACCCATTATTTGATAAGGTCAAGCCTAGGCTTGGTCCCACATGATACAAATCAACTAATTAGGCTTAACTCCATAGTGTGGATGTCCTCCTATGGTGGCCCTTTGACCTGCAACCTCATGGTGCCACAATCCTGTAGAATAGGTTCAACACCCCCATCTCCTACAATCATGTTTTGTTACACTTATTACATATAGGCAATATGAATGGGTAACATAAATAAATACTACTTGCTCAAGAAAGGAACATAACACATGCATGTAAGATTAAGTTGTACTATTCAACCTCAAATCATGTTATGCATTAATGTCATAATGTTGTTTCTAAGAAAATGACACTAAGTAGAATATGAAGCTGAATATAACAGTAGCTTAAGATTCTAACTTACAACACATTCCAATGTAAAAGAACAACCATACAAAAGCAAAGCATGTCTAACAATACATAAAAAGTACTAAAAGAACAACATTCATTCAAACAACCAAGTAATGTCTCTGTCCATGAGAATCATGAAATTAGAACTATCAAGCTTACACATATATAATCACACATACACACACAGAGCATATTGTAATATTTTCTGACCAATCTACATAAAACATAAGATTTCTATCAAATCAAATTCTAACTGCCCTACAAATAGATAATCAAGACAAACAAGTAGCTTGCAATAATGCTTTTATCCTATAACAACACCAAAATCTTAAATTTCTCTCAAAAGAACACATGAACCAATGCTACAAATCTACCATAATAAATATTTCTAGTGAATAGAACATATTGACAGTCATGTAAATCAATAAGTATCTATTCCTCTTTCTACCTTGATATAGAAAATGTGAATTTCTTCCAACCAAGTAAATAAACTAGTTCTTTCTATGTACAACAAAAAAGAAAGTTTGATTTCTTTAATTTTAAATTCTCTAATCAAGAAAATTGAAATTCCAATTATTGCAATTTATTACCTTTAATTTCTTAACATAGAGGCTACTAATTTTCTCAAGAAATGAGAAGTACTAACATTTCCACCCAAAAGCAGTTACCAAAGAAAATAAATCTAAGTTTGCAAAACATAGAAGAAACATTATTATTATGAATAATGAAGTGCAAAGATTATATTTGCTAATAATGATAAAAACTATTGTTGATAATCATATGCTAGATTAAGCAATCCAAAACATTCATAAATAGCATATGCCAATGTATTAGTGTTCATCAATCAGCATATTGTAAAGTTATTCTCAAGCCTTGTCACTGAGAGAGAGAGAGAGAGAAAAAAAAAAGCTATAGTGATTGAAACACAATCAATTTTGGGACTCTCATGATTCAGCAAAGTCCTGAAATTTGGGCAAGAATCTTTGCAAGCACGGTGTCACACTAGGCTATGTAGACAACATGGCACCCTAGAAGTCCTAATGCCCACCAAGCCACTTTCAAGCTTGCCTACCACCCTCTGCAGCACAGTCAATGCAACACCCAGCCATGAGGCCAGTTTACATGAAAGAGGCATTAGGAGTAGACCATACAGTCTGGTAAATTTTCTATCTCCCAAGGTGATAGACTTGCTACACCCTCTAGCTTGCCCAACTTGACACATGACCTAGTTGACGATCTACCTACAAACCATGCTAGGAGCTGTCAAAAGTGTTTAGGATAGACTAAACAATTTGGCAAGTTTTCTAACTATGAGACCTACTACACTACACTATGTTGCATAGCGTAGCAGGCCATGTGGAGACTGATTAGGCACCAAAGATGTGGTTGACAATGATTCAGCCCTCCAAGATACCTGCTCTGCTTCATCCTTGAACCATGATCAACATGATTTAGGAGAAATGTGGTAAATTTCATCATGAATCATCTCCATCTAAGTGCTACGCTGTGCTATGCTACATAGCATAGCATAGCGTAGCAGGGTTCTAGTGTAGCAATACTTCCACTCAGATTCCTTTGATGAAGTAAACATAATTGCCCATGCCTAGACCATCAAAAATGCTTATTCTACTTGAGACATAATCAACATCCTACAACAAAATGTTTGCAAACTGAGTCAGAATTCAAGTCAAATTGGGTGCTATGCTGTGCTACGCTACATAGCATAGCACAGCGTAGTAGGGTCAGAATGCACAAAGGTCCTTCGTCTAGTGGTCCTAGCAAAGGAATTGCACTTGGCCATTCTCTGACCTCCAAGATCGTCCATACCACCTTGCCCTCAGGTTCCAAGAAAAGTTTCCTAACAAAGCATTGTAGATCAAGCAAGGATTCATGTCACACTGGTTGCTACGCTGTGCTACATTGCATAGTGTAACAAAGCACAAAAGTGTCCCAAGGATGAAGTCCTTAGGTCCTAGGGCCTATCAACATGAAACGTAGGGTTACCAATTACTGAAGTTTCTTACCTAGCTAGACCTCATAGGGGTATTTTTGATTTTTTGACAAGACTTATCTTAAGACTAGTGGCTACACTATGCAGCATAGCATAGCATAGCATGTGGGTGTTTACGCTACATAGATACGCTGGGCAGTGTAGGTAGTGTAACACTTGCATGGAAGCATCAGGACATCTCCAACAGCTCCTAAACTCATTGGCAATGACCATTTCTACTCCAACATCTCTTCAACAAACAAGATTATTAGTTTGCTTTATTTTTCACTCCCCCTATTGATTCCCAAAGTTGTCCCTACACTTGACCCTACTCGCAAAAGTAGGGAAGACGTAGTCCTGGAGCATAGGCTCCACTTTGTATTTAACATTGGAATTTTTTATAAAAACTTGGTAGTTCCCTGGATTTTGGCACATGTAGTTTGAATGGTATGGTCACAGTTTGGCAAGTCCCACTTCTAGTTTCATCCCCACTCAGTGTACCACTGTAGCGTAGCACATCAGCGTGACATTGTAGTGTAGCACCACACATCAGCACATCCACGTTTGCACCCTGTGGGACCCAAGACACATGGCATCCAAACCATGTCTCTCTCTTGCTCTTAGCTCTATAAATACCCCAGCAAACAACGTTCAAATCATTGACTTTTTGGAAGGTTGGCTTTTCCACCTAGCTTTCTTGTGATTGGAGATTGGCATTTTGGCATTTGGCTTTTTGGAGACTGGCTTTGGCAAAGAGACTGGCAAGTGGAAGGTTGATGAATAGCAAATCCTAGTGGTAGCACTTCCCAGATCTCTCTTAGCTCGGCAAGCACTAGCTCATCAGTTCCTATTAGCAGGCCATTAGCAGCAATTAAGGAGCTGTGACCATACCATTGTGTTGTAAGCTGTGGCTATCCACACTACCCATCAATTGTACACCTTCTTCAGCCAAACAAATATTAAATCCCCCAATTTTGGGGTGGTTCATTCTCTTACTTAATCTCATTTTATTTCACTATAGCATACATTTTGCATCGTTGTGTATCAGTTTACATTTATTGCTTAGTTACATATTTTGCTACACTTTTACTATCTTTGCCTTAATCTCCACACATCACATTTTAAAACCACTATTCACGAAAGGTTATTCTACACTGTGTCAGTCCCTATCTGATCGACCAGACCATTCAAGGCACTTCATTTCCATTTTCTCCAACACAGTCCTTGCATGGATCTGGGGTTAGGTTATGCACTTGGTAACCTCTTGGTGTTCTAGCCACTAATTTTTTTCAGCCACAATAATTTTTGGCACTAGAAGGAGGGCTTGAACCATTGTGTTCCTTCTTTGCTCCATGGGTAGTCCTGTGTGCATATGGTACCCTTCTACTAGTGCCCAACTAGCATAGACATGACATCCCTGTGGTTGTCTCCGCACTGGTTGATATAGATTGGCCCCAGTCGATGGTTCCTTTGAGACCGTGTGGGACGAAAGCCCTGAAACCGTCTACTATGTTACACTACCTACTTCATTGCACCATTTACTGTGTTATGCTACCTACTATGTCGCACCCTCTATTGTGCTACACTATCCACCATGGTATGATGTCCACTGTGTTACGCTACCTACATCTTGTGCAGCGTAGCAACCCTGTTAGCGTAGTAGTCCTGCTTAGCGTAGCAAGCGTAACAATGAAGAAAACCAGTTTCCAACACTTCCAACCATACCCAGTTTCAACCTACCTCTCTTACAACTTTCAACTACAACTGCTTAGTGTAAAAATGTGTTGTTGCTTACTCATATATTTCCTATCTCTGCCTATTTCATAACAGAAAATGAATCCTGTTACCACTACAGTTCCTACCTTGAGTTTAAAGGTACCTTACTTTGTTCCACCCATGATAGATTCTGAGAGATCACCCAGCCTACCGCAGGTACTACGGTAGTCCCTTAGATTGTGACAGCAATATCTTGAACATGTATTCCAAGATGAAGAGTGGTACATTTTTCTATGTGCAAAAGCCCAAGCAAATCTACCATTAGACCAACAAGAATTCAAAGAAAAATGTAACTATCTCATTGGAATGGGAGGGAATTCATTCCTGCTCTTGATGTCACTATCTCACTAACTGAAACATATCAATAGGTGTTAAACCAACTTGTGCAAGTAAGTAGATCAAGAGAATGAGACACAACATCCCATTATGAGGAATCATTTCAGGATGGGCAAGAGGAGTTGAACTCCCACTCTGAAGGTGATGGCCCAATCTATACCACGGTTGTCCCTTCCTCATCTGTCTTTCAGTCAAACTAGCTCCTATCTTCTACCCTTCTCGCTACTACCATGATGTTGCCATAACCCAAAATCTCTTCAGTAATGGGTAGTGATGCAATGTTATCAATGTATCAACACATAGGCCCTTTAACTTCATTCCCAATTACCCTTCCTTATCATTCTATCCACGTACCGCACTCAACATCTGTGACATCTATGCTACCATACTTGCACATTGTGCCTACATCACAACTGCACATGGGTTCTGCTTCTATCCTCTCATCTACACCTATCCCACCACCATTAGTAGGCCCAACCTCAACCACATGGTGGATGGAAATGACTTCTTTTCCTACTGCCCAACTATCCTAGATATCACACTATGTGCAACCCTAAGCATATCAAGTTCCACATGTAGTGCAACAAAACACAGGGCTATGGGCTGCTCCACCAACCAGGCAAGTAACCAATCCTATGGCACCACCAACGGTAGCTACCCCAGCAGCACCACCCACTAGGTGGTGGACCACCCAAGTGACACCACTTGCAGGAGCTACCCCAACGGTACCCCCCATGGGACTGGTCGTCACCCCAATAGTGCCACTGATGATGGCTACTCTAGCAGCCCCACAACCCCCTGTGACACCCCCAGGCCTGGACTAAGCTTTCCAACTCATCCAGACCTTTACAAATGAAATCAAACAACTTAAATCCGCTAGCTTAGAAATAATCCAGGTCATGGACTTTTATTAGGATGATCCAATTAGCCCAACTGTTCCTGTGCTAACGTTGCATCCTGGGGTGCAATTGCCCTAGTTCACAAAATATAATAGAGAGGGTGATCCAAATGCCCACCTGGTTACATTCAGGTCTAAATCCCTACTACTACAGCCATGGCTTCATGCAATCATCCATGTATTTTCCGTGTCCTTGAAGGCTAAAGCCTTAGATTAGTACTGTGCACTCCCCTGTGCCTCAATATCAACATTGGAAGAACTGTTAAGCCAATTTGTGACCTACTTTAAGTACAACCTAAAGCTGAAAGTCACTTTGGATCAACTTATGAGTGTCAAACAAGAGCCACTAGAATCAGTGCAAAATTTCATACAATGATGGAGTGCCACCATAAATGAAATTCATGAACCGATCATCGAGGCCCACTTACTGGTCATTTTTAAAGGTGCGGTAATCTTGGCTCTATGTTCCCTTAGTCAGGCGTTCGCTCAAACCAAGAGTATCCAAGATGCAGAAGAAGCTAGTAGGGATATGGCCTATGTAGCATACAAAAATACACACATAAAGAAGGATAAGAAGAGAGGCAAAGCCACAACAACCATAGTGGATGCTGTAGCCCAAGAAAGAAACAAGGGTAAACAGAGGGACAAGGCACCTAAAACTCAGGCCACAACCAACACAATGCCCAGCCCTAGTAGTACTAGTCAACCTTCGACCTCAGCAACCACTGCCCAAACCTCAGCAAGGCCAAGCTTTGAGCGCAAGGATCATTCAAAGTATACTCCTTTACCAATCAATCCATCTAAGCTTATAAAATAATTACTTGGAGCTGGGCACATTCAACACAAATGGATGTTAGAGGAGGCTCTTAAATGGCATCAAAGGTACTATGAAATCCTCTATGACCCCTCTATGGTTACGCCTAACGACCCACCAATACCTAAGAACTTTAGACTTGAGCGCTTCTGCGATTACCATCAAGTGTGCAGGCATGACACAAACTACTACTTAGCACTAAAAGATGATATCCAATGAATGATCGATCAGGGTAAGCTAGTGTTGGATGAGAGTAATCCTGTCTAACTCGAAAACCAATCGATCCATGTTTACAAAGACCCTCTAAATCCTAACAACGTAGGTTACACTATCAATGCCATTGGCATTGATGACAACATAAAATCGTAACATGAACCATTTGTGGTTCATGTACCTCACTGCAACCCTCAAGCATCAACAACAACCATCTCACAAACCTTTTTTGTCATTAAAATCCCTCCTTGGACATCATTCCCATATTTTGTGCTTAATACTACATCACCTACTACCACAACTACTAAAGCACCTTTCATTATCAAGGTGCCCAATCCTATGCCTCCCCCTGCAACCCAAACTCTAATGATAGGAACTACATCACAATGTTCCCATCTGAAGAAACATGAAGAGCACCTAGCGGACAAGTTGGCTAGAGAGTGCACTGTGTTAGGCCCCCCTAAGCCCACCCCTCTATCAACTGTACCGATAACTTCATCATTGAAGGCTACAGGTAGCACTCAACAACTATCCTCTGAGCCAACAAAACTTATCACTCAATCTAAACCCACTCCTCCTAAGGAGATTCGCCTTCTAAGATGTATTGAAGAAGTAAAGATAAGCAAACAACCAAACAATGGATAAGATTTCTTAGACACACTCTTGTAAGGTAAACAAGATTTAAAGCAAAAGAATATAGCATTAAGCTTGTATGACCTAGTGATGACCTCTCAGGTGCATCGTGAGGCCTTGGTTTACCTATTAGCATCTATTTCTGTTGATGAAAACATGTAGCTAAGGAGAAAGCTATCCACATGATTATGCTTCCCCTTGTGGGTGAAGAACCAAGGCCAACCCAATTAACATTTCAAGATAAGGCCATCAAGGATGACCCTGAAAAGGGTCAAGTGACTGCTGCACCCATGTTTATCACAATTTGGATGGGTCAATACAAAATTCATAGGGTATACATTGATGACAGGGCTGCCACTAACGTGATCCCATTTCCCATTATTGACAAGTTGGACCTAGTAGATCAGATCAAGCCCACTGTAACTTCCTACCTGAAATCATTTAATGGAGAATGTATCATAGTCAAAGGTACTATCAACATCAACTTTGTAGCAGGGGACCAGTTTTCCACTAGCGTGGAATTCATTGTGATGGAGGAGATGGCTAGGTTCAACTTGATCTTGGGAAGATCATGGTTAGCCCAATTAAGAGCAGTCTCCTCACCCTTACACCAAGAAATCCACCTACCCTATGTGGGTAGAGAAGTGGTAATATTTGGTGATGAAATAGCCCCCAGGCTATAAATAACATAGACATAGAACACGGGTCAAAGAGAAATCTCTAAATACCCATCACCTATCCACAATGAACCACCATGTTCAATAGATGAGTTTCCCAAAACTACCAACTTAGATGAGGAAACTACTTGGGTTGAGTTGCCTTTCTAGATAGTAGATGACAACATAGAAGAATATCACAACAAATCCTCTCGGCCATATGCTTTTCCTAGCCCATGATGGGTTAGGAAAAAATTGCATAAGTAGAGTCTACCTCTAATTCACTTCCATGAATGCTTGGCCTTAATACTCTGGATTCTTTAGTCTTGGTTTTGCATTATGTTCACCATTTGCACTATGTCCATTGTTTTCATTATGACCATTATTTGCATTAATTAGCTCCAATGGCCCGAAATGGCCCTAAACTACTGCATGGCCCAGAATGGCCTTAAACTATCACCAAGGCCTTCTAAGGCCTAAAACTGGCAAGCAACCTAGAAACTTACATTGCGATAGCCCAAAATGTCCTTAGACTATTGCCATGGCCCGAAGTGGCCTTACACTATTAAACTAGAACAAGGGGGCCACATGGAGCCCAAGCACATTGATAAACTATTAGCCAAAATAAAATGAAATAATTGTTTCACTTTTTACTCTTTGTCAAATTTGAGTCCACACAATAAAGGTTACAAAAAAATAAAATACAAAAATAAAATTAAAATCTTTTGCCGTTATGCTACAAGTCTTTGCAGCACCTTCATCTCTTACTCCACTAGGTCCTGCACCTTCATTTGGATCCTGCATAAAAACAAAAAAAAAACAAACAAAATAATGAATTGAATTACAATAAGGCTCTCATGAAATAGACTATGATACAATAAAAAATGGCTAATCTAAGACGGGCTCGTGTCCATCTAAGAGGGTATCTTATCCATGCCAGCTGCTAGACGTTGTAGAATCTCCTCCTAAGTTAGGTTGGCCCAATCTTCCTCTCCCAGATCAACTCTTGCCACAACTTTCCCTTTCTCCATAGTCGTCCATCTGGGTGGCCCCAGAGAAAAGGTGGTAGTAGTGGTCTCCCTAAAAGGTAAGGTCATTTCTCTTTCAAGAGACTCACTAACCACTACTTGTTGCATAAATTTTTCATAGGCCTTAGTAGTACCAATCACATCGAGAAATAACTTATGGGTATGCAACTCAACAGAAGCATCTCAATATTTCTGACGGTGGGTAGCATGTTTCATTTTGTACATGTGCTTATGGTTCTTCTATGCTTGCCCCCATTCATACACCTTGGCGGTATAGTCCTTCCAGTCTTGGTTTTTCTGGGCCAATAAGTCCATCTGCAAGCATTGTTCAATAATCTCACAAGTGGCCTCGTTCTTATCCTATATGGCTTACCGGTATCTTGCATAATCAATTACAGCCATATGACAGCTACCATTGGAGGTGTCACAAGTCATCAAAAATTCATTTCATGACCGTAGGTCCTCCAACTCAACTACTTGGCTAGCTTTCTCCTTCTCCAACTTCTGGACCCACTTCCAGAGGTCCTCATTGACGTGCCTACACTCCCACAATGATCATGCTGAGTAGAATGCACATTTTCTTATTTTCTTGTATACATCATGAGGCACCTTGGTCACCTCTAGTGGGAGTTCAAGCATAGCATCAACATCGACCACCTGTCTGGGGTCCCAATTAAGATGAAAAGCTATCAATCACACATTAGAAAGCATTAGTCATGGGATGATGGGAAAAAATGCAATAACATAGAGATCCCAACATTGTAATTTGAACACACCTATTTCAGGATCAATCTACCTCAGGCGATCAATCATATCATCAACTACCCCCTTCATAAAGGTGAATTTGTCTGGGGTCTTGATCCATGGTTGGAGGCAGATCGAAGAAGAAGAATTAGGGGCCTTAACAGTAGTGTCCACTGCACAATGAAGCATGTTAGCTTAGCAAAGAAGAGGAAAGCCAAACTAAAAAATAACATAAATGACAGTGCAAAGCTCCTACCCACAAAACCCTCAGGGGTGAGAGCGAGGGGATTGCCCATCAACACACTATCAAGCAAATGGTCAAACTCATTGGCATCAAAATGTAGTCATTCCGCCTCTAGCTGACTCAATAGTGTGGCAGTGTCTTCAACCATCATATGCCCCTCAGGTGTTGGGGCACACTTTGCAAAAGGATCATTGGTAGTAGGGGCCTCTTCCTCTGTAGTTGGGGCCTCTTCTTCTTCTACAATGGGGGCCCCTACTTCAGAGGCCAAAACCTCTTCTTCTTCTTCTTCTGTTAAACACGTCTAAAGTAAGTAGGCTAGTCTAAAAAAAAACATGGGGGGTAACTAACAAGAAAACTAAACATACTTACCAACTATGGGCTACACTTTGTGAACCTTGATTCGCAACTTTCTACCTCTTTCTTCAGTAGTGCATGGAGGCTCTTCCATGGGACGAGACTTTTTGCGTTGCAACCTGGATTTCACCATTTCTGTAATGAGACATGCCTCCCTTAGCACATTGCCTATGTTAGTGGGAGGCACCTCTCCAATGCTTTCTAGTGCACAAAAGGGACGCCCCACCTGATCCTTCTTCGTTATCAAAAGATACTCCCCAATAGCTTCTAGGGGGTCTTGGGATCGAGCGATGCAGAATACTTGGCAGATCCACAGTTTGGATATCTGGGTGTAATCCTGCTACACCTAGATGCCATTCTCTCACACCACTAAGAATTCCACAAACCATCATAGGTAGGCTATGAAGAAGGTGATGTGTACATTGAAACAGGCATCAAGATTCTCATGAAGCTTAACCATTTCAGCTCTTAAGCCTTTAGAAAGGTACTTGGCCCAATTATAGCAAGTCCCTTCTTCAATGACATCCCTCATAATCCAAGCTTGCTCTACTCCAAGAATGTTTCCTTGGGAGAGTAGCTTGGGAAAGGCACGAGCTCGGAAGATAAGGTAAAACTATTGGGCCACACTTAGCCTAACCTTATGCATATAAATCCCATTTTAGTCCTTTCTCATTCTTAGCCATTCTTCTATATCCCCTTGATCATTTACATTCTTGCTAGTCTTATCTCCTATAAGGAGACCATCAAAGGGAACACCAAAAAGATCTGCAAAAAGGTTATCAGTAATCTCAAACACCACTCATACATTGTGAACCCATGTGCAGAGGCGGTCAGCCCTTTTGGAAAAAGAATCAGCTAGGAAGAGCATTTCTATAGCTGGGATGCTCGAATTTACTGCTAAAAATAAATCAATGAGCCCAACCTCCTAAACATTGTAAACAAGGATGGCTGGGACCCCATTGCATAGCCAACGTTGTGTCTCATCTACCTCCCCATATTTGAAGAAGAGGTTACTTTCATCATGACCAGAGGTAACTGCCATGGCCTCTTAGGATTGAGCCGCTACTGCAATAATCAATAACAAAGTTAACAAAAAGCAAGAACAAAATTGATCACTTGAACACATGAAAATAAGTGCATAATCTAACAAACCAGGTGTGAATGGCATGGGAAATGGTGGGATTTCCACTAGGACGCATTCTATGGTAACTGCTCTGTGGGATTCCCATTCACTATCCAACCATCCAAGTTCCTTTTGAAACACCGCAAAATTCGAAGGCATCCTTGCTTCACCAGGTCTTTGCAAATCGCACAGTGTTCTGGAAGTTCTTCAGGAGATGGATGCTCTGATTTTTAGAATTTCCACTTTAGAAAGTTTTCTAAGTCAAGGAATCTTGCTACGCTACACTATGCCATGTAGCGTAGCAAACTCCTGAAGACATTTGTAGAAGCACAGTACTATGCTATGGTGTGCTACGTAGTGCAGCACAGCGTCGCAAAAGTTGGACAACCAGTCCCCTCACCCAACTTCAAGTCCTTCGGCAATGTCTCCTTCCATCAGAAAGTAGCAAACTTGGCAAAATCAAGTCATGTTTGTTGCTATGCTACGCTAAACTACAAGGCGCAGCGAGGCATAGCAATTCTGCAAAAGTGACAGAAGGCAACTCAAAGGGCGGGATTAGCAAGTTTACAAGTTTCACAATGAAAAAGACAAAGTTTGCAAATGGACGATGTTTTTTGCAACTAAGGCTAGATGCTACACTACGTAGTATATCATAGCATACCAAAAATGTGACAAATAGTTAGCGCACTCCAAAGGTGCCTAACGCATGCAGCAAGACACAATGCAAGTTTCTCGCTTAAAACCGGCGGCTATGCTACGCTACGTTGCATAGCGTAGCAAAGCGTAACAAAATGCAACGCCACGCCAAACATGTTATGCTACAAAGCATGGCAAGTCATGGTGACCAGTTACGCGACATTAATGCACCTCACCTAATTTCACCGTTGCTCTGATAGCGTAATTGCGATGTAGCAGGTTTGTAATTATGGCATGATAGGCTTGTCCAATGGTCATGCAAGAACATGTAGCATAGATGAGACAACATAGGCCCAAGGCACATGGCATTCAAACTACATCTTTTGCATGTCCTTGGTCCTATAAATACCCTAGTGAACAATGCTAAAAGGGCTTATCGGCTTTGAGGGACCTTTTTGCAGTCTGGCACTCTCGCACACTGGCACCTTCGCACTCTCGCCCACAGGCTTCCTGTTTCGACATTGAAAATAGTTAGCACTCTCTGTTAGCATTCTATTCTACCCTTGTATACCACCTTGGTAGCACTTTGCATTGTAAACACCTGAGCACGCATTGAAGCACATAGCTGTCTTGCTCTACACGTCCTGGTTACTCTCGGGATCCCTGCATCTTCATGTGCAACCGACTGTATACATTTTGACAGAGCAAAGCCGTAGCTTCAAAGCAGTGCATTTTTCTAACTGCAGTTCATTTTCTCTCTTGCTTACTATTTCATTTTACATTACTTTCTATATATGTTGCATTTTTACATTTAAGCAATACTTTGTGCATCAGTCTCATTTTCAAATCACACATTGCAAAAGGCTATATTGACACCGATTAAGTCCCTATCTGATCGACCAGGCCATTCAAGGTACCCCGTTTCCACTTCATCCAGCACGACCCTCCCACGGAAATGGAGTTGAGGTTGTCGCAGCTGTCGACCCCTCGGTGTTTTCCAGCCACCGACGTTTTCGGTCACTACACCTTGCATTTCACATAGAACTTGGCATACTTGGTTGGATAGGTTCTAAAATCAATCCCAAGTTGTTCTATGACATCAACAAATACGTTCTCGGTAGAAGAGAACTCTTGTAATGTCATTTGGGCTAACTCCAATGTCCCCTCATGATCATGAAGGCCATCCTTGTCAATCACAAACCTAGTAACATGTAGAGTCCAATAAGCATTTTAACTATGCAAGAAAAATGATACAACATGTCTAAAATCTCTTTATAAGACTCACCTACGACACAGTAGATGGTCCCTGGTGGATTCTGGAAGCAAGTGCCCATGTGACGGGTAATGAACAATGTGTTGTATTGATGATAGCATTTAAATTTGGGCACAACCCAAATCCAATATAGGTGTCTCAAACCTCTTGGGTGTTGGTTCAAGCCTTCTACCCCTTTGCCTTCAATCAACCCATCAGTCATAAACTTCAAAATGCCTCGATTTGCCCTGGGCATCAACGTTTCAACTAGAATGATGGTTGTCTTGGCCAATAAGTGTGACCACACTATCACATTGAAGTGGAAAAGGAGGAACTCCTATGCACCTTCTCAGAACTAGACTGCCTGATCCCCTACCCATGCATGGGGAGGAGGGATGTTGGCCACGGGTGCACTCAGGCAGCACAATACCCCTACCAGCTCAAGCACGATTAGGATGGGTTTCAACATAACCCTCCATGACATAGCATAAAGCATTAGTACAATGTTCAAGTGATGGTTACTCAATAGTGCAGTGTAGCCTCTAGTATACAAGGTTTTTTCTTAGTATGAAATAGTATGTCCCTAACACAATGAAACAAAAGCAAACATTACATGCAACGTAGCAAGGTGTTACGCGTAGTGTACCAAGTACACCCTACATAAAGTACCAGCTACGTTACACGTAGCATAGCATAGTAGGTACACTCAGCACATAGTAGCAGCTGCGCCACCCGTAGCGTAATGTAATGAGTATACCCTATGCAGCATAGCATAGTAGGCACACCCTACACAACGTAGCGTAACAGCTACACTTTGCACAAGAGCAGCAGTTGCATTACACGTAGCATCACATGACGACTACACCCTGTGTAGCATAGCGATGTAGCAAGTATGACAGGTATAACAATATAACAATCATAACAACATAGTAGGTACAACACTAACAATTGTAGTAGTGTAGCGAGCCTACCAGCATAGTAGTGTCACAGTGTAGCATAGTGACCACCGAAAACACAACATTCTAATAGTCACAATGTCAAAAATAACATAGCTTGAGAAAATTACATACAACATTTCCACTACCCCAACCCTATCCCACTACACAAAATGTAGAAAAATAAAATACAAATAAAAAACTCCCCTTACACATGCTATGCTACACTGGACATGTGCTACACTACCTAAAAACTTTGCAAACCAGAATTCCCTCCAATGGATGCTACGGTATGTTGAACATGTGCTACGTCACCTAGAACCTTCCAAACCCTCACAATGGTGCAATACCCATTCCCAGCAATGGTGGTTAGGATACCACCATGTGTCAATTGTATCATAGCAATTGCCTCAACCACCACGAAAAAACCAACGACAATCACAACGTAGCGGCTAAAGTGGTAGCCAAGGCAATAATGCCAGTTGCAGTGTAGCAATAGTGATGACCATAGCAACCAAGACATGGTGACCATAGTGAAAATCCCACTAAATAAAATCTCATAATGTAAAAAAGTGTAGTGTAGCAACTTACCAGGTGGATGGCACCTCTTATCATTCCTCAATGCATGCCCTAGGGAGATGTTGCAGGTTGCGCTCCCCTTCATCTACATTGGTAAGCCCCTGATGCATGCATTCACTTCTGCGTGCCATTGTTCTGCTCACAAATCATCTATATCAACTGCTATGCTACGACTACTACATTGTCTCTCAGCTCAACCATGCTACACTCTAGATGTTAGCTCTGACAATGAAAGTGATAAGATTACCATGGGTAATCCCCTATTTATAGCCTATGTGGTTAAAACACGTCACTTTCTAGAGTGTTCCATGTCCCACATGTAACTGAGGACATCCTGCATCTCACATGTAACATGGAGCACCCCTATCTACTATAGCGTAGCATGGGACACTCCTACCCTCTGTAGCATAGCATGGGTCTACTGTACCATAGCACGCAGCTGCAGTGTAGCATGCCGATGCACTAAAATTTTTACTCCATTTTTTTTACAATGTGACATAGTTACAGTCTGCTCCAACCTTAAACTAGAAATTTTAGCATTCCCTTTACATTGTAAACACAGTAATGGTCCACTACGACCATAAACTGGCAACCTTGACTTACGATTTTGTATGGTTATGGTCTACCAATACCTTAAACTAGAAAATATTTAGTGTTGCATCATTGCTTTGCATACATTCCTTACATGCTGTCGTCTTATATAGGTATCACTTGACTTTGTTTGTTTGCTTGTTATCATAGGTTCCTTGGAGAATGGTCTCCTATGATAATCTCCATTCACCCTTAATTCTGATAGGGCCCCACGACAAGTTTACAAGATTCTTGAATGTAGAGTTGGTAGACTTTGAATCATCTTCTTGTGACACCTACATAGTGTCCTCAAAAATACCCCTGGACTAGCCTGAACACCTAGTCCATGCCTTAGATTTAGAGGCTGGGGATGTAACCAAGGACCCCCTTATTGAAATCCCTATGAGTACATCCAAAGGGGAGGCAAGAACACTAAAATTTAGCTCATTACTAGAGTCACAAAATAAACAATGCATCTCTAGAATCCTCAATGATAACACCAAAGTGTTTGCATGGTCATATGAACATATGCCAGGCTTAGACCCACATATTATATAACACAATATCATACTAGACCCATGAGTTAAGGTAGTCAAATAGAAAGCCCGCAAGATGAAACCAGAGATCACATTAGTTATCTGTAGCAAAATTACTAAACTCTACGAAGCTGGGTTCATCCGAGCGGTTGATTATTCAGAATGGGTATCAAACATCGTAGTCATTTCAATGAAAATTGAGGGTATATGAATCTATATAGACTTCCAAGATTTGAACAAGGCAATGATTAAGGATGACTTCCCATTACCTAGCATTGACCAACTCATCGATACTATGGCCAATCATGCCTTACTACCCCTTATGGATGGGTTCTCAGGCTACAACCAAATCCGCAGAAATGTGGAACATAATCTAGAAACTACTTTCATGACCCCCTGGGGAACCTCCTGCTACACAATGATGTCTTTTGGGCTAAAGAATGTAGGAGCAACATACCAGCGAGTGATGACCTACATCTTTAGAGGAGCTAAATGATTACGTGGATGATATAGTCATTAAGTCTGAAAAGGCTACTGACCATGAAAACGACCTAAACTTGGTCCTGCAACATTGTTGTAGGCATGAACTTCGTCTCAATCCTAGAAAGTATGTTTTCAGAGTCAAAACTAGATGCATATTAGGATTTGTAGTGTCAGAAATGAGGATACGTGTAGACCCCGAAAAAGTTAAAGCTATCATTAACTTAGCATTGCCTACAAACCGTAAGGAGTTGCATGGGCTACAAGGCAAGGTACAATTCATAAGGAGATTCATCACAAGATTAACTGATAAGTTGCACCCAATGCAACACTTTCTTAAAAAGGGTGTTAACTTTGAATGGACCAACCAATGTCAAGAAGCTTCTGATAGCTTAAAGAAAAAGCTTGCCCATCGTCCCACTGTTTACCCTCCACAAAGAGACAAGCTGTTTTACATTTACCTTGCCACCTCAGACACATCTATCATTGCCTTGCTTTGCCAAAAGAGAAATGACAATTCCAAAATCCGTATCTATTACCTAAGTCTTTCCTTGATAGCTTATGAAGCTAGATACAATGAAGTAGATAAAACTTATCTTGCTTTAGTATTTACGCTTAAGAAATGGAGGCATTACTTATTTCGTAGCCAAGTAAACATTATTTGTAAGAATAATATACTTCAAGCTATTACAACCAACATATATGAAAGTAGTAGGATAGCCCAATGGAAGGCCATAACTGAAGAATTTGACCTACACTATGTAGCACAACCATCTGTAAAAGGTTAAGCTATAGCTACGCAACTCACAGCCTTACCTATTAATGACCAGGTAGTGATAGAACCTAAGTTCCTAGATGAACATGTCAATAGCATAAGCCTAGTACCACCAGACCTCAAAACCATTCGCCACTTTGATGGGGCTTCAACTACACAAAGTAGTAGTGCTGCTATGGTTCTCACATTCCCCTCTAGGGAGATCCAACCTTTTGCATATCACTTTACATTCCTTTGCACAAACAATGTGGTGGAATACAAGGGTCTCCTTAGGGGCATCCTAGTAGCCTAAGAGTTGGGGATCCAAAGCCTAGTGATTCGAGGTAACTTTTAACTAGTTGTTAACCAAGTAACAGAGGTATACACTTGCAAAGAATAGCATCTACAACCTTACTGTGATTTGGCCAAGCACTTGCTAAAGTAGTTTGCAACCTTATATGTCCAACATGTGCCCCGCAGTGAAAACACTATAGCAGATGCATTATCCACGTTAGCACTAAGCATGCCATCACATATGTTTACTACCTTGCTTGCTTTGATAGTGGAATGCACCAATCCTATCATTCACATGGTACATATCGCATCTATAAGTGCAAGAGATACTCAAGAATGGTATGACAACATTAAAGTATACCTCCAACATGGTGAACCACCACACAACTTGACACCTGCCCAAAGGGATACACTATGAAAATGAGCCCAACAATATGTCCTCGTAGGAGGCAACACTCTATGCAAACGCTCTTATAATGGGATATTGCTACCTTGTGTTAACAGCAACAAAGCACAAAAAATTATTGATCAAGTCCATGAGGGATTATGTGGGGGACACATAGCTCCCAAGGCTATGGTAGAAAAAATTAGATGCCTAGGCTACTATTGGCCTTGCATGGAATGTGATTGCATTGCCAAGGTTAGAACATGTGATGTGTTTCAATGCCATGGGAACCTTATACACATATCACCTACTGAATTATATACCACACAGATCACATGGCCTTTCCAACATTGGGGAATAGATATCATAGGACCCATTACACCTAAGTCTTCTACAGAGCATAGTTTCATTATTACCGCAACCAAATACTTTACAAAATGGGTCGAATCTATTCCCCTCAAAAAGACCACGTCTCAACAATTTTTCCACTTCATTCTGGACAACATAGTAACACGATTTGGCCTTCTCATGACTATTGTTACTAACAATGAGCCATAATTCAATAACATAGGAACCAAATCCTTTTGCGAGGGCCCTGGTATCAAACATTCTTTCTCATCACCATATTACCCCTAGGATAATGGTCAAGCAAAGGTTTCCAACAAAGTCATCATCAACCTTTTGAAAAGGATGCTTAGTAGCAGCAAGAGGCGATGGCATGGGTAGATCCTCTACGTGCTTTGGGCTTACCGCACGACATGCAGAATAGCTACAAGTAAGACTCCATACAGTCTTGTATATAGATCTAAAGTGTGTTACCTCTTGAATTGCAGGGTCCTATCGCTTTGAATGATTCTTTCAAATGTCATAGACAAGGCTCAAAATAATGAGTTGAGGATCATGGATCTTGACTTCGTAGAGGAGGATCACGCACAAACACTTGGCTACATCAAATGGTACAAAGACAAGCAATAGCAAAAACATCACTACAATCTACATCAATGACAAATTAAAAAAGGGGATCTAGTTCTCAAGGCCGTTCGTGAGCCCATGAGCAAATTCTCAAGCAACTGGGAAGGCCCCTTTGTAGTTACAAAAGCCTATGAAAATGAGGCATTCAAGCTAGCTAACGCAGACGGCAATGAATTCCCAAATCCTATCAACCACTTATACCTAAAGCCATACTACATTTAACATGAAGGATTACACCAATCATAAGGTAAGGTAAGCAAATAGTCCGCTATGACTATAAACTAGCACAGCTTTTCTACTACGATGCAAAACTGGCACAAAACATCTGCTATGATGTTAAACTAGCATAGATTATCCTTGGGCCATGACATAAAACTAGCACTCATAGCATGGTTCACTACAATCTTAAATTGGCCATCCCCCATCCGCTATGATGTTAAACTAGCACATTGGTCTGCTAGGAACTTAAACTAGCACATTCAATCGTCTACCAAGACCCTAAACTATGTTCACAATGCAATGCCTCTTAGCTCACACATGTGACCTTGTGAACAAGCGAGCGTGCACATATTCAAGCTCCCTAGATGACATGGAATGGGATGTTGTAGTTCCAAAATGAAGTTCACGTCACCAAGAAAATACCCTCTCAGACATGTGCAACATCGTCATCCCTGGCATCTTGCTGATCTTTCAGAGATGTCATTTGACATCTTGCTGACCTTCTAGAGCTACTACTACCACAGCCAATCATCTTGGTCGTAGCCCTCGCTGTCAAATCCTGCTATTGCAATCCTAGCACTATTGTGGCCTAGCCACAATGTTTCCATCCTCTAACCCTCACCACCATTAGGGTTCAAAAAGTCATTCAGCCGCTAAGCTTCTCACCTTGTATTTGTATTTCATGAAGGTTGCCTTTGGCAGGGATTCCTAAGAACCTACATCATCATCACTCCTAGCCTCTTTAGTGCTCATTTCCGATGAAGCCACTAAGACTTTCCTGCCTACCATTGCTAAAAAATACACAGGCCTTCCTTCCTTGAATATTGCACCTGTCAAACACAACACTTGCCACCCTGGTAGTGTCCCGAGCAAACAGGACTTTTCCTTCACTTCACTCAATGGTTGTTTTTTTGGTTTTCTCTCTATTGGGTTTGCAAGATAAAAGCCAAGATGATGTCATTCAAAAATGTGTTCCACCATGAGAGTGAGATACTACATTATTCTAAAGTACCCTCTTCGATCAGCTTAGCTACTTGAGAGTGCATATCCTACCCTCCCTTTAGCCAACCCTTTAGCCAACTTAATCTCCATTCCCTATACTTGAAACTTATGATACCTTCTTTGCAACCTTCCCTAATACACATAAAGCCCTCTCCCATGCCCAACCACTAAGCCCATGATGGACGTAACACAACTCTCCCCATGGGAAGCCTCTGTAGGTAGGTCAAGGCCCCATGGATGTAACACAACTCATCTTGGGGAGAAAACACCTATCCTACAACAATGACAAGATTGCCTTCGAATGAACATGGGTGTGCAACGAAAGAGCACAAAACACAAAAGCTCAAAAAAATGAGACACGTGCCCAAAACAAATGGTATAACATCTACTTTATAATCACTTTAGATGACCATCTCCAAGCACTCCAGTGAGAGTTCATGATCCAAAAAGGACACCCATGCATGTTAACTCCCTCATAAGAATTCCAACGAGGGATCACACTATGGTAACAATTTTCATGGTGTCAGATTCTATATTCATTTATTCCCTAACCCTGTTTCCCCAAATCCATCCCTTGCCCTTTATCTTACATTACCCTCCAAGTAACCTCAAGCATAGCAAAGCATCATCCAAGCAGGCAATGAAGAGTGATGTTGGTATCCTATTCTTCATGGTGTTTTGTATTCTTTGTCGATGTCTCTTAGGTAGATCCTCCAGAGATCAACAAAGAGGGGCCATTGAAACACCATCAATTTTGGGACTCTCATGATTCAGCAAAGTCCCAAAATTTGGGCAAGGATCTCTGCAAGCACGGTGTCAAGCTAGGCCATGCAGATAACATGGCATCCTAGAAGTCCTAATCCCTACCAAGCTACTTTTGAGCTTGCTTGCCACCCTCTACCACACAGTCAATGCAACACCAATCCATGAGGCCAGTTTGCACGAAAGAGGCACTAGGGTTAGACCATACAGTCCTGCAAATTTTCTATCTCTTGGGCTGATAGGCTTGCTACACCCTCTAGCTTGCCCACCTTAACACATGACCCTATTGATGATCTACCCAGGGACCATGCTAGGAGCTATCGAAAGTGTTCAGGATAGACTAAATAATTTGACAATTTTTCTAACTACGATACCTGCTACGCTGCATAGCATAGCAGGTCATGTCGAGACTGATCAGGCACCAAATATGCGATTGACAGTGATTTACCCCTCCAGGATACCTACTCTGCTTCATCCTTGAAGCATGATCAATATGATGTATTAGAAATGTGGCAAATTTCATCAAGAATCATCTCCATCTTAGTGCTACGCTGTGCTATGCTACATAGCGTAGCACAGCATAACAAGGTTCTAGTGTGGCAATACTTCCGCTTATATTTCTTTGATGAAGTAAACATAATTGCCCATTCCTAGACCATCAAAAATGCTTATTCTACTACAAGACATGATCGACATCCTACAATAAAACATTTGCAAAATGAGTCAAAATTCAAATCAAACTGGGTGCTATGCTGTGCTACACTACATAGCATAGCAAGGTCAGAATGCACGAAGGTCCTGCGTCAAGTGGTCCTAGCAAAGGAATTACACTTGGCCATGCCCCATCTTGCAAGACTACCCATCCCACTTCACCCTCAGGTTCCATGCAAAGTTTCCTAACAAAGCATTATAGATCAAGCAAGGATTCATGTCACACTGGCTGCTACGCTGTGCTACGCTGCACAGTGTAGCATAGCGTAGCAAGGATACAAAGCACAAAATTCTCCCAAGGATGAAGTCCTTAGGTCCTAGGGCCTGTTAATGAAAAAGCAAGGTTCCCAATTGCTAAAGTTGCTTGCCTAGCCAGGCCTCAGAGGGGTACTTTTAGTTTTCTAGAAAGATTTATCTCAAGACTGATAACTACGCTACACAGTGTAGCATAGCATAGCATGTGAGTGTTTACACTACACTGATATGTTGGGTAGTGTAGGTAGCGTAACACTCATGTGGAAGCACCAGGACATCTCCAGCAGATCCTGAACTCATTGGCAATGGTCATTTCTACTTTGGCATCTCTTCAATAGACAAGATCAGTAGTTTGCTTTGTTTTGCACCCCCCTGTTGATTCCCAAAGTTGTCCCTACACTTGACCCTACTCGCAAGAGCAGGGAAGACGTAGTCCTGGAGCGTAGGCTCTACTTTGCATTTGACATTTGTATTCTCAGTAAAAACTTGGTAGTTTCCTAGATTCTGGCACATGAAATTTGAAAGGTATGGTCATGGTTCAGCAAGTCCCACTTCTAGCCTCATCCCCATTCAACGTAACACTATAATGTAGCACATCAGCATGACATTGCAGCATAGCACCACATGTCAGCACATCCACATTTGCACCCTGTGGGACCCAAGACACATGGTGTCCAAACCATATCCCTCTCCTGCTCTTAGCTCTATAAATACCCCAAAGAACAACGTTCAAAGGGTTGGCTTTTTGGAAGGTTGGCTTTTTAACTTGGCTTTCTTGAAATTGGAGATTGGCATTTTCGCATTTGGCTTTCTAGTGACTGGCTTTGGCAAAGAGACTAGCAAGCATAAGGTTGATGAACAGTAAACCCTAGCTATGGCACTTCCCAGATCTCTCTTAGCCTAGCAAGCATTGGCTCATTAGTTCCTATTAGCAGGCCATTGGTAGTAGTTAAGGAGTTGTGACCATACCGTTGCTTTGTAAGGTGTGCCTATCCACACTTCCCATTAGTTGTACATCTTCTTCAACTAAACAAAGATCAAATCCCCTGATTTTGAGGTAGTGCATTCTCACTTAAGCTCATTTTATTTTACTATAGCATACATTTTGCATCATTGTGTATCAATTTACATTTATTGCTTAATTACATATTTTGCTATACTTTTACTATCTTTGCCTTAATATCCACACGTAAAATTTTAAAACCACTATTCACGAAAGGTTATTGTACACCATGTAAGTCCCTGTCTGATCGACCAGACCATTTAGGGCACCCCATTTCCGTTTTCTCCAACATAGCCCTCACATGGATCCAGGGTTTTGCTATGTGCCCAATAACCTCTCGGTGTTCCATCCACTGACATTTTTGGCCACAACAGTGATAAAAGTGAATCATAAGCTCAGTGTATAATACAACTACCCTAATTTCTCTTATACCACTATCCTATGTTTAACATTAATGGTATATTTACATTTGTTAAAGGCTAGTTGTTGGACACCTATATGGGATCTAGGCTAGGTAAGAGCTTGGAGAGGATGGTGCTATGTAGGAGTTCAAGGTTTTATAGGAGTTGTAGATGCTATATACAAAGAACAAAACTTCTTGGGAACAAAAATCATGAGCTTGGTGGCTAAATGAGGGGGACATAAATACAAGTTTCATCTTTGTTTCTACTAAATATCTTCATAGTTCAAAGAGGAATACATCAACTCAAGGTTGATAAGATTGTCACCAATGATGCTACTATTATGCAAGAGTTGACTACTTTCTAGAAACCTAGGTGGTGTTTGTTCCCATTCAATTTGTCTTAAAACCTCAAGATAACTATTGACTCACCATTATCTCAAAGGAAGGTGTATGGGAGTTAGTTGCTTAGATGTAGCTTGCAAGGGCACTAGGCCTTGATGGATGGCCTAGTGAATTTTTTGTAGGATACTTTGATGTTATGGATCATTTTATTTTGAATACCTTAAATAGTTTGTAATCAAGGGGGCAAGTTCATAGAGATATGAATTTCTCAAGGGTAGTGTTGATTCCAAAGAAAAAAGATGCTTCGACAACTTTAAATTTTTGACTAATTACAGTCTGTAATACTTGTATTGGGGTTTTTACAAAAGCTTTGGTTATGTGCCTCAAGCCTCTCCTTCACTAACTTGTCTAGGACAACCAATCAAGCTTCATGGAAGAAAGAATAATCCAGGACTAAATTATTTTGAACCTTAAGTTGATGCTCTCTAGTCAAGTTGCATAGGTTCCCCTGCACGTCAAACTTAACATTGTTAAAGCTCGTGATTCTCTTAGCTAGGAGGAAATTTTGATTAATAAGAAATTCAGCAAAAATCTTTCTTGGCTTTGCATCCACATTCAACCGTTAGGAACATTCTCCTTTGAAATTAATTGAAGATTGCCATGATTTTCTACCTTGAACATGTATTGAGACATGGAGACTTGTTCTCTTGTTACCTCTCCATCATTGCCATAGATATCATGCAAGATTACTTAGCTAAGGCCAAAGTAATGGGGATTTAGGTTGCTAGGATTAAGAGTATAGTTAAACACTATGTATATAATACTATTCTTTCCACCAAAGAAACCATCCATGACACTCAAGTGATTAATGAAGTGTTAACAAAGCTAGAAAGAGAACTAGGATTTATGGTTAATTGAGCAATATCCTTGGTCTACAACTTCCACATTACCCCTAATCTAAAAAGTATCTCATCTTCTAGGGGTAGGCCTTTGTGATGTGCAAGACTCTTACACAAGCATACTCATCTATGCCTTTAACAAACAAGCCACTAAGGATGGACACCTTCAAAGTACACAAGGGCAAGTTGGTTCATGGATAAACAAATTCCTTTGTAGGAAGGGTAGGATCTTACTCTCCACATCTATCCTTATAGCCACGATTAGGTTTGTTTCCTCTATTCTCTTTCTGACTTCATCTATTCTCCATAAAGTTGACACAATCATAAAATAATTTGTTTGATTAGGAGGGAATAATGGGTCTAAGAGGCCTCTAGTACATTGGGATGAGGATGCGAGCCCCAAATATAGCGGGGGTTGTGTGTTTCTAAATTTAAGGATTGTATTCCTAATGACTTGACTATACTTCTTTACTATATTTAGAGCCAAGATAAAACTTTGTGGATCACAGTTATGCATAAGAATTAGTAGACTCGGAATTTCTATCATTTTTGACTCCCATGTCTGGAGAATGTTGTGTAAGCAATTTACAATTTTTAGCCAATTGTCTAGCCCTTGGTTTACCTCAACTAAGGTACTATTAGTGGCAAAATATAGGATCATGGAGGTATGGACAACCCTTTGCAAAGGTAGATTGCTTTAAAAATAATAGTGCTTATTTGGCTCCTTCATAAAAAGGCAATACAAACAAAATTGTTTCAAACAAGGCATTAAATGATGCTTGACCCAAACCACATCATGTGCATAGATAGGAGACCTAAAACATTTGAACATATTTTCATTGAATGTTTTTTTTTCTCACTTTGTTTGGCTTGTATAGTCTTGTCCCACATCCATGCATTTATCAATTATTGCTTCTTTATCATCAATTTTGGATAATTTGGAAGAATCCTAATCATTTTTGTCTTTCACATTAAACCTTCATTGTTGCTTTGAATTGTTGCTATAAAGATTTGTAGACTACCTTGGATAATTCATTGAAACTTCATTGTTGCCTTGGATCTTGAACATTTGAGCTGGTAGTGTAGGACTTTGATTGGGATGGAAATCTATGGTAGTTGATTGTACCTAGTGCAAGGCATAGGATCCTTCTTCAACTAGTGGGATAGAATCCTTAATAGCCAATATGATCCTAGTACATGATGTAATCTACAAGACATTGTTTTTTTTTCTCCTATAAGGAATTGCAACTTCAAACTATGGTCAAATTCTTAGATCCTTTGTTTCACCACTATGGCATTACGCCATGAAATTGATGGAGAGTTACTTTGTTCAATTTCGGAATTCTTTAAAACTGCTTTTTGTTGATTTTTCTTTTCTCTTATGTCTGTAGTTATGATGCCAGGTCAACATTTGATGTTTCTTTAGAGCTTATTTGAATTAGCAAAGGGAAAATAACAATTTTGGCTTAATCCTATTCCTTTGGAGGTTTGTGAGGGTGGATTTTGAGGCTTGGGCAGCTCAATTAGCTCCTATGCCACCAAGTAGGTGCTTTAAGTTCCTATATATTCACTGGGCACAATAGTCACCAAGGGTGGGGTAGATTGCTTTCTTTGTATGGGAAATGTCCAAATTTTTTGTTCTTAACATTGAACCCATAATTTTGCAAGATTTCTATTGTTATCCATGTAGATGCTATTAAATTGCCTTAGCTTTGCATAGGATTGGTGTGCTTGAGAATGTACTTTGTGCATGTAGCTTCTTAGAGAGGTATATTCTGAGGTTGAAATGAAGCTACATGCCTAGGTGGGGAATTTACTAAGCTATTTGAAGTGTTGCATCTAATGAAGGCATAGTATCTAGTCAAGGCCAAGGAAGTGGTCAAAAAGTAAGTAACATGGGAGTACAATGGTACAAAAGTCAATAGGATCATGGAATAAGTTGAAGAGTATTTGAAGGGGATATAAGCCAATAGAAAGACTAGGCTCAACCTCTTATTATGTGAAATGTAGCGAAAAGAACCTCAGTAGCATATGGTTAAGGAGGCTTGACTCAAAGTAGAAGAGCCTGTTAGGGAAAAAAATCAAAGAAAAATCAAAGGAAATCCACTTAAGTAAGAAAGAAGAATAGGAGAGGGAGGATATAGGATCCCTAGTAATCACCTTCTAGAATGTAGTGCAATTTTTTTAAAAGATGTACATGTAGTTGTACTTACACTAGCAACTCATATAGATGTGATACATATAATTATGGGTTGATGACAGGGCCTATGTACCTCCTTCCCATTCCAGCTTAGGTTCTTTTTGAAAGACCTTACCACTTTTCATAAACCTAATAATTAACATGTCATTTTTTTATTACCTTGACACTTTCATTACTTATGAAGCTAGAAAACATTAAACAATTATGTGACTCACTTCTTTCCAAGTTTCAATTTACAAGTGATATCAACCAATGTGGTTGGATATATTCCTAATCCTTCGCTATGTTTCTGCCAAACCAAATCATTTAATTTAAACAATTGCTAGGAATTAAAAATGTATACATTTCAAGAACTTTACCCATGCCATGTGGCATTGCAATTCCCTTTTGAGAGTCATCTAACTTGAAGGCACCAGTTATCATCCATGTAATTACTAGTTGTGAATTTAGGTGAATTCCTTATCCTAGGGTTCAAACGGCATCTAATCATAATTCACATGGGTTCATTTTATGAAAAACAAATAAACATGCATTATCATGCATATAATTTCTTCCTTTAAACAAATAAAATAATATGATTGTTGATAAATAAATATGGTTAGTGTATTAAAACAAAAATAAATAAATAAAAATTTACTTTACATAAAAAGGAATATCTAACTAAGACAAAATGTACAAAATGTTCATTAATAAAAAAAACTTACTCCAAGGAGGCTTCCAGGCTTCCAAGATTTCACTACCCTCCTCACACACACTCTAAAGAAAGTCACTATGCATCTAAAATATGTTTTAAATGCAATATAAGAAGCACTACCTTGTAGCTTACATTAAAGAGTGTTACAACACTTGAGTTTGTTTCTTAAGGGAATCCATCAAAGGCTAATGATGACAAAATCTAACTATGATGTGACAAAGAAAATAATTCAAAATTTGTGTAAGCTAACGAAATATTTATTTGGTTCATCTTTCACAAAAACTAAGGATTTAGACTCAATTATCAACTTGCATAATCACGTTGAATGAGTTGAAGCTTTGCATTAAGATTCTCTAACTACAAAAGTTCATTTTCTTTTACATCCAATTCATTATCTTCATTTTTAAGGCTTTTATTTTCTTCTTCCAATTTTAGACATCGTAAACTTAGCAAATGAAGTTTGAAAGTAGGGCTTGAATTTTTAGTAAACAAATCTAATTCTAGGTAAAGAATGAGAGCCTAGAGTAAATATGAAAATTTTAATTGTCAACATAGTTGGGAGTTTACAATGTTTTTCTCATAACTTGAAAGTGATACTAAGTTCTTAAGTTATCTGCATATATTCAACACATTTACACTTGAGGGCACTACAAGTAATAAGGCACAAAAAACTAAACTACATTAAGTAAAAGAA
This sequence comes from Gnetum montanum, assembly GCA_015680685.1. NCBI lineage: Eukaryota > Viridiplantae > Streptophyta > Gnetopsida > Gnetales > Gnetaceae > Gnetum > Gnetum montanum. Next base: position 429,712 of record MNCI01036292.1, on the reverse strand, counting down.
GAATTATAGTCTCTAATATTTTTAAAAGTAATTGGAACAGAGAGAAAATTTATAGATCTAGCAAGTGATAGAATAAATCAAAGGAACCAACAATGAGGAAAGCATAAGGAAAATAATAATCGCCATTTTAGATGTCATTAGCACCAAGGGTATTAAAATTTATATTTTTAAGAAAACAAAGAAAATAGATAAATAGTCACTCTCATAGATGTCATTATCATGGCTATTAAAATTTGAATTAGGATTTGATAAAAGAAATAGAAAATCAACCTTGCAAACAACATTGCCTTTATCTAGAGATCCTTGGGATTCAAGATCCAAAATTTCATTTAGCAGCAAACAAAACTAAAGCAAAGCTACTTTAAATTATAATTTTCTTCAGTAGCTAAATTCTAATTAGAAAGAAAAATGAATTTCTAAATTTTCATATTAATATCAAGTAAATTGCAAAGAGGAAAAGAGAATTAGATTCTAGTATTTACCCTTTTCTTTTCTTTCCAAAATAGAAAACAAACACAATGTTTTTACTAATAAAAATAATGGAAAAGTAACACTCTCTTTAACCATGAATCATCCTTACCAAAGGCATAACATTTGATTTCTAGAAAATAGAAAGGCAAATTTCATAGCCTTAAATATATAATGAAAAAGAATGAGCAATTAAAATATATAATGTGCCATTACTTATTTCCAACCTATCTTAACAACCATGATAGATTAACATGGTGTCAATAGTTTTGTGATCTTCATTAATAATTTTTTTTACCCTCTCTTGTTTTCACATTGAGAGAAATGTAGGCTTGGACAAAGGACCATTCAATAATGGATTAGGACATGATAGCTCTCTTGGAAACCCTTCAAAAACTGACCCAAAAATGCTCAACAAAATATTACATGCACACTTCACAAAGATACCAAAAATTATCAATATGCATTCATTTTTTTTTAAAATGAGTACTCAATGATCCCCTTGGCCATCCAACTGCCACACACCAAGTTCCTCCAACCCTACTACATAAGAAGAACACTAGGTTTGGATAAAATGATGGAAGCTAACACCATCAAGAACCTCCAAGAACTAAGCCCTTACATCCCACACAAGAGACAACCAACCTTGGATAGAATGATGGGTTGGCATTCCTTTATAATAATATTGAAAACATTAAATATCAAGTGTACATGACCCAAAAAATGCGATCTCATAATCCCAAAATATTCATGCCCTAAAATATTGGGAGATAGATTACAATTGGTGGAGATGTTGGGTGGGAAACCAAACATCTACAAGGGTTTTGGTGGATCCACAAAGCACAACACAAGTGGAGTAGGAGTAGGTGATGTCAAGGGTGAGCTTGGAGACCAAGCAAGAGCTAGGGTGGATGCAAGGTTTGGTGTGGGTCTAGCAAGGGGTTGAGTACAAGGTCTGATGCAGGCCATAATAAGGCAAGTGGTTTGGGCATGGTTGGTGAGGGTTCCCTCTCCATGGTACCATAATGATGGAGATATTGAAGTGTGCATCTATCATGAAGGATCTATGAGGTTGCAAGTTAAGGTCCCTCTCTGCCTTGTGAGGGGTTGAAGACTATGGAGTTGAGCTTCATTGGAAATTTCGTGTGGGTCAACGCTAGTTCCAAACTAGATCTGGTGAAAAATGGGTACTCTTGCCTTGGGGATTTTTCCCTATGAAGGTACATAGCCTTCTAGGGGACCTATTGTTGTTTTCTTTCCAATCTATCATGAACCTAGATAAGGTTCTTCTTGGTGGTCCTTGGTTCTTTAGGGACATTGGCACCCTAGTGCAAGGTGCCTATGTGGATTCATGTTTTAGGGATTCCATGGGAACTTTGGACAACAGACTTCCTTTGGATGCTAATTGGGTTTTTTAAGGAGTTTATAACTTTTGATAAGTATAACAACTCCATGGAAAGAATGGCTTTCACTTAATTCTCTATATGGTTGTTGTCACTGTGGGATCTAGTCCAGGAGGTGTTCCTTAACCTTCTAATGGAAAAAGAGAAAGTTATAGTAGAATACAAGAATGTCTTGATTGATAAGCCTACAACGACGAAGCCCATAGAATCTAAGTATTGCAATGTTTATGGCAAGACTGGCCACTTGATGGCAAAATGTTAGGTGAAGTAGAAGGCCACATGTCCAAAATAGAAAACTAGGGATGGCTAGATGGTGGTTGCTAGGCACCTACCCCAAGCTCTAACATAGGGGGTGGATCCCTCAATGTCACCAACCCTAGGAAAGGTTTTCCAATGGGTCTCGATGAAGGATCTACCAAGGTCCTTGGTAAGCATGATGCCCAATTCTAGAGATGTCAAGACTAGGGCCAAAGGGGGAGATCTTTTCCCACTAGGTGGATGGGTATCTATTGTGAGGGGGATCAATATGTCATTCATGTTAGAGGTACTTAGGGAATGTGCCAAATTAGAGGGGACAATCCAATGTTCACCTAATTCTAGGAAGGTCGGGAGGCCATTGAGCTCTATGTTCCAAACCCAAAAGGCACAGTTGGAGATTGATCTGGGGGTTCAAACAACCCTCAAGGAGATTTACAAAAAGTGTTTGATAAGCAAAACATGAGGATCCTCTCATGGAACTACCAAGGGCAAGGTAAGCCCTACAAAAGAAATACCCTCAAAGATATCGTGCGTAGGGAAAACTATGATGTGCTATGCCTGTAGTAGACAAAGCTGCAATAGTAATAATTTTACTGGCTATGTTGGCCTAGTTAGTAGACATAATTTATGGATTATTGGAGGTGGACAGGAAGCCTAGCCTCTCTTTTACACTGGCCATTCAAATCCATGGACACATCCACGTGGAGTATTACCATTTTCTTTCGATAGAGTAGCCTCTGGTTCATGAATCTCTATGGCATCCAAAGATGGTAGGAAATGCTAGGAAAGCTGCAATGGCTTACTTCCCTAATCCTAGATAGAAGGCAGTGGATCTTGGTGGAAGACTTTAACTAGAGAATATATGTGTGGAAAAAGTCAAACAAAGGGACCCAGGAGCCACCTAGTAGTCTACAATTCTTATAGTTTCTAGTGTCTCATGACTTGGTTGACATGGATATCAAAGATTACCATTTCACATGGAGTAATAGAAGAAAGGGCATTGACCTGATCATGACAAAGATTGATAAAGCATGGATCAACTTGGATATTCTGATGAACTAGGGATGCATGTTAATGGGAAAAAGAGACTAGCTTCTAACCACTGGTCAATTCTATGCCAAGTGGAAGATACAGTTTCCAAGAGGTCTTTGCCATTCCATTTCGAATGGGTTTGGATTGCTAAATTGTGGCTACACCTGATGGTGTAAGGAATTTGGAGAAATTATTCATTAGGAGTATACTCCTTGGAGTTTCTCAAGCTAGGGTTAAACCAGCTCAAATAGGCAATAAGAGCATTGAGGGTAGGAGATAAGTTCTCCTTCAAATCAAATAGGTGGAAACTACTACAATGTCTAATAGAGATTTAGATGGACTAAGGGTTGGGTCAAGATCTAGATGATGTTGAATGCGAGGTGCTAGTGGAGTTGCAAAACCTAGATGCTAAAGAGGAAGCTTACTAGAGATAGTGTGGGTGAGCTTGTTAGCTTAAGGAGGGAGATAGAAACACACATTTTTTCTTTGTGGCGGTTAACTTGATCAGCCACTCCAACAAGATTCATAGTTTAAATTTTCAATGGAAAATGGTTGGTGGTGGTTAGAAGATTGCCTAGGCCATGATGGATTACTAGTTGAACATTTGGCAGCAAAAGGAGGCTACATCTCTTTTGATTCACATCAATTCTATTTTGGATGCTAAGGAAAAATAATGGTTGCTAGAACTATTTACTCGTGAGGAGCTTGATGGGGCTCTTGGTTTGGTGAAGATTGGGAAGGCACTAGGTCCTAATGGTTGGCCTGTGGAGTTCTTTAAGGCCTTCATTGATGTTTTGGGAAAAAATCTCTTAGATGCCTTCAATGTAATGTTGAGTTGGTAGCAAGTTCATAGGGAAATTAATTATTTCTGATTGGTCCTCATTCCCAAAACTACCAACCCCATGGATCCTTCCCAATTTTGGCCTATTAGGGTGTGTAATACACTCCTTTGCTTGTTCACTAAGCTTTAGGTTGCATACTTCGACCCTTTGATGTCATGTTTGATTGATCTATAGCAGATGGGTTTCATTAAATGAAGGTTTATTCAAGACTAGGTTGCCTCAAACTACACATTGCTAAAGCATATGACACCGTTTGTTGGTGCTCTCTCAAAGAAATCATGTTGTGTAAGGGCTTCCACAAAAATTTTGTTAATTTATGCAAGCACATCTAGATCTTGGGAGCCTTTTCTCTAAACTTTGAGGGGAATCTTTTGGGATTTTCATCCCTTGGATAAGGGTTGAGATGAGGGGATCCCCTTTCCCCATACCTATTTAATCTTGTGATAAACACCTTACAAACTTACTGCAAGTTTGAGGGGGTTAGAGGTTTGTAGATCACTAGAGTTAATTGTCTGGTGGAAGACTATATCAATGATACCATTCTACTTTCTTGGGCTATTATCTTCTAGGCAATGGTGATAAACAGAGTGCTACAAAGAATGGTGGAGAAGATTGGACTAGAATTTAACCGGGGTAAGTCTACAATGTACCTACTTAATATGGATGTTTGGCCAAAGAGGCTAATTGTGCAAACTCTAGGTATCCTCCTGGGCATCCCACAAGACACCTACCGTGGGCTACCTCGTTATGGTTGGCATTAAAGGCATATATGGGTTGCCCTCCTCTAGGAGTTTTAGAAATGAATTGATCATTAGATGGTTCAACTCCTAACTCAGGCTAGGAAATCTCTTTTGGCTATGTCAATGCTTTCTACTATAGCTTGTTATGCAACTTCGATGGCCTTCCCCCTAGAGATATTATCTAGAAGGTGGATTAGGTAATAAGAAATTTTACTTGGTCAAGGGCTAGAGGGGAGATTGTATACATTTAATCAACTGGGATATGGTGGCTAGACCTAAAGCCACTATGGGTCTTCTAAGACATTATCATTATGGGGTAGTAGGGCCTTCTTAATAAACTAATGCATCAAAATAATTGGTCCAATCAATAAATCACAATCATGAACAACAAATACAGGTGATGGGAGGTGGGATCATAGGACTCTCATATTTGGTGTGCTCTTTGCAAGAATGTTTGGGTGGCTCTAGAATTAGGGCTGATGGTGGTATCTCCGTATCAACTCATTAAAAATAGATATCTAGTGGTCAAGGAATGGTGGGGAATATAGAAGGGTAAGCTACTCGAGAAAATAAAAACCTTTATTTGGTTGACGAATCACTCTACCATCTTAATTTATGCAATTTTGCTATGGCAAAGGGTGAATGTGGAGGACACATGTCCTCTTTACATGATGGCCATCAAAAAAAATAGTGCATTTTATTTACTACTTCCCTTACACCATTAGTGTTTGATGGGTAGTGAACATCTATCCTTTTTTGCAATTCAACAATGCTTTCAAGGTGGCTGCGATGTTGTGGTTGGTTCGGAAGGCATGTAATCACTTGGTTTTTTTTCATCTGCTACTATCACCATCAATGCATATTGATGTTGTTGGTTTCCTAGCTCTAGAATGAAGCAACTTTAACAATGAGGGTTACACCCACTTTCAAGCCACCATGTGTAGGCTTTATGAAGAATCTGGTGCTATGGGATATGATTTCATGGGTGGGGTAGGCTAAGCTCCTAACCCTACTCTAAGGGGAGTCAAACCTTGAGGATAACCCATTCTACATGAATTGTCAAGGGGCCCACATGCTTCTCCAGAGTGTGTTAATTGTTTTGACTAAGGAAATGATTATGGAGGATCTACAAGTGCTAGTAAGGGGTGAAATAGTCCTTCCCATAGGCCATGGTCTCGAAGATGTCAAGGCTTTCTTTTATGGGCTGGTGCCCAAGATGAGGAGTGGTTAGGTTCCCAAATCGATGCTTCCACTAATTTGGTAGGATGCTATCAAGCTGGTTGATCAGTATTGTGTGCACTCTGGAAATGTTTGAAAGTTACATGGTGTTCATTTCAATTTCTTGAAATGCCTAAGGCTAGGGTATGCGATCAGCCTATTGTAGTTCTTTCTGGAAACACTATGGCGCTAGTGGTAGGGATGACATTTGAGGCTATTATAGCCCTATGGTAGGTAGCTCATCCTTACACTTCTTCGTAACCAAGGAACACACTGATCCATGCTATTTATGGAAGGAGGCAGCCTCGTCGCTCTCCACTAGTTGTGGGTTTAATTAAGGATTTTGATAATCAAGAGGTTGGAGTTGGGTCATTAAATTTGGTTGTTAGAGAATGCTTGTTGGTGGCTCTGCATGATGCTGTTGGTGGGTCCATGCCTTAGGACCTTAAGGCTATGCTAACTAGGGTGGTGAATTGGGCCTAAGTAAAGGAAAGGGCCCTATGGAAGGGTAAGTGGAGGGCTTAGGAGGAGGAGTTCCAATAGTAGTTGAAACTAGTCAAATGCATCCATGCAGAAGCAGCCAAAGAGAAGAAGTCATGTCAAGACTTCGTTAAGGAAATAGCAATGAATGAGATAGAGGCAAAGCTCTGACAAGTATTTAGGAGAAACTCCAAAAAGAAGCACAGGGGGTCAATAACCCATGTGAGAGAGGAACAGGAGCACTGTGAGCAAGAGGAGATGGTGGTTGCTCAAATCCACCAATAGGAAATTTGATGAGGGTAAATATACCTCATGGTTGATTTTTTAACCCACAAGTAGCCTCACGAAATCAATTTTGAATTGCAAGTCCAAGGTTCTACCAAAATACTCTCACAAATTAAAAGAAAATAGTCCCTTGAATTAGCCACACAGTCCCCAAAATTCAATCACAAAACCCTCCCACACCAGTAACAAAATTGACCTCTCATGAACCCCAAGAACACTAACCACTTTCTTTCTCTTCTCAACTCTTCTCACCTAAACTAGTGTAGTCTCCTTCTCTTGTGCAAAGGTTTTTTTTTTTTTTTGAAAGCAAACTCATCCTTCTATTTATAGGATGAAGGACACTCTATGGCTTGGACATAAAAGTCTACCTAATGGACCCACTAACCCAAATATCTTTCTTTTTTTTAATTCATAACATCTTTGACAAACAAGCTCTCATGAGGGAGTGGCTAAGGTAAGAGTGACAACACTCAAAAAGTCACATAGGAGTGGTTGTGAGAGTGACAACACTAACAAGTTACATGGAAGTAGTTGTGTGAGAATGACATCACTCAAGAGGGTCATATGAGAGTGGTTGTGTGAGAATGACATCACTCAAGAGGGTCACATGAGAGTGGTTGTGTGAGAATGACATCACTCAAGAAGGTTACCTGAGAGTGAAGGTTACCTGAGAGTGAACATGACAACACTTAAGAAAGTCACATGGCCCTTATTAAATGAGTCTTTTGTTAGCTTTCTTTTCAACCATCAATATGGAGCACATTGTCAATGTTAAAATTAATTTCATCTTATTTTACACAATTCATAGCAAAAGTAATTAAGAATAATTTTTTAGCATTAAAACTATTCTAACTAAATTTTAAAATAAAACATATATCTAATTGCATTAATTCTAAAATAATGACAAACTTTGTCATGCTTATTTGTCAACAAATATCCATATATTGATTACTTGAAATAATAAATAATTTAAAGAAATCAAAAATAAATTTTAAGCTTGCTTATGTTATCTAAACAAAAGTATTTATATTACTTAGATATATTAGGTACATATGCCAAAAATGTTTATAAGCTAATTAAAGTCTAAGTATCTAATAGGGTACTACAGTCACATGTGCAAATGTGGGGCACTATAGAGGAAATGGGGAGGAAACATTAGGTAACACTTAGGAGCTCCATGGAACAATGAATTTCTAATTAGAAGCATCCTTAGATTGAGTTAAGGGATAATTGCAAATTCTTCTTTAAGAAGATTAAAGTCATGATGAAGTAGCAATCAATCATCTTGCATCTAGAAGAGATATGGTGCAAGTAGGTGGGTCTTCAAAAGATTAAACATTAAGGTGTTTTAGCTTAGTGATAAGATTCTTGGCTTAGTCATCCCAAGTCATAGGTTTGATTTTATTGAGCAGTACTAAGTTATAAAGTTTAAAATAAAAGTCTATAAAAGAAATTCTGAAACTAATCCAATAGATCCAAGGGATCTTAGTAGATATAAGTAAAATATTTAGTTTTAGTTTCAATGAAGTTTTAGTTATAGTTAGGGTGATCATAGATCAGGTCCATTTTGGTATGAGACCCAATTGTATTTGTCACTCTCCCTCTTGCCTAATGGGATTATTTGTTTATGCTTATTTACTTGGTGTTTTCTTTATAGCTGTTTTGGGTTTTGGGGCCCTTAGGGCCATTTTAAATCTAGTTTTTATGTTCTCCTGGACAATGTTATTATGCCCCAACCCTACATCTTGCTGAGGGATTTCTCAACCCCTCTTGTACCCATATGTATTTTCCTGTCTATAATACATCATGACTTGATCTCTAAAAAAATCATGGATTTAAATTTGCTAGCCATGGTAAACATTTATCATATTCTAATTTTCCATATCAATATAGTGGATTTAACTTTGCTAGAATGGGATGAATGTTATCTAATAAATCATGATCATGAAAATCACAGACAAAACAAACCAACATTTTATTAAATTGGGGATAAGCACATGTTCTGAGGAACTATAATAGATCAATTGTAGCTTAGTTCTCCATTTTGTACATACATTAACAATGACGAAAGTCTCTTAAGAGTGCATCATTGAAGCAGCATTGACTATTTAATGATGGAATCAAATTTTTCTTTCCCCAATGTTTGAAATAAAGTTAACAATGCCATCACAAATAAATATTTTAAGCACTTAAAACAGGAAAATACAACCATAAATGTTCTATTTTTTTTCTTTTTTTTTGTTTTATTTCCTTCACTGTTTGGGTAGACTGCAAACCAAGGATCTATAGTGCCTCGGTTACAAGTGATAATGAAAATTTGGATACATGTTTCAAAGAACAATGAATATCATTCATAATGCTAGAGATAGTATGCATCTACAAACCATAACACTAAAGAGAGTGTGAAAAATATATCCATTTTGGTTTTTCATTGAAAATTACTTAAATAACATGCAAGGTCTCACTACAGTGTTAAGGCTTTTATCCAAAATGATACTGGCTAAGAATACTTATGGTTAAAAGGTGCATGTTAAACATGCCATTGTAAGGCTTCCCAAACTTTCATTCTTATTGTTTTTCATTTCTCTTCAATGTTATGCCTCAACGAAATCACCTCTATTCTATCTAAATGGTTGAGCATGTTCTGAAGCACATTGAAAATCTTGCCATGGTGAAAATCACAAAAGACATTAATAGAGTGCAACCAAAAACTTATGTGATAAGAATTAGAGAAAAAAAATCCTAATTGCTAGAGCTCAAGGGGAGCGATGTCAAATTGCTTCAACCAGCATGTAAGATGACACTATCTTTTAAAATACAACATCTTCTTAGCCTATCTTTATCAATGCTAACAATATTAATTATGAGGTTTTATTAATTCAACGTCTAATAACTTTGACTTATATGCAACGAATACATACTAACTTCAAAACAAGTAATGGTCTCTACTCAAGAAACAACCCATGCACTTTAATCCAAACATGAAACATCAAATTTTAGGAATATTCTTTTTCCTAATTTTAAAAGCAAGAAATCAATCCAACCGCCAAGCTAGATAATCATGATAGCAACCTTGCTAAAAAACCTAATGAATTGCCTTTAAAAAAATTTTAAATGAAAAACACCCCATTAGCAATTCAACAGGAAGGATGTCAACTATGGAAAATGCAATGGTGGCTAAGTGGCTTATTAGTTATCATCATTAAGAAAACAAAATTCTGATAGATTTTTACTTCAAAACAAACTCAAGACTATTTTCAGCAAATAGAAACTGCCAAGCTAGATAATCATGATAGCAACCTCTCTACCAAACTTCATGAATCATCTTTTCTTTTTAAATTTTAAGTTAAGAGTGTCCCATTACTGATTCAACAGGAGGGATGTCAACCATGGATAATGCAATTGTGGCCAAGTGCCCTAATAATTATCATCATTAAGAAAACTAAATTCTGATATATTTTTCCTTCAAAATAAATGCAAGGCTATTTTCTAAGCAAACAGAAAATTAACTTTTAACTTCCAATCTAAAAGATCATCACCCAGAGGATCAATGCTCAACCTACCAAGACGAGTGAGAGCCTAACCTCTTTCGAGTGTCTATGCTCAGGTTTGAACCCAACTCTTACAACTTGATAAACAAGCACCTTACCATCACTCTAAGTAGTAGTCCCAATTTAAACAGATATCTAAGTTCTCATAATAATGTTTCCAAAAATAGAGAACAGATCCATCATATTTTCTGCTAATAAAATGAAACATAGAAACTATAAAATAAAAGCCATAAAAAATAATACTATTTTTAATCATGAGTCATCATCATCAAAGGTGTTAGAATATTGGTATGAAATGTCATTTGGAAGAGAGAGTGAAGATGAAGATATATAGGATGAACATGGGTAGAGCGCACAGAGTGAGTGGAGCGAGCAAGGCAAATAGAGTGAGCAACTACAGTACATGTGGAGAGGGCAATAATGGTATGCACGACAATGGCGGACTGACCAACCCACAGGTGATAGGCCTTGGGGGATTTGTTGAGGGGAAATATACTAGGGGGACTTTGAGGCGACAAATGGGACTATTGAGGAACGCTCCCAATCATGCACCTCCGAGTTAGTGGGCTGCTATCAAAGGGAGTGAGGATGATGCAATGTAGTTTAATAGGATGGTTCATGTCCTCTAGTGCCCACCCTTGGATGGACCTTATCTAGTGGTGGACAAAGGACATTTGGGGAGTTGGGGTAGTGGATAAGAGAAGCCTGTTAGAGGACCTACTCCTATTTATTTTTCCAATGCTTGAAGACCATGACATAGTCCTACAGGAGGAGGGGCCATGATTTTATGATGCTAGAGGATTAGCTCTAACCCCCTGGCAGTTGGGGGTGCATCATGAACCTAATTTGTTTGCTCGTGCCCCAGTATTGGTGCATGTTTCCGGGATTCTATGGGAAATGTGGAACCTATATTTCCTTAAACGTATTGCAAGTTTTCTCGATGATTTCATTGCCTTCGATAAGGTCACACAAATGATGGAGAGGATGGGCTTCACCCACTTGTGGGTGTGGAGGACCTTATCCTTGAAAGATCTCATCAAGGATGTGGTCCTAAACTTCCAGGTGAGGAGGAATGACTCCATGCTAAGTTTGAACATTTAGAGGTTGAGCAACCAATGGAGAATGTGCCCCCCCCCCCCCTCTGGGGGGCTACTCCCTATGTAGAAAGAACAGGCATCACAAGCCTAACTATAGGGCTTGAGATGGGGGAGCAAGGTTGATGCAGGTCGAGACTTGTAAGCCAGGAGATGGTGGGGGTTGTATGACTATTGGGCATAAGGGACAGTTGGTGGGGCCACCCCCATCCCTACCCCTACCTTCCCCCATGAGCTTTCCCACTATGACGGGTCTCCCTGTCATGGCAGGTGTAGGCTTGCTACTCTTCTCCAACTTCTTTGTCATCAGTTGAGTCGACGGTCCCTNGCGCCCCCCCCCCCCCCCCCCCCTTGGCAATTGGGTTAATGTGGTCTAGGGAAGCACACAATCTCACAAGCCCAAGGAGGCCTACCTACCATCCAAGGATTCTAGATGTAGCCCAGTATTGCAAGAGGGGGGTCATCCTAACTACCGATCCAAAAGTCAACTACTAGAGAAGTAGACAAAATGGAACATTGACTTAGGATTGTAATAGATCCTACGAGAGGTCTACCAATGTTGCTCAACCAATCATACATGAAGCTTCTATCATGGAATTGTAGGGGACAAGGTACACCCTATAAAAGAAATACCCTACGATAGATTGTTCATGATGAAGACTATGCCATTGTATGTCTTTAGGAGACTAAGCTACAGGAGATAGAGGCCTGCCATCTCCATTGGGATGGCTAGAAGATGCACCTACGACCTTGTGTGGGGTAGGTGGGAGCCTGGCTATCCTAGCGTGTTTTGACATGCTCTTAGTTTACTTTTCACAATGGGCTCTAACTATTCACATTTCCTCTTGGGGTCTATGGTTGACTAAATTCTATGGGGCTCAAGTTTGGGAGTAGAGACTGTGTGAGTTGGAACAAGTGGTAGCATTGGTGCAAGATCGCCTTGCTTGGCATGTGGTTGGGAATTTTAACCAATAGCTCCACTCATGGGAAAAGTCTAGTGTGGGTTGTTCCCCTCCCCCAAGAGTGTAATGAATCACTTCTCCTTGAGTTTTTGTGTTAATGATTGTAATAGTCTTTTGTGTGTTTGTATGCATGTTTTGTTGACAAGTTGTGTGTGTGCTTCAGTGGAAAAGGCTAATTGGAATAGTAATAAATTTTTTGACCATATTTTTATATGTATTATGATTAAATGTTTAAATACTTTATGCATGAGAAATATGATTTAAAATACATGCTGGCATTGTTTTAAAATAATAATAATAAATGATATATGGGAAAACAAAATATTTTCCATTCTATTTCAACAGAGATGCTGAGAAATAGAGGACAATGCTCTAAGGTGTGCCTCAAGAGCTAAAATAGGTATGTTGAGATGCAAATGAATGCTCATATTGAGGAACTTGACCTATGAATCAAGTTGGAGGAACCTAACCCATGAATCAAGGATACTTTATGCAATTACTGTAGCTTTATATTTAATTTTATCTAAATGTGATGCATTGCTCTTTTTAGTTTAAATTAGTAGAGTATAAGTATCCTCTCCATTGCTGTAAAAAGGTCACGTGATGACCTTCCAGGGATTGTAAGACGATGGGAAAATTCACATCGCTGATGACNGAACAGTCCCCAACTAGTCAGTTACAAGAAACCAAAGAAAAGAATACGAACAGTCCCCAACAAGCTAGTTACAAGAAACCAAAGAAAAGAATACAAATAGTCCCCAACAGGTCAGTTACAAGAAACCATTCATTATCCCTTATTCCACCTACAAATAGGAAGAGGAGGAGAGAGAGAGAGGGAGAACTTTAAAAAGAAAGAAAAGAATACGAATAGTCCCCAAGAACTCAATTACAAGAAACCATTCATTATTCGTTTTTCCACCTACAAATAGGAAGAGGAGGAGAGGAAAAAGAGGACACATAGAAGGCCAACGTAGCTTTGCAGAACACAAAAAAAAAAAAAGGCTACATCAACAAGGAGTATGGCTGCAAAGGAAGAGAAGATTGTCGCTACTACAAGAAATAGCAAAGAGGAAGAAAACAACTGTAGCATAGCAATCCAATATTCAGATAATTCCTCCTAGTAAGCGAGATATCTAAGCAAGGAGGTAAAATGATCCATCTTTGTTATGTTGATAATGGCTAGTAAGGGCTGATTTTCTCACACTTTTCTCTTCTTGCTTGTCTAACCACCTTCACAATGCTTGTATGAAAATATCAAGATTGTTGTTGTAAGCTTAGACTCTCTTTTTTTTAGATCTCCCAACCCATCCTCTACACTCTCATACCTAAATGACTTGGATGAGAGTTGTTTTAGTAATGATTCAGAAACACCCATAACAATTTGGGGCATTTTTGGCAAAGGATTGCCAATGAAAATATCAATATTGTTGTTGTAAGCTTATACTTATTTTTTTGGATCTCTCCGCCTGTCCTCTGCACTCTCATACCTAAATGACTTAGATGAGAGTTTTTTCTATAATGATTCAGAAACACCCATAACCATTTGGGGCATTTTTAGCAAAGGATTGCCAATAGGGGCTATGGATCCCTAATATGAGGATTGGTACCGCTGGCAGAAAGCGAGAGTATCCTTGGGCCCATCAATAATTGTGAATTGTTGAATTCTTGGATTTTGGTTGATAAACCCTCCCCTTTTGAATGCATAAATCTTGGATCTAAATCTTGAATTATACTTATTTTCTTCCTACACCTTGTCAAGTCTGATTTTAATATCTTTCTATAAGTTGATGGAGTGGGGGAAACCCTAGGATGTTAATTTATGATTATGATCTAGCTATTCTCTACTATTGAACATATGAATTTCCTGATTAAATGATTACTGGTAAAATGGTTACAAGAGTTAAATTCATATCTTGTTTTTGTGTGTGGCTAGAAATAACAAAATATTATTATGTGATTGAAAAATTATGAGATTATTATTTTATCTGCTTATGTGGTCATTTCTTCAATTTTCACATGTGCAAATGATCCTAATTGAAAATTGCTTTTTAGGTTGAATGATTAAAAAAAAAGGCTTTTATCTTTTAATCTAATGCATCTTGCATAGATATTTTATTATGCCTACTTTTTTAAAAAAATTATCTCTTAATTCTTAAATTAATATTGATTGACCTATTTTAGAGCTAGATCTAGGCATTATTGATCTTGTTTTAATTTTAAAGGTTAATGCTAGTTTGACTATTGTAGAAAGAAAGCCACCTGGGCATTTTCTTCTTTCAACTTTGTTCTTTTCAGGGGGCTTTGGATGCTAGCTCTTGCTCCCTATGAGTGGGTGTCACATTTTGGTATTAGAGCGCTAGGTTTGGCTTTCTTTTACATTCCTTGAAACCTCATATGAAGCCTAATTTGGTGCATTACTTGATGTGGTGTTGGTCTGTCTTTCATATGCTACAACAAATGTTCCAGCATGAGTGCAATCAATCCAAGAAACAATAGGTATCATTCATTCTTAATTTGTTACCATTCTTTTTTATAGTGGATCAACAAATTCATTTATATCAAATTCTTTGGTTAAAAGATTAGGGAGTAAAGTTCATCTCTTACCATATATAAGAAAAGTAAAATTAGCTTCAGGTGACTATAAAGCCTTAGAGTGTTTTGTGCCTAGTTGTGAGATAAAAATCATGAATCAACCTTAGGTTATAGACTTTCTTGTTATGAATTTGGGATCATACGATGTGGTTTTTGGTATGGACTAGTTGGTGAAAAATAAGGCAAAATTTGATTGTGGACAAAACTACATAGAAATTAACAATGGAGAAATAAACCAGAAAATTTTCTGTCAACCTTGGGATTGTCCAAGAAAAATTATTTCTGCAAAACAAATGGTGCAAGAGATTAAAGCTACAAAAGCAACAATTTTGGTTAGGCTATATGTGGCTAATAGTGATAATGATTACCAACAAGAGAAAACATCGTTGGACTATGTAGTTGTCAATGAAATCAAAGATGTGTTTACTAATGAGTTATTGGGAATGCCATAAAAAAGAAAGGTAGAGTTTAGGATTAAAATTCTTTTAGGGAGTGCTCCAGCCTCAAAGGCACCATATAGAATGTCACTAGCTAAGATTTCAGACCCAGTGAATTGAGGACATTCGAAGATGAGAAATTGATGGATCATCAATACAACGTTGACTCTACCCATGAGGGAAGGAATGGCCTTGGAGGAAGGAATTAGAGTGAAGGGAAAGAGAAACAAAGAGATCTGGATGGTAATACTTGGTGTCATTTTGCATGCAGTTTTTATGATGAGCATATCAAACATATATAGGCAATTTTGCTTTATAGGCTCTCATACAGGTTTCTATATCCCTCTAGAACTTTTTCTGAATTTACTTTTTCAAGTTTATCTAGAATCTTCTAGATTCCAATTTACAACATAGAGGTAACATTGCAAAAAATAACTTAAACTATTACAATGGACATGATAATTAAAAATAACCAAAAGGACTTTTCAAAGTACAAAGCTTTGGCTTTATTTTATTGCCTTGTCAAGCCTATACTCCCTTGGGGAAGGGAATGCCTTGGCCATCTTTGAGAAGGGAGATGGATGTTTTAGATGTCTTCATCATATAGGATATCTCATGTCACTCTGAGGGCATCCCAAAGCATCAATATGAGGGTTGAGTGTTGTGTGACAACATTCCTACATAAAAACTATAGAAAAAAATTGGCAATACTCTTCCTCATGCACTTGAGGAAGACACAATGAAGATCACATAGCATCTCCTCATAGCAGTGAGGATAAAGGTGGCCACGATGTGTTTGGCTATACTAGAAAGTAATCTATTAGACCTTGATTCACATTTCCTCTACAAGTTTTGGATTGTTAGTATGGCAATTCAACTTTAAGTTTGAGTTGTTTTTTTATCTATAATACAACAAATAGATAAAATATGAGAAATTCATTATCCGTTGAAGAACAACAAGTTGTATGTTAATTCATCAAGTGCATTTGTTCATAAGTAAAAGGGAAATAATTATTTTCTAGTCATGGAGATTTAAAATAATTTATTTATGGCATTAAATATAATGGGCATGATTCTCCAAATGAATGCACGTGTGTTTTGGATGAATAAGAACACTTGGACATCAAGCTGATAAGGTTTATATACAAAGAAATATTTCTAATAGAGATATATATATAAGACAACATTGATATAGAAGTAGAATCTCTTACAAGTAAACACAAGGAATAATAAGATTAAGTAGAAGCTTTATGTGTCTAAGTAATAGAAACATAAGTAGGAATCCATTCGTAAGTGTATGACTAAGTGAATAATTATTCTATAGTCTAAAAATAAGATATTTGTACTATAGTCAATTTTGTGTATTTTTTTGAATTATTATATTCATGCATCCAAGTATTTTTGGTTAAAAGATCCTAAAGGGTTTATATTAACAGTTAAAACTTTAGCATGGTGTTAGAACAGATTTCTAGAAATGAAAAAAATGAACAAGAAAATTTGTTAGAGAAAGTAATGAATACTCATAAATGGAGGAATTTCAAAATTGATACAAGAAATGCATCAAAAGTTGAGAAATTTGAACACATGGATAGTAGTTTCATCTATAGAAAGAAGGGGCAAAAGTACCAAGATTGTTAGTTCAACCCAAAGAATCCAAGGGTAGTAAAGGCACAATAATGGAAAATATAGAAAAAGATGAGCAACAAAGGAAATAAACAATTGAGTGAATATGTGAGGAATGATCTGATAAACAAGTTAGAAGATGATTATACAATTACAGTAAGTGATGTATTTTCTTTGTTAAGTGACTATGGGAAAAGAATGAGTTGTACAAATTGAGTGATTGGCTTTTAATGTACAAGGCATATTACAAAAAATAAAGAAGTCTTTAAACCATTAGTTCATTTGTTATTGGTGGAGCTACAATTTTCACATGAGACATATGTTGATATGAAGGAGTTTGTGAAGTTGATGTAGAAATTAACAAAGTCTTGGTTAAGATGAGATATCTGTACTACACACTTGAGATAAACTGGCAATTCTATTTGTAGCCAAATTAGTAGAGTTTGGTAAATGTGTGTTGTTTTTAGAAAGAAAAGGGTATGTCTACAAGTGATGCCTTGATGGCTTAGTAAGGTGGTGTGTTCTTGATGAAAGCGAAGGCTAAACATCAAGTACTTGCAGGTTCTTTACAACCACAACATATTCTACAATGGAAATAGGATGAGATTGGAATAGATTTTATTATTGGGTTTCCTAAATTTCTTGGAGGATATGATTCCATAATGGTTGTAGTTAATAGGCTGAAAAAATCATCACACTTCATCCAAGTGAAATTAGAATATGATGCTAGACAGATGACAGAAATTTATATTCAAGAAATACTTAGATTGCATGGCATACCTAAGCAAATCATTTCAAACAGAGAACCAAAGTTTACATCTCATTTTTTGGCAAGCCATACAGCAAGCTCTTGGAACAAAACTAAATTTCAACACAACCTATCATCCACAAACTGATGGTCACGTTGAAAGAACAAATCAAGTGGTGGAAGATCTTTTAAGAACCAGTGTATTGCATTATCATAAAACTTGGGATAAGGTATTGCCCTTGGAAGAATTATCCTACAATAACAACTACCAAAGCAGTATTGAAATGGCACCTTATGAAGCCTTGTATGATAGAAAATGTAGAGTTCCTAGCTCTTGGGATCAGCCTAAGGAAAATTTGATTTTTTGGGCCTAAGATGATTTTGGATTTGTAGCTAAAGGTGAATCAAATTAAAGAGAGACTAAATTAAGCACAAGATAGACAAAAGAGTTACTTAGATAATAGAAGAAGGGACCTAAAATTTTCTATTGAAGATAAAGTATTCATAAAAGTTCAACCCTTTGAAAATGTCATTAGAGGTGTTAAAAGGAACAAACTTAAACCTACATTTAATGGTCCTTTTGAAGTCTTAGAGAAAATTGGTCTTTTTGCTTATAGAATAGCTTTACCTCCTAGTTTATCATATTTACATAATTTTTTTCATGTTTCTATGTTAAGGAGGTATGTTTATGATTCTAAGAATTGCTTGCGATGGGAAAACCTTTAGGTTAGCCCAAATTATACTGTCCAAGTTCAACCAATCTGAATTTCAAACTAGAGGGTGCTCAATCTTAGGCACTATACACTGCACCAAGTTCAGTTGGATTGGAATGAGGATGGATTTGAAACCTCTTGGAAGATGGAGGATGTGGTTAGAGAGAGCTACCCACACTTATTTAAACATTTCTAGGAGGAAATGTCTTTAAGGGGGGGGGGGCGTTTGGGCGGGGGCGCGTGAAGACGGCGGGGGAGCAAATGTAACGAATCACTTCTCCTTGAGTTTTTGTGTTAATGATTGTAATAGTCTTTTGTGTGTTTGTATGCATGTTTTGTTGACAAGTTGTGTGTGTGCTTTAGTGGAAAAGGCTAATTGGAATAGTAATAAATTTGTTGACCATATTTTTATATGTATTATGATTAAATGTTTAAATACTTTATGCATGAGAAATATGATTTAAAATACATGCTGGCATTATTTTAAAATAATAATAATAAATGATATATGGGAAAACAAAATATTTTCCATTCTATTTCAATAAAGATGCTAAGAAATAGAGGACAATGCTCTAAGGTATGCCTCAAGAGCTAAAACAGGTATGTTGAGATGCAAATGAATGCTCATATTAAGGAACTTGACCTATGAATCAAGTTGGAGGAACCTAACCCATGAATCAAGGATACTTTGTGCAATTACTGTAGTTTTATATTTAATTTTATCTAAATGTGATGCATTGCTCTTTTTAGTTTAAAATAGTAGAGTATAAGTACCCTCTCCATTGCTGTAGAAAGGTCACGTGATGACCTTCTAGGGATCGTAAGACGATGGGAAAATTTGCATCGTTGATGACCTGAAAAAGAAGGTGCTTATTTGATTATGTATCTTGAATTTCCCTTGTCATGAATCTATTTGAAAACTTTTTCCTTACATCTTATGACAAGNGAAAGAAAAGAATATGAATAGTCCCCAACTAGTTAGTTACAAGAAACCAAAGAAAAGAATACAAACAATTCCCAACAAGTTAGTTACAAGAAACTAAAGAAAAGAATACAAACAATCCCCCCAACAAGTGAGTTACAAGAAACCATTCATTATCCCTTATTCCACCTACAAATAGGAAGAGGAGGAGAGAGAGAGAGAGGGAGAACTTTAAAAAGAAAGAAAAGAATATGAATAGTCCCCAAGAAGTTAGTTACAAGAAACCATTGATTATCCCTTATTTCACCTACAAATAGGAAGAGGAGAAGAGGAAAAAAGAGGACACATAGAAGGCAAAAGTAGCTTTGAAGAACACAAAAAAGAAAAAGAAGGCTACATCAACAAGAAGTATGGCTGCAAAGGGAGAGAAGACTGTCGCTACTACAAGAGATAGCAAAGAGGAAGAAAACAAGTGTAGCATAGCAATCCAATATTCGTATAATTCCTCCTAGTAAGCAAGATATCTAAGCAAGGAGGTAAAATGATCCATCTTTGTTATGTTTGATAATGGCTAGCAAGGGCTGATTTTCTCACACTTTTCTCTTCTTGCTTGTCTAACCACCTTCACAATGCTTGCATGAAAATATCAACATTGTTGTTGTAAGCTTAGACTTTTTCTTTTTTTTTTTGATCTCTCAACCTATCCTCTACACTCTCATACCTAAATGACTTGGATGAGAGTTGTTTCTGTAGTGATTCAGAAACACCCATAACGATTTGGGGCATTTTTGGCAAAGGATTTCCAATGAAAATATCAATATTTTTGTTGTAAGCTTAGACTTATTTTTTTGGATCTCTCCGCCTATCCTCTACACTCTCATACCTAAACGACTTGGATGAGAGTTGTTTCTATAACGATTCAGAAACACCCATAACCATTTGGGGCATCTTTGGCAAAGGATTGCCAACAGGGGCTATGGATCCCTAATATGAGGATTGGTACCACTGGCAGAAAGCGAGAGTATCCTTGGGCCCGTCGATAATTGTGAATTGTTGAATTCTTGGATTTTGGTTGGAATTTGGCTGATAAACCCCCCTTTTAAATGCATAAATCTTGGATCTGAATCTTGAATTATAGTTATTTTCTTCCTACACCTTGTCAAGTCTGATTTTAATATCTTTCTATAAGTTGATAGAGTGGGGGAAAACCTAGGATGTTAATTTATGGTTATGATCTAGCTATTCTCTACTATTGAACATATGAATTTCTTGATTAAATGATTACTAGTAAAATGGTTACAAGAGTTAAATTCATATCTTGTTTTTGTGTGTGGCTAGAAATAAAAAAATATTATTATGTGATTGAACAATTATTATTTTATCTACTTATGTGATGATTTCTTTGGTTTTCAAGTGCACAAATGATCTCGATTAAATATTGCTTGTTAGGTTGAATGATAAAAAAAAGCTTTATGTTTTAATCTAATGCATCTTACATAGATATTTTATTATGCCTACTTCTTTTTAAAATTATCTCTTAATTCTTAAATTAATATTGATTGATCTATTTTAGAGCTAGATCTAGGCATTATTGGTCTCGTTTTAATTTTAAAGGTTAATGCTAGTTTGATTATTGTAGAAAGAAAGCCACCTTGCCATTTTCTTCTTTCAACTTTCTTCTTTTTAGGGGGATTTGGGTGCTACCTCTTGCTCCCTATGAGTGGGTGTTATAAAGAACCTAGGAGTTCCAAGACTTCTTGATGTATCACTAGTTGACCTACCAATTGAAAATTGTTAATTCGCCTAGAGAAATAGGCGAAAATGGGCCAATCACATCCTCTCTTGAATTGATCAAGTTTGCATCCATTTGGACCTCCTTCTAAGAATGGATGCAAAGGTTATGGGGTAGGAGAGGATCGCCTTGGACCATTGATCATTCATTTGTTACATTGGGCCTCTGAGGAACCAGGCCCTTTAGTCTTTTCAGTTTGAAGCAGCTTGGCTACTCAAGCCCTGGTTGTGACCTTTAGTTGAAGACATCTGAGTATACTACAGGCCAGGACATGGGGATCCTAGGAATTTTCTTCGAGAGGGGCTCCTTCGTTTAAAGTGGGATATCTGATCCTTAGCTGTAAAGGAAAAATTTTCATTCCAGATGGACTGTACTACCCTTTAGACCCAACTGGCCTAGGTGCAACCTTGATAAGAAGCTAGGGAGGACCTACATGATGAGGAACAGAACTTTCTGATGCAACTACAAGCACTTGACTTGGAAGAGGAAATCTATTGGAAACAAATATCATGGGTCATATGACTCAGGGAGGGTGATAGATAGAAAAAATTCTTCTTTGCTATAGCCAAAACACATAGGTGGAGCCAAAGACATGGGTTGGAGACTAACACAAGAGAGATGGTTGATGATCCGAAGGAAATGGCCAGAGAATTGGCATGACATTGGGAGATGATCTGGGCAAAGCGGCCCACAGTGCCCGTGTCTATTTAGGTTCCGCAAGTGCTAGACAAAGAGTATAATGCTAGACTACTGACCCTATTTTCCTAGCAAGAGCTAACAACAATGGTGGGGCCATGCCTAGAGGGAAGGTGCCTAGATCAGATGGTTGGAGTCTCAAATTCTTCAAAACTTTCCTTGACATTACTTTTTATTATTAGTACGGACATTTTACAATATTATTGGAAGGCTACAGGTGTAGGAGGCCTGAAAATTACTAGGGTGGAATGTTTCACTGAACAATATGCAGATGACATAGTGCTGCTCAATCAAGCTAGGGTCCCACAAGTGCATGGCATCAACCTAGAACTTACTTTGATGGCTGCCAAGCTTGGCCTAGTGATAAACCATGCAAAGTTGTCTACACACTTCCTCAAAGTAGATACTTAGGTGAAAGATTGAGTTTCACAAATCCTGGGGGTTCCTTCTAGAATGATTTAGGACTCTTACGTGGGCATTCCACTGTTCCTAGGGGCAATTTTGGAAAAAATTGAGACTCAAATGGGAAATAGGATGAACCGTTTCTTACTCATAAAGGGCGGTCAATGCTGGCATCGAGGGTGCTAGTTGTAATGACACATTTCATGGCCGCTATTACTACATCCCCCCCCCCTTCTATCACATGCAGTAAGTTAGGCTATTGATAAGCTCATGCGTCACTTTGTGTGGTTAGGGGGAAAAGGGTGGTGCAACTTGCACCTAGCTAGTTGGGACCAGATTACACACCCTCAAACTATAGGGGGTTTACAAATATCAAAATTCGAAGATGAACTAATGCTTGGTCAACAACATCTACTGCTTTGTTTCACCCACTAGAATAAAGAGCCAGCCTAGTGCATACCAATCATGAATGTCAAGTACATTTGATGGCAATCAAGGTGCATGACTTGAGGCCATGGCATACATATTATGACCATGCACTACAAATGCAGTTGTGAGGGTGGTTGGAATGCAAGCTATGCTACCTGTTATCAACCATGTATCTGCTGGTGCCAAGATGAAATTAGATATGGCAAGGGCGTTTGCCTAAGAAAATTAAAGTCTTTTTATGGCTTTTGAAAAGTAATGCATTACCGATACAAATAAATTTACGAAGGTGTAGCCTTGATATTGACACCACCTACCCACTATGCAGGAATGCATCCAAGACCATCCTACATTTCACCTTTCAATGTGTCTACATGCATGCCATGTCGCACACGATGGGTTGGCCTCCCCCACTGACACTGTCAAGCAATTCCTGAGCCACCTTGCTTTTATGGGTGGTTTGGAAAATCCACAATCATAAAATTTTCCAACAACACCGACTACCCCTTGGTGCAGGTGGCTTCACAAGTTGCAGCTACATGGAAAGAAATTTTTGTAGTAATGGGGGTTACATCGACCTATGAGCCTAACTGTGCAGTGCTCTAGGATAATGCTGAGTTATGGGGAATGGTAGAGCTCTGCGGCTGGAGCAATGTCATGTAGTAGTTGGTGGGAGACACGGCCCTGCCAAATGATGCTTTCTATACCAACTAGCAGGATGACTGAACATTTTTCTGGGGCATTGAAATTGTTCTTATGAAACCTATGATTGCCAGATGTCTAGGGGCCTGGGAGGAGGATGAAATCATTTTGCCCACTAGTTGAGGGCTACAAGATGCTAACATGTTTTTCACTGGGCCGGTGCCACGCACGTAGAGTCAATAGGTGCCCAAATCTACCCTGCCACCTGTCTAGGTTTAGGCTGCTAAGCTGGTGGACCAATTTTTTGTATAGTCTAGAAATGGATCCAAGCTCCAAGGCATCCACTTTGCATTTCTCAAATGTCTGAAGTTGGGGATTACAGTAAATCTGCCTCACTTCTTTTTGGCTATTTTACAATAGAAAAAGAGGGGGTGCCATTCTGGGATTATTTTGGACCTTTGGCAAGGGGTGATGGGGGTGTGGCCATAGGCAAGGCCAGGACCAAGTCTTGACCCCTCAGGGTTGTCCTTGCTTGGGCCCTCTTGGTCGAACCTACTTGGGCCATCAAGGATTGGGCCTATGGTGGCTTATTCCTGGAAGCAGGTTGGCCACTGAGAGTCGAGTGCTTCCAACCCTATGGTGGTGCCAAACACATCTCCATGGACAACGTTGGGATGCGAGGTTTTACGAGATGAGGAGTTGCACTGCATGGCAGTAGAGGCAACAGTTGCTGCTCATGTTGAAAAAAGGTGTGACTGGGAAGCCAAGTGGGATGAAGCCCTCGTGCATGCATAAGTTGAACTGGAGATCCATTTCTGGGAATGGGAGTAAGAGCTACTTCAACAGCAAACTTTGCCAGTGGAGGCTACCCAAGCCCAGCTGGCTAACAAGCTCCATGTCCAAATCCAAGAGGAGCTATTGCAGGAGGAGGCTACTTGCAAAGAGCGTGAGAGAGTGGAGCGGGCACAATAGGAATAAGAACAGGATGAGGAATAGAGGTAGAGGTAGCTAGACCAGGAACATGAGTAGAGCACTCGCCAATGGCTTCGAGAGGGGTGCTATCTATACATTGTTCTAGGCATCATCTATGACTACTTGTGGCATGTGCTCCAACAACACATCTACCAAACATCCATGCATTTCCACCTAGATGGACGATGTCGGTTGAAGAGCGGAATTGGTAAGATGCTTCCATGCAAGCAATTCAACAAGCCACCAGTTTTGTAGATTCCAAATTGCACCATAACATGTTGGATATTCTCCATGCCCTTGAGCGCTTGCACTGCACATGTCATAGACTACTGACACATCTGTAGCCTCAGGCTGTGGTCCTCGCTATTTCTCAACTAGCTGATCTAGCCTTTCTGTGATGTGATTCTATGATGTACGTCTTTGCTGTCTATTTTTGTGGTTGTGCAACACACCCCCCTCCCCCTGCCCTTAGATCATGGGATCATCCGTGTTGGCCACCTCTGGTGACCTAATTTTGTATTTTACTTTTTAGTAATATCACCCTGAACATTCTCTCAAAAAAAGGGTCTTAGAGTATGATTTCTAAGAAACCAAGAAAATAAATTCCATATGCTTAGATGCCAAATCAAAAAGAAAGAAAGAGAATCTACAATGTGCCACTACTTATTTACAACCAAACTTTTTTATTCTTCTAGGCTCTCATGCTATCACATTGAGAATAATGTAGGCTAGGACTAGGACCATTTAGAAATGAAATGTGGTTTTATGTTGTTCATTTACCCCAATGCTTTTGTTAACCATGCATATTCCATGGAATTGGTTATTTTAATTTTTCCTATGAAGGAATCATTATAATATGGGTATTGCAACACTAAGACTACTATTTTCAATGGGAAAGTGTATTTATTTGCACAAAATTACATCAGGTATGGTATGAGTTTTCTGAATTCCCCATGGCTATTTTGGTAACATTATTGGATGAGTGTATTTTCTAAGAAGTATCAAGTCCTCTCATTTCCTTATCTATAAGATTTCAATATTTCTAAATATTTTCTAATTTTACCTTTTAAATTCTACAAATTTTTCATCTTTGGTGTATGATAGGCTTGGATTTTCCTTAATTACAAAAGTTGGAGTTATCTTGGTTAGATATCATTTTTATCTTTTGTATATATTTTTTATGTACTTTTTCTTTTCAATATCATGTCCCAAGATAACATGCATTAATATAAAGACTAGATTTATGCATAGTTGTGCACTTTGTTTCTTTAGTTATAAATTTTTATTTTTATTTTTGGAAAAAGGTTAGGTTAGATTAAAAAAGAAATTAATGCATACAATCAAGATGGCAGGCTTAGAAGACCCTCCCCTACCCAAATAGATAAGAATCTAGAAACTAGGGGAGAGAGACCCCTTAACAAGCATAGCGGAGAATCACCCCCAGAAGACAGTAGACCACAAAAATGGGGAAACATAGAAAGCACAATAAAAAATAGAATGGCCCACTCAAGTGGCGCTCATCGTGAAATGACCTATTCTATTGACACTACTTGAACACCAGTCAAAATTGAGATAGACCAAAAACAAGAAACAAACAATATATGGCCTAATCAAGAGAACAAGGAGCCCATGGCAGATAGCAAGGGCCCCCTCAATTATGGTGGGGCAATTAGTAACAACACCCCTAGGTTGCACCCTAAAGTGGACCCTATCCAGGTTCTCTTGCTAGTGCTAGGAGGACATAAAGGCTATAGCCTCTTGGAACTTAAGGAACTCCTCTTCTTTGTGTCACCACAAGGTTTATTATCATCTTGTTAGGGTGAAATTCTAAAGCAATAGAACAAATCATCTAAGATAATGTACAAAATATTCATAAATAAAAGACTTACTTTGAGGAGATTTCCAGGCTTCAAAGATTCCAATGTTATCATAACATACTTTAAAGAGAGTAACTGTGCATCTCTTTATGTTTCAAATGCAATATAAGAAGAACTGGCTTGCATCTTACATTAAAGAGTGTTACAACATTAGGGTTTGTTTTCTCATGGGAATCCATCAAGAGCTAATGATGACAAAATCTATCTATGTCATGATAAAGCAAATAATTTGAAATTTGTATAAGCTTACAAAACATTAATTCAATTCATCTTTCATATAAACTAAGGATTTGGACGCAATTAGCAACTTGTATAACTGCATTGGATCTGCATCAAAATCATCTATCAACTGCAAAAGTTCATTTTCTTTGACATCCGATTCATGATCTTTTTTTAAAAAGGTTTTTATTTTCTTCCTCTGATTTTAGACATTCTAAACTTGGCAAATAGAGTCTGAAAGTAGGGGTTGAATTTTTGGCAAACAAATTTGACTAGCAGAAAATTGAGAGTTTAGAGCAAATACAAAAATTCTAATTATCAATATACTTGGGAGTTCATAATTTTTTCCTCATAGCTTGAAAGTGATACAAAGTTCTTAAGTTATGTGCATTTATATTTATATATATATATATATATATATAGTAAACTCTTTCAAAGTTGAGGGCACTACAAATAATAAGGCACTAAAACTAGAGTAAATAAAAGAAGAATTACAATCTTTAATATCTTTAAAAGTAAGAGGAACATAGGACAGATTTACAGATCGACCTAGTAATAGAATAAAGAAACCAAGAATCTGTAAGCCATTAGGGATAAAAATCTTTGTTTTCAGATGTTATTATCGTGGCTATTAAAATATGAATTAGGATTATACAAAGGAGATAGAAAATTAGCTTGGAAAATAACATTGCCTTTAGCTAGAGATCATTGGGATTCAAAATCCAAAATCTGATTTAGCAGCAAACAGGGCTAAAATCTAATTCATGCATAAACAGAGTAACTTTGATGTGATCATTATACCAAAACAGAGCATGAAAATTAGGGAAATCAGCATGGTGATAAGTGTGTTCTGGTTTAAGCTTGAACATTTGTTATTCACTTCTCTAGCTCATGCTGTCTTTTTTTTTTCTTTTTTTTTCTTGTTTTTTTTTTCTTTTTTTTTTTCTTTTTTTTTTTTGCCTATTCTTAGGCACCTTCAGCCTCTAAAATTTTCTCAAAATGTAAAGGCTGAAACATGAGAGATCAAGTGCTGGCTTTTTCTTTTATTTCATCTTTTCACATGCATACAGATCCTAACACAACAGTACAAGTTCAGAAAACTTTATAATCTAAATGAGTTGCAACTTTGTGTGTATGTCAATACTTTAAACAAAGTACAGACTTAAAGGTGTTGCTGATGATGAAAGGGAGACACAGCAATCATAAAAAAATAATATCAGTCTAGTTTTCATCCTAGAACAGAGAATAAACTCAGTCTCTCTCTCTCTATTTTTTATAAACCAGAGGTTAGATTCTGAAGGTGACTGTCTAGCGATTGAACTATGAAACCCAGAGGTTAGCAGCAATGAAAGAACAGTAATGTCCATCATATTTACGAAATTAAATTATGATTTTAAGTAAAAAAAAAAAGAATAAGTAAAATTTATGAACTCAAAATTATTTTCTAGGAAAACAACTCTAAACTATAAATTCCTTGAGCAACTAGATTCCAATAATAAATAGAGAAATGGATTTCTGAATTTTTTTCATATTAACAGCAAGTAATTTGTAAAAGAGGAAATAGATATATATTCTAATATTTACCCTTTTCCTTTCCTTCATAAATATAAAACAAACACAATGTCCCTGCTACTAGTAACATTATTCTTATCATGATTCATCCTTACCAAAGGCATAACATTTGATTTTTGGAAAACAGAAAAGTAAACTTCATATCCTTAAATATCAAATAAACAAGAAATTAGCAAATAAAATCTGCAATGTGACATTGCTTCTTTTCAACCCAGCTTAACAACCATGAGGGATTAACATGGTGTCAAACTTTTCTGATCTTCATTAGTAAATTTTTCCAGCCTCTCATGTTTTCACATTGAGAGAAATGTAGGCTTGGACAAAGGATCATTCAATAATGGAATGGGACATGACAACTCTCTTAGAAATCCTTCAAAAACTGACCCAAAAATGCTCAACAAAATAGTACATGTACAGTTCACAAAGACACCAAAAATCATCAATACGCATTAATTCCTTTTTATTTTAAAATGAGTACTAAATGTCAAAATAGACCATGTATTCTAAAATAATGCTAAACCTTGAAATCCTCATTCATTAACAAGTATCTATGTATATATTACTTGAAATAACATATAAATAAAAAGAAATTAGAAACAAATCGTGAGCTTTCTTATGTCATCCAAACAAAAATATTCATACTACTTAGAAGTATTAGGCATATATACCAAAAATGTTTATAGGCATGTACAGGGGTGGGCACATTTGAGGCTGAGGTGCTTTAGCCCAATTTTTGGACATTGGTCACTAGTGTGGGGGAGGGGACTTCCCAAGATGTGTAGCTCATTTGTACAATTCACATAGCTTCTTTTAATACATTACTTGAAAGTTTCTCAAAAAAAAAAAAAAAAAAAAAGGAGTCATCAAAAGCTAGCAAAGGAGTACCCACAACCATCCACATAACAAGGGCATATGAAACGTGCAGGAAGAAGTGTGACACAAACTCCCCTCGTGTCCCATAGATGAGATAGCTATTAATATTAATTACCCCTGCACCTTGAGCCTTGTCCAAACCAGCAATGCACCATGAATTAAGAGCCATGCAAAACCTTTAAGTTTTTTAGGTAACTGCCCTTTCCAGAAGCACTACCAACTACCCTATGTAGGATATTTGAATTCAATCATTTCTCTAGGTTGTAGTCCCATCATCCCCCCTTGTACTAGTTTATGAGCATGGTCACAAATGTTCCGCTAGATATAGGAATGCCCAAACATTGCCACCCAAGGCATACATTTGGGAGTCATAATGTGTGCCCATTGTTGTCTGATTCCCTGGTCCTACACAAGTGGATTAATTATGTTTTGACGTCTTATAAAGATGGACATCTTCAAATTTTAAAACACCCAAACCCCTTGCAAGCTTGGGCCTAGCCACCATGTCCCAACAACAAACCAAGTGTAGCCAATTACCTTCTTTGCCCCTAGACCAAACAAAATTCCTGATGATCTAGTTGACTCTATTGATCACCCCCATGGGTAGGGTAGCAAATAAAGCCACATAGTGAGAAATTGCTAATAGGATAGAGGTAGCCATAAGGAGCTTACCTTTTCATGTCAGAAATCTAGTAGTCCAATGCCTCACCCAAGACTAGAGACATTGGATCAGGCGGGTCCACATTGACAATCTATTCTAGGCAAACATAGGAATGCCTAGATAGGAATTATTCCTTGTACCTGGCAAGATCCCCAAGGACTAATACATCTATCACCAAATTGGTTCTTCAGTGTAGAAGAAATGCACAGCCAACTTTCCTCAATTTGGTTGTAGACCAATTTCCTAAGCCATACAATCTAGGGCTCGATTGATTGCTAAAACTTGAGCACAACAACCCAATTCATAAGGATAGTATCGTCAACGTAGTGTTCTATGATGCAGGTAGTTCCTCAGACATTCATTCCATTGACCCCATCTTCCCTACAATAAAATTTCATGGTGTCCATGATAATATTAAAAAGATAAGGAGATAAAGGAGTAACCCCTTGGTGGGAGAGGAAAACCCCCATAGACGACAGAACAGATCAAAGTAGGCATGGTCTTTTGAAGGTTGATGCAAAGATCTACAAAATGCAGGTGAACCCCTTTCCTAAGCATGACACCTTGAAGGGTATTCCATTGGACAATATCCTAAGCTTTGGTAATATCTAGCTTAATTCACGTACCAGGGAACTTGACCCACTAGATGAAGTGCATGACTTCTTCTAATAAGATAATTTGATCTTGAATAAACTTGCCCTTCACAAATCCCACCTAGTCAGGGCCCACCAAGATTGGCATCAGAGGTTGTAAACAATAAACTAGAATCTTTGTGAAAATTTTGAGCAAGGAGTTACGGACACCAATTGATTTGTAATGGGCCAATAGGGTTGGATTAAGAACTTTAGGCACCAAGACAATCTAGGAGCAGTTGATCTCCTAACAAACTTGCCTTCATTTTAACATAAGATTGAAGGTGTCCAACATGTTCTATCCCGAAACATCAGAAAAATTCTGAAAGCATTTGATGGGCCAGACATCAGGGCTAGGGGCTCTTGCAACTTTGAGAGAGGACATAGCAAGGAAAACCTCTATTCTAAAAATAGGGATCATAAATGAGGCATTGTCAGCATCATTAATGATATTCTGGTTTAAAATGGAGATAGGGAGGAGTCTCTCCTAGACCCAATAGTTTTGCATCTCTTGTGTAATGTTTTTAGGCTCATATAAGCATGTTTTCCCTTGGAAAATACTATTAATTTTCTTGCTTTGACTATTTGCTTTGGCTGCAATAAAAGAGAACTGGGTATTCCTATCTTCCTCCTTAAGCCATCTCACTCTAGATCTTTCCTTCCAATATTGTTCTTCTTCTTCAAATAAATTCTGAAGCTCCACTAGTAGATTATGCTCCTCCTCCTCTAAACTCTGCCCATTTTCTTGAGTAGATTGAACCTCAGAAAACTATTGTTGGAGTGCAATTTGAGTTCCTCGAAATGAATACTTTTGAGCTTGCTTGCAGGCTTTTAATCTATTTTTTGATAGGTAAGCCCCTACTTGAGAAAATCCCTATGATCAATGTGAGATGAAGGGTATGTGGCCTAAATTTCTTTAGCCAACTTTCGTAACCATCCCTTGGAAAACCAAGTTTGTTCAAACTGAAATAGGGTCCAAGGTGGCCTCCAAGGGGAAAGAACAGAGTAAACCAAAGCACAATGATTAGAAGCACGTCATTCACAACCCTGATCTAGAATGTCATATCTCAAGTGAATCTTGGCACTAATCCAAACCCTATCATACCATGACCCAGTCATAGTCCTTCATCCTATAGCTCTAGGTGAATTGGAAACCCCAAATGTCAAGGTCAACAACGTCATGAGATTGCAAGAATTGTAGAAACTCATGACTCCTAGGGGTAGATTCCGAACTGGTGCCAGTCTTTTCCCACGCTTGCAATCATTAGTTAAAATCACCAATGATTAACCAGGATCCATGATCAAGGGCATGCCTTGCAACCCTACCCAATTCCTAGAGTCTATCACCCTAGCACTAAGGTTCATAGAAGTTAGTGATCCAAAGCCCAACCCCTAGAATGAAACTAGTAAGGCTCTAGGCTGATTCTTTTAACACTTCAAAAGGGGATCTAGATAAGGTAGCCAAACCTCCTACTCATCTCCTGCAACTCACAAAATAATAGCACCAACCCTACCACCTCAATTTGTCACAATTGGTGGTAGGTAACTTGGTTTCTTGTAGACATACTACCAAACAATTTTCTTTCCACACCAATTTTTAAAGGTATTTCTTTTGTACGGGGTTCCTTAGCCCCTACAATTCCAAGAGATGATCTTCATGGTCTACTATTATACCATTTTTTGTAGACCTTTTTGAGGGTCATTTGGGGCTCGAGATCAATGCCAAGTTGTGTCTTCTTGAACCACATCATTTGTTCCATTGGTCTGCCAGCCTACTTTGGCTCTTCAACCATGAGGAAGCCTTGTGAATCTTCTAAGAAGATTTTCCTAACCACGAGATCAAAAGGAGATTTGGATGAATCTCGCATGATTGATACCCAATTGTCCAACAACGAAAGTTCCCCTCCAACTAGGGTCACTGGCAGACTAACATGCATCTCTTATGTAGCAGGAGAGGCATCTGAGGACACAAGGAAAGCAACCCTTTCCCTAACCCTAACCCCAGGTTCCACAACGAGACCAAGGGATGCTACTCTTTCTTGTCCAAGGAGGTGGAGGAGAAAGTAGTGATGAGACCCTCTTCTTTCCAACCAACAACCAACCTCCCATGTCAGGCTTCCCTTTCAACACTTTTGATAGAGCCTAAGGATGCACCTTGCATTCCTAAGTGGAATGGTTGACTTTTCCACAAGTTGTGCATGCCTTCTGTCATCCATGGGGCTCCCAAGCAAGTGATGGCTCCCTCGTTCGCATGTTCTCATATTCAACAATCAAGCATTCTGTACTGTCCAAAATCGTCGGCGTAAGGCTGGAAGGAAACGTACGCCGAAAGATCTCCAGAGAGATACAGAAGACCCTGCCTTCGCGTGAGGGCAAGCTGGAACAACGAAGGCAGAGTGCCTTGGATAGTCTACACGCAGATCAACCAAGGACTTCCCCAAGCATACGCTATTGCCTGTGCTGGGGTTATCGTCACAAATGTAAAACAGAGAAAATAATGTAACGCAAAGTAACGTAACAAAATGTAATGAAATGTAACGAAACTTAAAGAAATGTGATGGAACGTAAGCGTAGATAGAATGTATGCAGGAATATGCAATGAAATGAAACAATGCAAACAATAAATCAGGACAGTACAATGGATGGCAAAATGAAACTGTATTGTATTAATTGACGAAAAACATGCACCAGTCAAAACGTAGTTGCGAATCTGGATTGCAAGTTAGACGTTAAGCTCCGATGTGTGGTGTTTGTAGGTGCTAGGAATCATATGCATCCGGGCTCAGGATTGCTGGTTTCTTTTGCCAGATTTTTGCCAACATTTGCCCACATTTGCTAACCCTATTTATGTCTTTGCACAGGGTATTTATGCATTCGTCTAGGCTTGGGAGTCAGAATGAAAAGGATCGATGGTGGCGAGATGAAAGAATGACAGATCGTTTCACAAGTGTACATGGGCAAGCTACATTTTAAACCAGGTGCACTGTATTTTACAATGCAAGTTACTCACGCCCATGGAAGCAGCGTAAGGGCTTGACAAGCTCACACATGGTGAAGCTTACAATAAAAATTTACAATGAATTTGCAAAGAAAATTTGGTTCTGGCTCGCTTGGATCGGTTGCTGCAAGACGTTGTCTTGAGTTGATCTCGTCCTAGCGTGAGCTGGGCATGAGTGTGAGCAGGGTGTGAGCTGGGCGTGAGCGTGGCTGGGTGTGAGCTGGGCATGAGCGTGGCTAGGCGTGAGCTGGGCGTGAGCATGGCTGGGTGTGAGCTGGGCGTGAGCATGGCTGGGTGTGAGCTGGGCGTGAGCAATAAAAATAGCATATTTTTGAGCCCGAAATTAGGATTTTGAGGGCTAGAAACCTGGGGTAATCATTAGTGGACCTTTAGGGGGCCTTGTTCCTTCAAAATCAGGTCATTTTGATGTTGTTTTGGGGCTATTTTGGGGCACTCACGTTGGACTCATGTCACCAGCGTGACCTAGGCGTGACTTGGGCATGAGCAGTGAAAACAGTGTATTTTTTAGCCCGAAATCAAGATTCTGAGGTCTGGGAACCTAGAGCAACCATTAGTGGAGGTCATGGGGGGTCCTTGTCCTCAATTTTGGCCTGTTTTGGCTCAGTTTTGAGGCTCCAAAAGTTGGTGACGCTAAACCTTACGCTGTGCAGTGTAAGAAAGTGCACCAAAGTATACTTAGCCAAAACTAAGCATTTTGAGCCTTAGACTTTTGATTTTAGATGCCGAAAGCTGGTGCAGTCGCCTGTGGGCCCTGGGGGAACTTTTCTTGCTCCATTGAATGTCATTTCATACCATTTTGGAGACTCTCAAGTTTGATTATGCTGTACTTATGTTGGGCAACAGCATGACTTAGCTTGAATTTTGTTTGAAAGTGTTAGGCCAAAATTTTGTGGTGTTTCATTGGCCCCTCTTTGTTGAAGTCTGGAGGAATCTACCCGAGAGGCGTCGATAAAGAAGTACAAAACACCACGAACAACCGAGTATTAAGCATTATCCGTCAGCACTTGGCCTGATGTCATCGCACCGTGTTTAGAAGTACATGGGATCGGGAAATGAGGTTTTGAGATGCATAGGGAGAAGGTGTATTACTGTGAGATCGGGAATTGATGAAGGGATGATTTTGTTTGACTATGGGAAGAGGAATGCTCTTGTGTGAACACATCATGTTGGTCCTTGTCAATAGCCAGTATCTAGCAGACTTGGGACCAAGGCATGGGATGTGCGTCTTTTGGAGGAACGAGACTCTTGTATTCTGTTTAAGAGAACTTGTTGTCGCAACCAAAGCCACACAGTAAGGTGGTGCATTCTTTGGAGAAACATGACCCTTATCGAGTGTCAAAGGAAACCCGTTGTCCAACAGCCAAAGCCACACGGTGAGATGCAACATGATTTTTCGAGACATGAGTGTTTTCTTCTAAGACAAGTACCTTCCTGCCTGGGGCTTATATGGGAAGTGCCAATGGTCTTGTGATGGATTTTGCTCTTTATTTTATACATTATTTTTTTGTTTTTATTTTTTTCTTTTTTTGAACAGAGTTCTCTTTCAATGTTATACTCGTGCTTGTGTGCTTGTATCCGTTTCATGTGTTGTGCTGTGTGTTGCAACTGCCTGGAAAGTTACAGTGTGCAACAATGTGTTCAGAGTTTGGGGGTGACCGGGATGTATCTGGGAAATAGGTAGGGAGAACATGTTAGGGAATAGGGGATGTTTGAGGAACTGGGAATGTACTTGTGAACGGTTTGATTAACCTGGTTACATGCATCAGGAACAATGTGGTACCTCGTCGCCGTGATGAAGTGCATTCGTGTACGAACACCTCTGGGTGTCATCCTGCAAACATAACTTCAAGAAGACAAGAAAACCACAAGTGAATGAGTTAGCTTAACACTTTAAACATAGATGCAGCCGATGGGATGGAGACACCGTGTGCAACCGTAGGCAAACAAAATTGAGCAGCAGCAATGTTGTTAGAGTCCATGAGATGAATTTCAGGCAGCAGGTTGATGAATACATGGCGTTTGATTTCAGCAACAGATTAGTAGGCCAGTGAAGAAGTTGCCAGTTTATAGTCTTGACGGACTGTCGTGGATTAGTTTTACGTCATAACCCATTGGACGTTGCCAGTTTAGCGTCATAGCATACGGTGCCATGCTAGTTTATAGTCGTGGCGAACTATAAAGAGGCTAGGCAGTTTATAGTCTTAGTGGACTCTGGTGAATGAGCGTGACAGTTTAGTGTCATGTCAGACAGAGCTCTGTGGTGTCGGTTTATCGTCATGACGCCAAGACATTCTGTGGTGCTAGTTTTTAAGTCATAGCTCCAGGACTATTTTGTGGTATTTTAGGTCGTAACACAAACTAGAGAAAACAATGTTAAATAGCAACTGCAGAAAACGTGAGCAGAAATGCACAAGTAAATAGAAAACAATGCAAAAAGATGTAGTTTAAGGCCATTTCAGGCCATGTGTGGCAGTTTAAGGCCGTACCGGGGCATAAGCGGCAGTTTAAGGCCATACCGGGCCATATGCCAGTCATATTCCAATCATATACGAGTATTATGATTTGTTTTGGTGATTGTCGAAATTTTTTTTTTGAATGCATGGGTTATTTTATAAAACTTAATAAAGTGAAAATAGCATAAAATAAAATACATAAAAAGATGAGACAAAGGACGAGGCGCCACGTGGCTACTAGATGAGATAAAGTGGCATGAAGTGTAGCGTGAGCGTGAGCAAAGGAATCCCACAGCGTAAGCAACCAAAAACCCCAGAGCAGAAGCAGGACAGCATGAATTACTCTAGTGAGTAACTTATTCTGGACAGCATGAGTAATTTGATTCCTGTTACTGATTCTGGGCTAGCGTGAGCAACAAGGGGCATGCCCATAGGCCACATGAGTTGCAGGGACTGCCACGTTTTGAGCATTGTTGGTTGCGTTTTGGGTTGGGAGGACCAGGGTTTTGAATTACTGTTTACAGTAACAAAAATCATAGGGCCACATCTCCAACGTTGTAACAAAAATCATAGGGCCACATCTCCAACGTTAGTTGCAGGGTATTTCACTGCATTTTATGCATTAGTTACGCGGTTCTATACTCTTCTGCGTGAGTTGCAGAAACTGCAATTTTTTTTTGGGCATTTTTAACCACGATTTTCTTGTATTTTTGCCCAGGTGTAAGCGCAAGTTGTG
This sequence comes from Gnetum montanum, assembly GCA_015680685.1. Classification (NCBI taxonomy): domain Eukaryota; kingdom Viridiplantae; phylum Streptophyta; class Gnetopsida; order Gnetales; family Gnetaceae; genus Gnetum; species Gnetum montanum. Next base: position 393,372 of record MNCI01036292.1, on the reverse strand, counting down.
GGGACTGTATTTTTGCAAACTTTTGCTTGGCAGCGTGAATTGCCCCTGCGTGAGTTGCTTGCCCTGGGTAACGTGAATGAGCCGCCCTGTCTTGGCAGCGTGAGTCAGCCGCCATCTGCAGCGTGAGTTAGCCGCCATTCCGCAGCGTGAGTCAGCCACCATTTCGCAACGTGAGTTACCCGCCATTCCGCAGCAGCGTGAGTCAGCTTCCATTTTGCAGCGTGAGCTTTGGACGGGGCGTGTGAGGAAAACGTTGCATTTGCGTGGATTGGCCTGCCTTTGGGAGCGTCAAAGTAATTAACAGGAAGTCATCCCCTCATTACGGGTTCCTCTAGTATGGAACAGCGTAACAGCCCTGTTCCCACACGAAGAAATTAATCTAATTTATTACAATCCAACAGGACTTCCGCCCAAAATCCCAACTTTGTCACTTTGTGGCAAAGATTTTGAAGTTACTTTCATTTTTATTTTAGTGACCACGTATTATTTGGTCCATCTAATCATGCCCTTGCAAAAACGCGAAGTGAATCACTTTGTTTATTTTATCCCACCTTTCCCTTTCAGTTTTTTTTTTTTTTTTTTTTTTTTTGGAAGCGTGAGGGTTTGCAGAGGTAAGCGTACGTCGTAAGGCAACCACGATTGGGGATGAATTCGTGATTTTCGGAGGGCATTAGCGGGCACACTTTTTACTTTTCACGGGCCCAAAAATTCACTCGGCATGCCACCTCTCCGCTGCGCTGCGAAATATCACAGAGACCTATCGAGGTGCCAATTCACCTTTCCGCCCAAAGCGCATCAAGCCCTTGAGCGGGGAGATTCGAATAAACACTTTGTCTCCCATTGTCTCTTAGAGAGGCCTCCTTCTCCCAGCGTGAGGGTCATGTGATTTGTATGCTTGTTTCAGGATGGATCTTGTTCAACTATTTTAAAAATCTGTTTACTCTGGAATCAGAGAGGCCATGAAACAGATGCTAGAGCTATGGCCAGCGTACGTTTGCGATACATCATGGAAAGTATTCGTTCCAAGACTGTATGTTCACAACATGCGTACAATGGACCAGGAAGCATTCGACAACGTATAATGGAAAATGTTCGTAACCAAGGCCGCGGTGCTGTGTCTCGGCGCGTTGCATGGTTACAATCTACCTATTCTCGGTCACCTGGATGAGTCGTTGTGTCTCGTTAAGCGCGTACACAATATTTACCCAGTCTAGATCCGCCCAACGGCCAATGGACAGTGCAGGTGCGTTACCACAACCTGGGATTTTTTTTCTACCAGTTTACAGGCATATGACGCTGGCTGGGTGACAGCGTGGGCTTGCGTTTATATTCTGACTTTATCCTTTATCCTGAGTGCCTGGTAATTTCACCCATCCACCAAGGGTATAAACTTTGATGCCTCCGTTTTAATCAGTACCGTACATCTACCTCACTTGTTTCATTCTGTTGCAGGGCATATCAATTGCGCTCGTGTACTAGCGAAATGGAAACACGGTAGGCATCGTGATTCACAAGTAACGGGGAAGGCTTTTTGATCAAAGCCTTTAATTCTAGGCATAGTTATGGGCAATAAAATGTACAGCCTGTAATTTATCGGGTGATGTTTGGTGAATATTGGAACTTTTGATTTAAAATGATTTTAGTCCATTAAAATAATTTAGCGCACCGAATGGAGTTATTGTCCCATGGGACATGCAATTTTTGTAGTTATTTATCTTATTATTATTTTTCTTGCTAATTCTCTCTTGGATATTTATGTTTTGTAGATGGTTATTTTCATTTGTGTGTTTTATAAATTTTAACCTACTTAACTAGGATTTTGTTTTGGTGCAGGGACATGTTGGTGAAGAGGCTGGCCCAGCGGAGCGGGACTCTATGATGTAGATAAGTTTGGGGACCAAGCCCCTCCTAGTGCTGATGTTTAATTTAACTTGTTATTGTTGTGAGCTTAGTAATTTTTTTTTTTTTTGTTGAAAATTTGTAGATTGTATGAAAGCGAATGTGTGATACAATGTAAACATTTGATATTATTGATTTATATATTTATACTTTTTTTTTGGTGTTTTATGTTGTTCAAGTTTTTTTTTTTTTGTTTATTTTTGTCCAAACTTTGGATAGACACAAGTGTAAACACGAATGATTTGTTTTTAATCTGATTTGATTTTGTAATTAAATTTTTTTGTTGTTTTAGCTGTTTATAAGTATAAATGTGAATGTAACTGAAATGATAACAGTATGGAAGAAATGTAAGGGGAATAATAATTTGTAGAGCAAGGGTGCAACTATTCATGCAAACAAGAATGTAATTTTAAAGAAACGGAATCGTAACTTGTTCTAGTTTAAGGCCATTTCGGGCCACAAGAAAACACGAGAAATTTAAATTTTTGTTTTTAAAACTGGCCATTCTTGACCGTGGCTAGTTTTATGTCATTGCGGACATGTGGTAGTTTAACGTCATTTCGAATGATTGTAGTTTAACGTCATTTCGGACGATTGTAGGTTAACGTCATTTCGGACAATTGTAATGCGAAAAGGTGATAGTTTAAGGCCTTTTCGGGCCATGCAAAAACATGTAAGCTAGTACAATACAAACGAATGTGACATATGCACCGCAAAAGAATGTGAAGAGTGTGCGAAGATCCAGCTTGTTTTTGGCCGTAGGGGTGCTTTGATCGAGTGGTTGTCTCCTAACAGGATGTGGTTTTGGAAGCATTTTAGGCTTAGGCTCCGCTGGGAGGCTTATGGTTTTCGCCACTCGTTCGAGTGTTTTAGCTCTAAATACTGTGTCGGTTGCCACTCGTCCGAGCGTTTTGGCTCTAGGTGTTGCGTTTGTTGTCGTGTGTGTTGCATCAAGAGACTCCTCTTTCATGACCTGTGACATGTCTATGTTGTGGTTAGCTTGAAAGGGAGTGTTGTCACCATGTATAATGACTTGTCCACCTTCGTATGGAAGGCAGATTTCTTGATGTATTGGTGAGGAAACATCTCGTTGTTGTGCTAGCCAAGGTCTACCAAGAATCATGTTGAAACTCGGCATCTCTTCTATGACAGTGAACTCCGCGCTGGTGGGGAATTGTTCACCTGCCACAAAGGCTAAGTTAATTGTGCCCTTAACTGTGACACGTGATTCGTTGAAGGATTTTAGACACGTGGTTTCTGTTGGCATGATCTCGTCTGCCATGCCTAGTTTGTTAATGACAGAGTATAGAACTACATTCGCTGTCGCGCCATCATCAATGTGCACTCTGCGAATGGTGCATTGCCCAACACATACGCTAATCGACAATGGAGCTGTTGTGACCTCCCCTCGTTCAGGGTTGACTTTAACTGCATTGTCGCGGAAGGCTAAGGTGTTTGAACCCAACCCTTGTGGTGTGTGTTGCGAAATTGTTGCACGGATGGATTCCTCATTTGCAGGGATGTCCTCCATAACAAGAATGGATGCTAATGTTTGAGCCAAGGCTTCGCGATGAACGGCTGAATTCATGACCAAGTCGTACAAGCTCGTCGTTGTGTTCTTTTGTTTGAGCATTTGCTTTACCTGGGTTAGTGCAACTACAAAGTCTGTGTTGTTGGTCGTTGTGTTGGCTTTGGCTTCCTTCGTGTGGGTTGAGGGATGGGCCTCTTGCGTAGAGGGCTTGGGCCTGGTTTGCTTGAGATTAGGGGCAGGGGCTCCAACGTTTGATTGTTGCTTGCTTGGTGTGGCTTTTGTTTCAGCTATGGATGTTGTTCGTTGTTCGTTTGTCCTCTTCTGTTGCCATTTGGTAGGCATACCCATGTTGTTGGCAAGGTTGACCCTTGAGGGAGAAGAGGTTGAGACATTGCCTATGGTTGGGCTCTAGGTAGGTGAAGGGCCATCGCGTGGTGGCACTTTTATGACAAATGGTAGTTTGGGAGGAGTCATTGGTGTTTGACTAGCTTGTTGTGGCACCTTGATGACGAAAGGTTTCTTTGCGATTATGGTCAGTGCATCATGCTAGTTTAACGTCTTAGCGGACGATTGCGGTGGTACTTTGACCACAAAAGGTGTCATCGGTGCTCTAGGTGGCACCTTGATGACGATGGAAGGCCCCTTGCTCGTGGAGGCGGAGGGGATTGTTGCCTTGCTGGAAGGCACATGGATCACAAAAGGTTGACGCATAGGTTTAGGCTTACTATCTACGCCAATGGAGTTTATGACATAGGAGGCATCGTCTGTACTGGGTTGATTTAGGGTATTGACATTTAGTTGGCCTCGTTCTATCATTGCTTATAGATAATCCTGTAACGCACGGCAGGTGTCGGTGTTGTGACCGGACATCTGGTGGTAGTGACAAAATTGTTCTAACTTGAAATGTCGTGGAACCGGGGGCTCATTTGGTGCTGCTAAGGTGGGGTTCCTTAGTAGCTCGCAATACCTATCATGTCTTCGGCGAGCATTCTCTGCCACTTGTTTGTATTGGATTTGCCCAATTTTGAGGAGTTGCTCTAGTAGTTCAAAGGGTCGCGTGGGTAGCGGCGTGTACTTAGAGTGATCCTTGCGCTAAAAGTTGGGCCTTGGGGTGGCCCTTGTTGTTGCAAGTAGGTTGGTACTGGTGTTTGTTGTTTTTGTGCTTGCGGCTACAGTTTTTGTTGTTGTCTATTGTTTGGCAACGTGTTGGTTCTTGTAAGCCACATAGGCGGGATCATTGCTGGTTTGTGCAGCTTGTTCTATGTTCTTGATTTCCGTGAAGGCTTGGCTCAACATTTGAGCACTTAGGTAGTACAACTTTGACTTAACGAAGTCATTCACGGCTTCCTTCAGAATCGTAAGCAAATATGTTTCAGGGATGGGCTCATGAAGTTCGTTAAGGGATGCACTCTATCGTTGGATGAACTTCTGCACAGGCTCAAGTGGTGCTTGTTTCACTTGTATCAGAGTGTCTAGTGTTGCTTCAAGCTTCAGGTTGTACTTAAACCTAGTAACGAACTGGTGTAAGAGATCCTCCAAAGAGGATATGGAGTTACGAGGCAAGGCTCAGTACCAGTCTAAGGCTACACCTGTTAAGGACATAGCAAACACGCGCAAGATTGCATGGGGCCAAGCTTGAAGCAATAGAGTTTCTGATCGAAATGTGACTAAGTGAGCATTCGGATCTCCCTTCCCATTGTACTTGGTTAACTGGGGTAATGTGATTTCCTTGGGTAAAGTTAACGGTGGCATTGAAGAGTTAATTGGATCATCATGGTAGACGTCTAGTACTTTAACTACTTCGGTGTTGGCGGTTTTGAGGTGCTTTACTTCGTCAGCTAATGCTTGCATCCATTATTTTTCTTCTGCCTACTCTTGAGCGGTAGGCAGATTAGTTGGTTGGGGAGATTGTTGGGTTGTCATTTGTTGCTGTGGAGCAACGTTTAGAGTTGTGGTTGCAGGGTGTGGCACGTTGAAGTGAGTGGGTTGTTGAACAAGGGGTATGGTTCCTTGCCTAGCTACAAACTGTGAAGTGACACCCTAGATTTGTGGGGCCAATGTAACGAAAGTGGCCCCATGTGTTTGCACTGGCAACATGTACTGGGTGGACGTGGATGTGGGTAATCCATGTCGGGACACCGGTGCTTGCGTGCTTGTTGATGCATGATGATGAATTGTCTGTCCCACGCGTGAGTGGAACGATGGGTTAACATGGGCACGGGGACTAAGGGTGTAATACGAATCCTCATGTTCAAATTGTGCTGCAAAGTCATCTTCCTCATCTTGGTTTTGGGGCTTCTCAGTGGGTCGCTGTGTGTTTTGGCTCCTTGCCAGAAGGAGCTGAGAGATGAGTCGGTGGTGAGGCTCAGAAAGGGGGATGATGTTGTATACAGAGGGGACGAATTTATGACCTCCCATGTATATGCACTTGAAGTTTCGTTTTACCTCCTGTTCTGTGGTGTCAAGGGGAAGGTTGGCCTGAATCTTCACACAGATAAAGTTGTATTGTTCTTGTGTGAGGATTATGTGGGCATGTGTGTTGGAGATCTGGGAAGACTCCATGGTGATGTGTGACGGGGCAGCGTACGGGCTAGCTAACAAGTGTCGAGTGTGTTTTGGGCTAAGTGTGTAGCGTGAGAAAATATGGCTAAGTGTTGAACAATGTACAACAACATTTCAACTGCAGCGTGAGCAATTGCAGTGTGAGTAAACTGCCGCGTGAGTAACTGTTCTCAGCTTGAGCAAGCTCAGCGTGAGTAACTGGTCAAGCTCAGCTTGAGCAAGCTTAGTGTGAGTAACTGGTCAAGCTCAGCATGAGTAACTAGTCAAGCTCAGTGTGAGCAAGCTTAGCGTGTGTAACTGGTCAAACTCAGTGTGAGTAATTGGTCAAGCTCAGCTTGAGTAACTGGTCAAGCTCAGCGTAAGCTCAGCGTCAGTAACTGGTCAAGCTCAGCGTGAGTAACTGGTCAAGCTCAGCTTGAGTAACTGGTCAAGCTCAGCGTGAGTAACTGGTCAAGCTCAGTGTAAGTAACTGGTTAAGCTCAGCTTGAGTAACTGGTCAAGCTCGGCGTGAGTAACTGGTCAAGCTTAGCTTGAGTAACTAGTCAAGCTCAGCGTGAGTAACTGGTCAAGCTCAGCATGAGTGACTGGTCAAGCTCAGCGTGAGTGACTGGTCAAGCTTAGCGTGAGTAACTAGTCAAGCTCAACGTGAGTAACTAGTCAAGCTCAACTTGAGTAAATCTGCAATGTGAGCAAGATCTACATGAACAGGACCAGCGTTAATGGGGGTTTTGGTTACAGCGCTTAATCAGTACCACGTTTCGAACCGTGGGGCGTCTAAAGTTTTGTCAAACGGCAAGCGGCCCTCCTTCTAGCACCAATTTCTGTATTGTCTGAAATCATCGACGTAAGGCTAGAAGGAAACGTACGCCGAAAGATCTCCAAAGAGATACAGAAGACCCTGCCTTTGCGTGAGGGCAAGCTAGAAAAACGAAGGCAGAGTGCCTTGGATGGTCTACACACAGATCAACCAAGGACTTCCCTGAGCGTACGCTATTGCCTACGTTGGGGTTATCATCACAAACGTAAAACAGAGAAAATAATGCAACACAAAGTAACGTAACAAAATGTAACGAAATGTGATGGAACATAAGCGTAGACAGAATGTATGCAGGAATATGCAATGAAACGGAACAATGCAAACAATAAATCAGGACAGTACAATGGATGGCAAAAATGAAATTGTATTGTATTAATTGACGAAAAACGTGCACCGGTCAAAACGTAGTTGCGAATCTGGATTGCAAGTCAGACGTTCAGCTCCGATGTGTGGTGTTTGCAAGTGCTGGGAATCATGTGCGTTCGGGCTCAGGATTGCTGGTTTCTTTTGCCAGATTTTTGCCAACATTTGCCCACATTTGCCAACCCTGTTTATGTCTTTGTACAGGGTATTTATGCATTCATCTAGGCTTGGGAGTCAGAATGAATAGGATCGATGACGGCGAGATGAAAGAATGATGGATCGTTTCACAAGTGTACATGGGCAAACTACATTTTAAACCAGGTGCACTGTATTTTACAACGTAAGCTAACTCATGCCCATGGAAGCAGTGTAAGGGCTTGACAAGCTCACACATGGTGAAGCTTACAATAAAAATTTACAATGAATTTGCAAAGAAAATTTGGTTTTGGCTCACTTGGATCGGTTTCTACAGGACGTCGCCTTGAGTTGATCTCATCCTAGCCTGAGTTGGGCGTGAGCGTGAGCCGGGCGTGAGCTGGGCGTGAGCGTGGCTGGGCGTGAGCATGGCTGGGCGTGAGCTGGGCGTGAGCAGTGAAAACAGCGTATTTTTGAGCCCGAAATTAGGATTCTGAGGGCTGGAAACCTGGGGTAATCATTAGTGGAACTTTAGGGGGCCTTGTTCCTTCAAAATTGGGTCATTTTGATGTTGTTTTGGGGCTGTTTTGGGGCACTCACGCTGGACTCATGTCACCAACATGACCTGGGCGTGACTTGGGCATGAGCAGTGAAAATAGTATATTTTTGAGCCCGAAATCAAGATTCCGAGGGCTGGGAACCTGGAGCAACCATTAGTGGAGGTCATGGGGGTCCTTGTCCTCAATTTTGGCCTATTTTGGCTCAATTTCGGGGCTCCAAAAGTTGGTGACGTTGAACCTTGCGCTGTGCAGTGTAAGAAAGTGCAACCAAAGTATACTTAGCCAAAACTAAGCATTTTGAGCCCGAGACTTTTGATTTTGGATGCCGAAAGCTGGTGTAGTCGCCTGTGGGCCCCGGGGGGACTTTGCTTGCTCCATTGAATGTCATTTTATGCCGTTTTGGAGACTCTCAAGTTCGGTCATGCTGTACTTATGTTGGGCAATAGCATGACTTAGCTTGAATTTTGTTTGAAAGTGGTAGGCCAAAATTTTGTGGTGTTTCACATTCCTCCTTGAAAGGCAAGTTGATGATGACCTCTTTCAATAGGTTCTCGGGGGATAACAATCACGAAACGCAAAACTATGCATATCCCATGCATTCCTTGGTCACTATAAACCTATCAAAGGAGATGAACTCCCCAAATTGTCTTGCCAATACCCATAGGAAATCCTCCATACAAAGTTCCCATTGAACTCTGGACACTTGAACCTAGACTGGGGTCATAGAGAACAACCTCATTTCCCAATGCACCCCTAGACACCAATACGTTAGAGCCAATCCACATGCATCCAAAAACCAAGGTCCTCCTAATACAACCCAATCTTGATCCTTAGAAGATGTAAACACAAACAAGAGGAGGTCCCCCATGAGCAACTGGACTTGGACTTTTCTCATAGACTAAGATGCAACCACCCACCTCTTGATAAGGTCCAACCTCAGCCTAGACCCAAAAGACACAAAATAACCTATCAAGCTTAATTCCATGGTATGAATGCCTTCCTAGGGCAGTCCCTTGACCTGCAGCCTTATGGTCATCTTGTCCCATACAATGGCCTCCATGCCCGCATCTCCTGAAGACCAGATGTCATCCCCTCCACCTGAGGTACCACTAAAGGACCCAAAAGCGCTACTGCAACCCTCGTGCCCTCCAGAGACATCCTCACCTATACTACCTATGCCTTGGCCATCTATGCCTTTTCCACCCTCGCCTTGTCCATCCACACCTTGTCCACCCTCGCATGGCATGCATCCATCTGTGTTGCCAACCTTGTTTGTGCCGCTGCACTCCTCGGTTGCTCTGCATGTCTCCTAAGTTGCATTCCCTCCACCCATTGTTCCCCTCTTTTTTCCACTACTTTAGTTATAATTTGATATGTACAATAATTGATGATTTCATATTTGATTCAGCCATAACCATCTTGGTAGCATTTACAAATGGTGCAATTGCTACTTGTATTATTAAATGTAGCATGAAGTTAGGAATACAAATACAAGCATGCAGAATATGGAATTTCAATATTTAACATGTGGAAGATTTGAATTTGAGATATTTGTATTCCAATTTTACATTTAAAAATTTACATTCAGTATCATAGATAAAATTTTTTCAAATAAAAAAATAATGAATATTTCTCTGATCAGCTTAGAAGCTGGAAGGTTTGGTGGCTATGCATGCGTGCATGTTGTTTATATATGCACAGTTTATAAAGCTTATCACATAAAACTGGAATATTTTGGATCAAAAATATAACTGTAAATCAATCTTTTCTTTGATATAGCTTTCTACTGATATTATCCTAGTCACCTCCATTTTGTTGGGACAAGGTTAGAATGATGATGATGATGTTCTTGAAAGATCTTTGCATAGCTGTGATAGATGACATTGTTTTTTCCCTTCATGTTTGTTCTTCCTTTTAAAAGTGAAGATTCTTCTTTCTGAGACAACTTCACTGACAGCTCCCAGGATTCAAAATATCTCATGCATGGAAACATCCTGTGATTTGTTACATATGCCTAATATTTTGATTAGTTGGACAGCACTGAATCTTTATGTCTCAATAAAATTTATTTGTGGTCTTGATCTGGTAACGAAATTTCTACCTTAGATTTACCTTATGAACAGACCCTTGCGTAATTTAGGGTATGTGGCCTTCTGAACATTCTCGTCCATTGCAAGGTTAGTTATCCGGTTCTTGTTTATAACTATTAACCGAGAGACTGGTGCATATTCAAGGTGTGCCATACTACTAGAAAGATTTTCAGAAATTTTATTCTTTTTTTAACATTAATTACTTTCAATCAGTTTTATGAATATTAGCTATGTTTCAATGTTGGGTGCCTACTAGGAAGAAAGCAGTCAAGGTGTGCACATTCTGTATGGTTCTGCATTTGTTGGTCTCCTTGCCCTCCTGGACTCCTGGATCATGTGTTGCATTAAACAATGAGGCACCACAGTAGTTGTCTCCTATACAAGGATACATTAACACAGTATGATTTGTCCATGTCTCCTAGCATTTACTATCATTCATGCTTATTCAGTATTTGGAAGTCAATTCTTTAAAATTTTGAAATAATGTTAATGTATCATTTCCACGAGACGTTTACTGAGCTTCATCAAACATAGTATATAAAAACTTTTTGATTCTCTGCTGCACAATTAGGATTCTAATTGTTTTTTACTGCAATTTCAAGCACATTCCTCATTGACGTTGCTATAACTGGTGAGCATCTTTTACAAATTCAAATTCAAGAGTACCCAGTTTTGTAAATTTCTAATTGTATTCAAGTTCTAGAGAAAATGAGGAACAATAGGAAAGATAGAGCTATGAGACCTGCAACCGAAAAATTAAGGAAATTGTCAGACTGGCTGCTTTCATTTACTTGTTCATTTGCCTGTTCAATTAAATCATTTATATTAGTCCAATTTAGGCCTACTTTCAAAGATGTTTCACAACTTTCACTTTGCTATTGTGTATTTACTCCTAGTTAGTCAATCGTTGCATTGGTTATGTTGGCTTGCTTGCCATTTCAGTTTGTAGAAATGCTAGTTTGAAATGATTATTAGTCATCCTCTTTTTCTGAAATTTGATTGAAGACAAATTTTACGAAACTAGCTTGGCTTTGTTTCATCGTCGTTTTAATGCCAACCTAAGAGGGAATAAAGTTTAAAGTAAATTCTCGAATTTTTTTTCAGGATGTATAGAAAAGTTGGCTTGGCTATTACAGTAAATAGTAGTTCTCAAGTTTCATGCCTGAATCAGTTTGAACATTTTCAAGTTGCAAAAATAAATACAGGAATTCAATAGTGCAGGATGGAACTTGAATTAACTTATCGTTCAAATATTATTCTGAGAACAGTTTCCTTTATTTGCTTATTTTCTATTTTTATCCATTGATAAATGTAGTTGTTGTAATAGCATTCTTCTCTAATGCATTGTTCTTTAAGCATCTATGGTGCATTCTCATCATGCGGCTTTTCTTGTTTTATTGCTACTAGATTTTGGAGACAAAGGCATTTAATATTGTTGTTTCAATTTCTGTTAGTAAGATTTCATAGCTGCAGGTTTGTATTCTAAACATTTTAGCAGTGTTTTGTAATTTGAAATTCCAACGCGATGCAGTCCTATAATTTGAATAATTTTTAATTTTGGTTTAATCCTGGTGATTCCTCACTTGCAAATTGCTATTTCAGATTTTAGTCTTCTCATTTGAATAATTTGGATTTTACTTGATACTGCACAAATTAATTGATATGGGTAATTAGACATCTTGGATTAGTTAGTTAATTCATTATTTCAGCCTAGTTCAACTACAACTACTGTAGTATTACAACCAGTTAGGCAATTCTCATAAAAGCACAATTGAAGTATCATTATCCATACAAAGCCAGTTGGGAAAAATAAAAGCAAAAGTTTATTTAGAATTTCCTCCAAGAAGTCCCTTATTAGGGGCTGATAATGTTGGGATCCATGTCATTTCTTGTTTGCTTTTGTTTTCATTTGTTTGTATTGTTTAAAAATAATGTGTCAAACATTGTTTAGTACACTAATACCTTAGTTAATACATTATTTGTTAGAATGTAAAATTTTCTTTTAATTGTCATGTTGGACGTGGTGTCATGCAAATTCATTATAATTCTTTTATATAAATTGTATAAACTGTCTAGCATTAATTCTTAGTGTTTAAATGGTATAGTTTATTTTATTTTATTTTTGGAAAAAGGTCAGGTAAAAATTCAATTAAAATTTAACATATGTATAGATACAACTGAGATCCAAAAACTAGGGAGAGATCTCCCCCTAGAAGGGGGCTCCCCAACTAGCAACAACATAAGGCCTTTTAAGTGACCCCCAACCCTCACATCTCCCCCCTCCCAAGACCAACACAGCAAATGAAACCAAGGGTGAGTACCCACACATAAGGTAGGTCAATCCACCCCATAAACCAAACAAATAAAATCAACTCGATACAAGCTGAGCATTTTTCCATGAAGCAAGAAAATAGAAAAACCAACCCCATACATTTGGTGGGGTGGAGTTTATTTAAAATGTCATGTTGTATGTAGTTTTTACTTTTTATATAATGTTAAATTTAAGAATTTTTATTTTGTTTTATTTTATGTTGGGAAAGTAATAGGCCATGATGGCAAAAGGAAGCCCTTTAGTCATGCTTCTTACTACATTGCACCATTTGCTTAACAAAGCCTAGCCTAGATTTCTACCAATAGATTGCAACATTTGTTGGTTTGGTATTATTAATACATTTTCAAAGTCTTCCCTCTAACTCTTAGCCTGCATCTAAAGTTTTTGTTGCGCATACTGCATTTGTACTATTTTCTTCTGTGCGCTTATTTTGTTTTGGAATGTTTTTCTTAGATCTTCAACTTGTGTTTGAAGTTTCTATAGTTTTTCTTATTTTATTAAGTGTTTGTTCTCTATCATATCCTAAGCTACATCACCATAATCATTTAGTTGTCTTATTTAGTTTTGGAAGTTATGTTGATTCATGTATTTTCAAGATATACTACATAACATGATTCAAACTTTGTTATATAGTTATTTAAGGATATAGATATGTGGTATCCAATTGCTTCATTTTTTAGCATTGTTGATTATTCAGTTCAATATTAGTTCTATAATTTTTTATCCCCTTATTCAAATTCCAACTTGGACCCAAGAAAACACCTCATGAATGTTTTAGTAGTAATTGAAGTTCTTGACAATTCCTACAAAACAAAGATAATTAAATCATGCTTTCTTCTTTTATTTCTAAATGCAGATATTCTTGAAATGGGAATAATGTCTCATCTCATAATTATTGGGTGCTCCCTTGAGGTTTCACAAAGCCTTTGTACCATCATACCATTATTTGCAACCTTGGTTGTGCATTGGTTTTTTGAATGTTTTGCACTAGAAGGTTGTGTATCATGGGTAAGAGACAACAGTTGTAGAATCCTTGACCTTATTAACTTGGTTTTTTTCATAAAGTTGATGATAAAACAATTTGTTGTAGGCTGGTTATAATTGATGTCACTCTTGAACAATGGCAATTTTATTTGTGATAACAAATCCTTTTAACCATTTCCCTTAGGACAAAAGTTACTTCCATTTACAATCCAAATAGTGTCACAACCCTCATTGTTCAATTCAATTTCAACAAGAATATGGGGTGAGGGTGTTACAATGCTACCCTTGAAAAGCACCCCACAACACCACCCAATGGTTTTGAATCAACTACAAAAGAAGGATTAACTCAAGGTAGATTATGCCTCAACATTCACAACACATGTAAGCACAATAGCAGTCATGGCACCTTGAGATAAGTAGATACGAGAGAATGGACAAGGGAGAATTATTTGACTGGAACGAAGCTCCCATCCTTCGTTCAGGATTCTTTTTGCAAAATTAAAAAGATTAGTACTGATATTCATGAGTTAAAAAATCTTCTAGGTTATTATCTTTTCCTGATAAATATTTTGTTTTATAACTAAAATAAGCTAAAAATAGAGACCAGCGAATAAGACGCATATGGGAAACCTTATTCAAATGTTTGGATTGTAGGTACTTATCAAAGTATTTTAAATTTGAACAGATAATAAATTCTTTTTCCTATAAGAATAGCCTGAATTTTTCAATTCCTCAAATAATGGCTAGGAGCTCTTTGTGAGTCGAATGATAATTAAGCTCAGCAGGATTGAATTTTCCACTAGCATACCTACAAATGTGTGTGATCTCTTGGAGATCTTCTTTTAACATGGCTCCCAAAAATTCTTCGGAGGCATCCGTTTCTAGAATCAATGTGCCATGTGTTGGTAACCTGAGATAAGGTAGTTTTGTACATTGATCCTTCAATCGTTTGACTGCAGCTGTGTGATTTTTAGTCCAAGGGCCAGCTTTCTTTGTTAATTGCTCATTAAGCAATTTTCTATCCTTGGCTAAATCTTTGTAAAATCTAAACAGATAATTAAGATAGCCAAGAAATCGTTGTAATTGATTTATGTCAGAAATCACATCTGGGAATTTAGCAATATCTTTAAGGATGTGCTCTTGTAAAGAGATTTGCCCATTTTTAATAATGACACCTAAAAAATTTACTTCATCGACTGCTATCTAAATTTTCTTTTCCAACGGTGATAGCACCAACTCATTTTGGTCAATAAGATGATAAAACTTTTCTAAGTGTTCTAAATGGTCTGTAATGTTTTTAGACATAATTAATATATCATCTATATAAACTAATATAAATGGATAGTCTTTAAAAATGGAATCCATATAAGCTTGAAATATAGATAGAGCTATTTTAATTCCAAAACGTAATACAGTCCACTCATATAATCCTTGTGGGACTATGAAAGTTGTTTTCCATCTATCTTTAGGATATACCTGTATCTACCAGAAGCTTGATTTTAATCAAATTTTGAATAAATGTCTGGCCCTTGTAAACGTTGGAAAAGATCATCTTTACTAGGGATAGGATGTTGAACGGATTTTATAATTGCATTTAATGATTTATAATTGACCACTAAATGTTTCTTTCCTCTAGTAAGTTCAGCTCTTTTGTTTACATAAAAGGCTGCACAGGAAAACATACTTTTGCTTGGTTGAATCATACATTTTTCCAAAAGTTGTTGTATTTCCTGGGCACATTCTTCTTTGAGTTCTGGGGACATCCCGATGTGACGAGCTTTGGCTTCAGGTTGTATTCCATCTAATAATTTGATGTGACACCAATGTTGTTTTTTGTGACAAAAAGCAATTGGATCATCACAAGCTACTGTCATCAATTTCTTTTTGATGGCATCGAATTCTAATGTTCTTTGTTGGATTTGATTGACTATCCATTCAGTTTTTGGTATTTTGTATTTGGTCCTATTGAATCTATTAATGGGCCTAAAAGTTCTAGGAAATGTGTATAATCCTAAATATATTCTATTCTGGCTAATTGTGTATGGTTCGAGGTTAGCAAGATTATCTACTCCTATAACCATATCATAGGATAACCAGTTAATAGCATTTACTTGGATTGGTAGAAGAGATCTATCTGGCATTAATAAAGGAAGTTTCATAGTATGATTTACTGTTGTAGCAGTTTTGTTGAAGCTAACGATAAGATTAGGTCTTTCTTTCCAAAAGAAAGATGGGACAATAGCTTCATTAGCAAGACTGACTTCTACACCAAAATCTATTAAAGCATCAATTGGATATGGCTTAAAACCTGGAAGTTTTATCCAAAAGGTACAAAGAGGAGTTTTTACTAAACTTTTCAAATTTTGATTTATCCTAATCGTGTTGATTTTGGATATTTCTTCTTTGAAAGCTATTCTATTTTCTAACTCTTATTCTTCTTGTAATTTTTCTAATTCCTTTTGAGCCATTTCCATTAATGCTTGAAGTTGTCTAATTCTTGCCTGTCTTTTTATTGCTATTTGCATTTTATCTTCCGATTGTTTTTTATCTTGTTGTTTTGCAAGATATTCTTGTTCTTCCTTTTGTAACCATTCTTCTAATTCTTCTACTTGTTCTGTTTCGGAATCTAACGGTTGGCTATCTAAAGAAACTTGTAATTCTTTTTCATATTTTTTGAGGGATTTAACCTCAGCTCGTTTTTCGGTAACTTGTTTATCTAGACTAATATATTTAGTCAATTCATCTAATGGTGTTTTCTTTAATTTATGTTTTAATTTTCCTAATTCTATTTTTTCTAATTCTAATTGTTTTTGTACCCAGTTTATTTCATGCAGAGGTTGTTGTTTACTAAATGTGGAGGCTCTATTCATGTTATAGTAGTAAACATCCCCATCGGATGTATCGGAAGGATATTCATAATGAGCTGGATTTTTAGAAAAGTATTTTTGATCATAGCTTTTCCAGTACTCATCGTCTGATTCATTCTCCTCATTATAATGATATTCATTGTCAGAAGGAGAAGAAGGACAAAGATCTTCCCTTGGGTTGTAAGGGATATCTGTTTCTTCTTGATCAGAAACCTATTCAAAATGTGTTTCTTTGATATTATGTTTTTGAATAAAATGGATTGCCGTTATAGATAGGAGGTTTAAAACATTTGAAGATGCTATAATCACACAAGCAAAAGGCATACTAGCCTCTGATGTAGTCATTGTAACCATCCCAAACTTTACTCTTTCGTTACATGATCCACATCTATACAAATCTTTGATGATTATAGTCTATCTTCCTATAGATATGATTCCCCAGTCTATTTATGCAACTGTTTCCACTAGGCTAATCTTTAAATTATTTAACAGTACTTCCATTAAAACCTTATATCTGTTTAATGAACAAAAAACGTAGGTAGGATCAACCAACATAGAATACGAAGTAGAAATTGATACTGAAGACTTGCCTATACATACAAACTACCCAGATCTTTCGAACCTGTTAGAACAATACTTTAAGTTTGAAAAACCACATTGGTACTCTACACCAAAACGTAGGTATAAAGTCAATCTTCTACCTCCAAAGTTTACCAATATAGATCCACTTGATTCCCTGCACCAAAAACAAAAACCTAGGATATTTAGAAAGGAAAAACCCCTAGTAATTAAACAACAAGATCAATAAAAAGATAAAGAAGAAAAACAGGATCTAGAAGTAGTAAGTTTAAAACAAAGCCTTTTGGATTTACAACAACAACTCTCCATGTCAATACGAAAAACACAAGAATTACAATTAGAAATGGAAGGGTTAAAACAAAAGAAAAAGGCAAAAGCTAAAATTGTAGAAATAGATCCTAATATTTCTAGTGAACAATCGGTGTCTTCATCATCTATATTCCAACCTTCAATAGCAGATCCATCTTGCCAACATAAGGTATTGAAAGAAATAGACCATCAGTACCACTGTACTGAATGTGATGCTTTACTAAAAACATGCAGGATGGAAATGAATAAAGGAAAATTAGATGATATGCTATTTAGGCAACATCAAGAACGTCTAGAAGCACTAAAACGAGATCAAAGAAAAAGGTTTGATTTTGTCCAACAACAAATAGGAGAACAGTCATCAGGAGGAATGAGTCCCACTGAGTATGTGTATACTCTACAATCGAAAAAGACCTCTTCCATACCCTCAGATACTGTTTGTCTCTTAAATTAGACAAATACAACTCTGAATGATCTTGTGTATAGTAATAGAACCCAAATGGGTGTCTTAGAAAGTATGTACAATATAAATTATGATACTAATTTAAATACTGGTTTATTATATAGAAAATTAGAAAGATTGTCTAGACCACATACATCCACTCCTAAGCCAATACCTTCGGCTCCACCCTTAGCTTTATCCTCTGATATTTCCTTTCCATCTTCACCTCCTGCAATATCAAAAATAGATGTAGAAAAAATTTAGAAAATATTAGCAGAAACAAAAACAAAAAAAAGGAAAAGGAAACCTTAGAACAGATATGAATGAAGGAGAATCAGAACATGAATCTGATGTCTCACAACTATCGGATAGACAGGTGGAAGAAGCAGTTTTATTATCCAAAACTAATGAGCAGGTGCAAGAAGCACAAGAAGCAATGTTCACCCAAACAAGAAAAGCAGGTGATCTTCAACCTATTTTCAATATGGATAATAAAAATCTTAGGCAAAGACAAGATGTCTTAGATGCCATCCAGACATATTTAAATATACAAATAGATTTTGCAAAGAAATCTACTATTCAAGCTATTATCAACGCCACCTATAATTTCTAAGGAAATTTACGAAAATGGTGGAATCACATTCCTACTCTTGTCAAGCAGAGATTAGTATCACAGCCAACGGTAATTTTCCTTAGTGCCATTATAAAAGAATTTATGGGATATAAAGCCAACTTGGAAGAAGTCTACAGAGATTGCTTCTTCAAGGCTAGATTACATATAATACAGGAACTCTTAGGATTTCTCGATGCAATGGAAACGTGGTACTATTACGGAAAATTAACACATGAAGTTGCTGCTAAAGAACATCTTCTAGGATGCCTGCCACAACTGTTTTGTAACACCTATATGGCAGAATTAAAAAAACAGAATCTTCATCTTGCTAACATGAGTTTTGGGCAGATTAGACAAATGCAACATTTAGTACAGAACCTAAGTAGTAAATTAGGTAGAAATTTATGTTTAGAATTATGTCCAAAAGAAAAATATAAAAACAAAGGAAAACAAAAATCCAAAAAGATTTGTAAGTCCTGTAGAGGTTCTAGTTCTAGGCAACCTCTTAGAAAACAATGGCATAGGAAGAATCCTCCTCCTCCTTGTCATGTCAAAAAATACCCTGCTTTCTTTCGGAGACACCTTTCCCAACGCGAGGTAAAATGTTTTATTTGTGGTGGTCCACACTTGGCAACAAATTGCCCCAATAAAGAAAAGGATAAAAACAAAGTCCATTCTATTTAAAAACATAATATCAAAGAAACATATTTTGAATGGGTTTCTGATCAAGAAGAAACAAATATCCCTTACAACCCAAGGGAAGATCTTTGTCCTTCTTCTCCTTCTAACAGTGAATATCATTATAATGAGGAGAATGAATCAGACGATGAGTATTGGAAAAGCTATGATCAAAAATACTTTTCTGAAAATCCAGCTCATTATGAATATCCTTCTGATACATCCGATGGGGATGTTTACTACTTGTTGAGGTCAACCTCACCCATGCTAAGCATGGGGCCATTATCAATGCACATGTAGAAAATTATAGTTGCAAAGTAGTCAAAATGCACAAATCAAATTCATAGGAATTCAACAAATGCTATACTGGTTTTATGTAAAAAGCAAAATATACACAAAAGGTCATCAACCACACATAAATAAAATAAAATAAAAATTATGAATTTCAATTGCTAAATGAGCAAGCACTACACCAGCACATGAAAAATAGTGCACCACATGCTTTGCACAGACCTCTAAAAGATGATCTCAATGTAACCTATCAATCATGCTATTGGTACCAACTACCCCTTAGAGAGAGAAAGTGATATAAAGGAATTCCATTTTGAAAAGAAAATAAATAAAATCAAGAGAAAAGATAAGCCAAATGCCAACAAAATAGCATATCTTTAAATTATAAAACATGCTAATGACTACATAATTTGTGCAAGTCTAATGAATTGATTTTCATATATATATTTTTTTAAAAAGAATTACATATTTACAAACGTTTGTTAAAACATTTGTAACAGTGATGCAGCAGGTGGATGGCGAATGATGGTTTAGGGTTAGGATTTCTCTCGCAGGCTGCTATTTACAATGGAGCCAACCAAAGCCAAAGAGGGAGGAGCTCCAATTTGAGTCTTCAGTTGCATGACTCTTGTGGGGTATCGAATCCAGAACTATCTGCTTTTAGCTGGTGCCAAATTCATTTTGTGATTCAGCCATTTAATTTACTCTCGATCAGCTATTCTTCTAAGGGCAGGAAGCCTAGAATCATTCATTTTGAGAATCCCAACCATTACATCTCTTCGGGACCCTTTGTTGTTACTCTACCATTATTTTAATCTTTCTATTGCATTTTGGTGCTGCATCCACGTACAATCAAGCGAGCTTGTCATTCCTACACCTCCTTGAATCTTCAGATTCAGTAGTGCATGCACATCGATTCCATTGCAGCAAGCCAAGTTTTTAACAGAATTCGTTACCGCATTCAAAAAATCAAGCTTCCTTCACACCGCTTGTGGATCCAACCTCTTGCTTCATTCGTTGAGCTTCCAATAGCAAAAGTTATTCTTGCGTCGTGGCATTCAATCTTCCTCCGAACTCCATCCATCCAAGAGTTAATCGGGCCACACAACACATTTTTTCAGCCGCGGGGTGACCGGAACCTGGCTTGCCACAGTTGCTGTTATCTACACCATTGTTCAATGCTCTGCAAGAGGGCAGGCTTCTGCTGCACATCCGATCTTGCTATTGCTACACCATTGCACACCAGATCTCATTGTTGCTATGTCGGTGATCTTGTTGCTGCTACACTGCACACCCAATCCAGCTTCTGCTGTTACGCCGTTGCTGCCGTAGCCATCAGCAAAATGGAGAAAACAGCTGGAGGAACCAAAGGGTTATTGGTTGCGGGATTAGTGTTCTCTAGATTGGGTGTAAAGGGGATTCAGATTTTCTGCAGGCGAGTG
The DNA here is from genome assembly GCA_015680685.1 of Gnetum montanum. Taxonomy (NCBI): domain Eukaryota; kingdom Viridiplantae; phylum Streptophyta; class Gnetopsida; order Gnetales; family Gnetaceae; genus Gnetum; species Gnetum montanum. The sequence goes on along the minus strand of MNCI01036292.1, from coordinate 372,878 downwards.
GCCAAAAGTGACGCCGGGCAGGGAGATCTTGGATCGCGGCTCCCAAATCATCAGATCCTGAAGCAGCCAGGCAAGCAACAGGTGGCAACAACTGACGACAACGCCTATAGTTGCTGCTGATGCCCGTTGGACGGTGTTCAAGACCAGATAAATTTTTTATTTAATTTCAATTTTACTTTTGTATTGTTTACTATGTTTAATTTTAATTTTGGATATTTTACTATGTTTTTTTTAATTTGTTATAATCCAAACAAAACCCTTCTAAAATTTAAAATTTGATTCAAAATTTTCAATATTTTGTTTGGATTATTTTTTATTATTTTGTCACATAGCCCTTTCCAGCTATTCCCAGGTTTCCGTACCCATATGGGAGGCACACTAGGCAATAGTCTCCTAAAACATGAATAGACCCATATGGGAGGCACCCTAGGCAATAGTCTCCTAAAACATGAATAGAGCCTCCACATCCAGTAAACAACAATCTCTGCAAGAAATAAACAACAATCTCTGCAAGAAATAAACAACAATCTCTGCAAGAAATAAACCAGGTACAAAAATAATTAGAATTAGCAGAAATAGAATTAGGAAAATTAAAACATAAATGAAAGAAAACACCATTAGATGAATTGACTAAATATATTAGTCTATATAAACAAGTTACCGAAAAACGAGCTGAGGTTAAATCCTTCAAAAAATATGAAAAAGAATTAGATTCCGAAACAGTACAAGTAGAAGAATGGTTACAAAAGGAAGAACAAGAATATCTTGCAAAACAACAAGATAAAAAACAATCCGAAGATAAAATGCAAATAGCAGTAAAAAGATGGGCAATAATTAGACAACTTGAGGCCGCGCTGCTCCGACACGTATTCATAATCAAAGGACCCTCTGATTCCATGGAACTGACGCTGCTCTCGTTTCATCTGAGTAACAATTTGACAGATTCCAGGCTCCTGGCATTCATGGGTGCAGGGGTGTTCCAGGCCACAGAGATGTTGGCTGCTGCTGAGCTGATGGAAATGGTCCTGATCTCCACAGGTCCTGCTGCATCGTGGCATCATGCATCGCGCAGGGCAATACGTTTCTTGGCACTGGTGCCGCTTGTGCTTGCCCATGTCCATGTCTAAAATGCAGGGATTGGAGCAGCCCGGAAGAGAGCATTTGTTTCCGCATTCGTGTCTGGGAGCGTCGCACCGGTGCAGACCCAGGTGCTGCACGTCGAAGCTGCAGGGTTTCTGGCAGCCCGGCACCTCGCATCTGTTCCCGCATGTGTGCCGTTTTTTCCTGCAGTCATGTCTGCCTTCGTGCCCCGCTTGTCCCTGGCATTTGTCAGGATTGTTGGCTTGATCAGACTTGGATTCAAGCTTGCAGAAGGAGCAGAGCTCCTTGCAATCATGGTCGCCGGTGCAGCTGTGATCCAAACCGTGGCCCTTCTTCAGAACGCATATCCAGAAGCATTTGGCGCACCTGCAACCGCAGATGAGGAGTCCTTGCCTCAGTACTGCCAGCATAAGTTTCACCTCGCGCTGGAGCCTCCGAACTTCGTTATCCTCCGAGATTTCCGTTGTGTTACAGAGAAGCCATTGTTGAACCCTGAGCTCCCGCCTGTCCGCTAGAGCCTCCAGGAACTGCTGAAACTTTTGGTGCCACGCTGCGCCGCTGCTTCCGGAGCGTTTCACCTTGCGGTTGAGATGCTCTCTGAGGAAGTCCAGGATGTCATGCTCCGTGGTGTTTTCATCAACGGGACCAAGCACCAGGCCTGTGTCTGGTAATTTCATTGGCCTGCCCCAGAGCTTCAGTGGAGTGTCTGGAATTACTTCCAGTGTCTGTAAGTTCTCCAGTCTCTCATGCGACGAAGGGCGGCCTGCTTTCACAGCCATCTCCAACTTGTCTCTCAGCACATCGATTGCCATCGCTGTGCGTTTCTTGTCCACTGGTGTCCAATCCTTGGCTGCTAGCTGAGCGATGACCAGTTTCAGATCCCTTAAAAAGCCACAGCCACTGTCATAACTTTGTTTCAGCTCTTCAACTTTCTCGGCTATATCCAATAATGCTTCTGCATAATATTCCGGCCTTGTGAAAGAAGGCATCAGATGAATGACGTACAGTCCTCTGTACATTTTCGTAAGGAAATTATCTGCAGATCTATTGCAAATATGAACAATCTTCTTATCAAACTCCTCTTCTATTTCAATGGCATCGGAGCTATCCACATCTTTTACCGCGATATAAAACATGCCATTGAAAAGCTTCTCATCTTCTTTCACTAGGTTTACACCGTTCTGAAAACGCTGAAACACGGCCTCTGTTTCCTTGTCTAAATGGAAATCCTAAGAAAACATTTATAGTGGTCATGGAAAATGAAAAGATCACGGAAAATTGAGATGATTATATATATCATACATCAATAGTTACCTATAATTTTAGGTACCAAACAAGACACAGTAAGTAAAAATTACCTTTTTGTTGAATATTGTAAGATTGCTTATGGCAGCGTTGAGAACAGAAAGTAGCATATCTTCTTGCTCTGTTCTCTCGAAACTTCCCAATCCTTCAAAATCCATCAGCACGTACAGACAGTCGGAAACCATGCGGACAGTAATCCACACACCATCGGTACACCTCCCACCAGCTACATCGAGCAGCGATCCCGAAAGATGATTCATCAAATATGATTTGCCGCTGCTCTGCTTTCCCATAGAAGACACCACTTTGATTTTGCCGTCCCATTGGCCGATTATCGCATCATACAATCCAAACCTCAACAAATTTGCCAAGGAAACACAATCTGTGTATGTGACATCAGATGCTATTCCAAGACCATCTAGCAATGGCTGAATGCAATTGTTATCGGCTCTGCAAATCTGGATGGGAACAAGGCAGATAAGGTTCCGTATCCAGTTACCCAACAGCTGCTTCTCAGAATTAAATTTTGTAGGCTTTTGGGGACCCTCTCCCAGCAAACTCTGAAAGTTGTGGGTATGAAACTGGAATTCGTAATTCTTGAAAGACTTTCCTCTGTCGTTCTCCACCTTGGTAATGAGCCAACTCAGATACTCTCTGCACTTGCCAAACAAATCATCTCCTCGGCAGCTGCCGCCTTGATTCATTAACAGATGCAAGTTCTTCTTCTGTCGCCCAAATCCGCACAGTGGTGGGCAAACACCAAATTTCTCGTAGATGTAGTAAATAAAGTCTAATTCCGGGCAGCATTCTAGGACGCTGGTGTCGCTTGGCTCTAAATCCTCGGCCTCCTTGGAAAGGTTCAGAAATTTCAAACCTTCTGAAGCACAGGTCATGTTCAAAACATAAGATGATATAATATCTGGATTGGCTTTTGAATGAAACGCAATATGGTTCTGACCGCCATAGTTCGCCATCTTCATTTTCAGATCATCTGGCGACACATCCAACGAAATGCTCTTGAGAAATTTCATGGAGCCTCCCAACAAATACACGCTGATATCAGTTTGGCCTGCCTGTCCGGCGGAAGAAAGAGTAGGCCTAAGGAGGAGAAACAGGAAACATCCATCAGCAGAGATGCAGCCATCAACAAAATCCGATGGCAGAGATATGTCTTTGGGCATCATATTGCTGGACCGATAACCCAGTTCTGCGACACGAACACGATTTGAATCGTCGACAAGCAGCAGCTCGTGCTTGCCTGGTACACAGGCCATCCATACTAGATTGGTGCTTCCCCTGTAATTTCCCAAAGGAATCTCTAAGCCTGTTCTCTCACACTTTTTGAATCTTTCTTCAAATTTGTATATATCAACCTTTGCAAGTTCAGAGTCATACAAAGCAAGCAACCGCGTTGTTTCCTCGAATGCCACCAAATTGAATCCTCTCTTCAGGGCTGCACATTCCTGAATTCTGCCATGCTTTGGACAAAAGTTAACGTGGAGAGTACCGGTTTCCCTGTTGTGAATTAAAAGGATGAATTCTCCGGAGCGAAGATGAACCACCTTCTTCACCTTCTGGACATCCGGATTCAAGCAAAACATCTCACCTGAAGAATCAGAGCATGCCAGGTTGATAGTATGCATGGGATTTCTGGCCAGTGCATCCAAATCCTTCTTTTTGGGAGCCACCTCCGTGATCATACACTGCACCATGTGCTCTTCCACCATTTCCTCACCCATCGTGACGTTCATCTTGAAGCTTCCACCGTACCATTCTTTCTTGGCCCTGCAGCTTTTCAAAACTACCCTGCTCTGTTTTGGCTCCTCTGTTCCTGGGAAGAGTTTATTTTTTGTCTCTGACAAAAACGTTTTTCTTCTTTCCTTTGCATTCTGCATTCTATCCCTTTCTGCTGCATCCTCTGCCGCTTTCCTAACATCCTGAATTAGCGTGCGTAGATATTTCCTGGCATGACTGACAACTTGCTGCTGCATCAACTCTTTCGCTTTGTCGCAGACAACCCTTGTGCTCAAGCAGCTCATAAGCGAATTTGCTCTGTTGAAATCACAATCATTCAATCTAAACGCCTCCAGTTTTTGCCTCCATGAAATTTGAACTCCATCAGAAAATGCTTCACCGCGGCCGCGGATCGACAGAGCTGCGACCGACACGTTGGTCAAGTGTTGTAAGACCAAGTTAAGATCAGCTTCTGTAAGAAAATCCACTGTCGCCACCTTGGACAGGAATCTGCGAGCCGTAGACTCAACTCCACGGCTCTTGAGAATTGCCAGAAGAAAATCCCCTTCCTTGGAAGAAAGAAATGTTCTGCTAAAATGCACAGTGAACTTTTCCACCAGCCCCGCATCCAAGTCCCGAAAAAGCTCAGAAACTCCACCATTCATGAGGAAACATAGGAACTTTAACTTCTCATTCAGAGTCTGGAACCAGCTGGGCACAAATTCTTCTACCCATGTCTCGATAACGTGGGAAGGAGTGTCCACGTTTTCTATTAAACCCACGATAATGCGGTCATTCAAAAACAGAGAAACTTGTTCGCCAGACACCACAGGAGAACCAAGAAACGGCTTGCTACCTCGAAAATAAGCTATCCCAGCTACATTGTCGTCAGAGGCTTCTGTTTCTGTGCTTCTCAGCATGATGCGGTCCTCGAACATAACAAATCCGCTGGCTCTCGTTTTGCATGGTTCCACCACAAAATCGAAGCTTGTTCCATCATCTTCAGCCGAACTAAATGTAAATTCTGAACCAACAAAAATGAAGCGTTGATTAGAGTCAGTGACACCGCATGCAGCAACTATTTGGCGTTGCAGACGCTGGAATGGGCACTCGTTCACTGGCTCCTCCGGCAATGAACAAAACGGTTTTAGCCACACACAGAATTCAAGCAGAACGTCGTGGAACGCCTCCACAATCTTGCATTCGGCTGCCTTCATGTGGACCTTGGCATCAGGCTTGCTTCTCTTATTCAGGTTCCGGTTCTGGAAATTCTTCAGTTCATTGTACTCCTGAAACTCCGGAAAACCGCAGTGCTCCAGGATTCCAACAAACTCCTCATCTTTCAACGCCGAGAAATCGATGGTGTGAGCCTTTGACAAGTTTTCCAGCCTGCTACGAAGCTCGCCAGGAGAATATACAAATGCATCATCCTTGGTTACCGCAGTTTGTCCTTTATGAAACCAAGTCACGAAAGAACATCGGTAATGTCCTTCTGTGAAGTGGAATTTATGCTGGCCATTCTGTTGCTGCTGCTTCTGCTGCGTCCTCTGAACATCAATATCCTGTCGTCTCACAACCACAACATCGTTATCTTGAATCTGAACTTGTTCCACTCGAACGGCCCTCGGTTTTCTGGATTTGCGAACATGCCCGGTGGCATCCGATGAAGAAGAGGATGCTGAAGTGTTAGGAAACCGAACGCGGTCGACACAGACGAAGATCTGGTGACAGAGATCGAAGATGTAACGTATGAAATTGCATGAGACGGTTTTCCTGGAGGCTTCCTCCAGCTGAGGAGCATCATGCCAATACAGCAGCACCAGGGCGTCTTCCGTGAGCCAAGGAATGGCATACAGTCCGGCCGGAAGCTGGCCCTCATGCATTTCCTTGCGGACCTTGTCATCGACCAGACCCATGGCTGTGAGGAATTGCAGCATCATGGCTTTGTCTCCGTACAGGCCAATCGCCTGCAACGAATGGTTGTTAAGCGACGCAAAATGGATTCGGTTGCTTGGATTTGGCAAAACAGACGAGGAGGAGGAGCAGGAAAGGAAATGATTGCATAGCTCTGAAATTTGCCGTTCCGAAACATGAACTTTGTCGACGAAGCCGACGTCCTGCTTATCCGCAACCACGCCTATTACTTGGTACACGGGCGCCGCTGGCGTCTTCAAATTCTGCTGCGTAACAGGTTTCATGCTGCTCATGAGCAACTTCTTGAGCCCCTTGGCAGCTCCTGGGGTTTCTGGATCAATGTCAGCAAAATTTCCTCCTCCCATTAGAGCTCGATCGCACTAGTTCGGACTGTTTTCTGGCGGTGATGTATCTGAAGTAACATGTGGGCGGATGCCCAGGATCCAACAGAGTTTAGTTAAAACGATTCTGATCACAATGCCGTGAAGAGAATACAAAATCTATGGCAAGGATAACAAGACAAAAGACAGTACAAAGACCCCAAAATACAAAAACGGTCATCCCCCTTTATAGTATGAAAACAGAGAACTTAAAACTCTCAAATAAAACGCGTCATCACCCTCTCGAATAACTGTCACTGATTGAAATTTTATTATATCTGGAGACCCTTTCAATGCTCGAAATCAATAAGAAAATTATCAGTATTCTACAAATTGACCAGGTAACAAAAGCAAATCCAACAAGTTTTCACCCAAGCAGAGTCCTGGATGGTCCATAGATAAAGTGTAACCTTTTTTAAATGGCTGTACCAGGTTTTCAGCCAAATGTTACAGGCTGAGAACCAGGCACCTTCTGGGCACTCGCAATTACAAGACTTCAAAGTCCATTGAACAAATGAGTATGAAGTTTACCATAATTCTTGTTGTTTAACTGTTACCAGCAGCTGCAGCAACAATTAAACAAAGCTCTCAACGTCGGCTCCTTACAAGAAAAAGTGAAAAAATACGCAGAAGTTCACGCAGTCAAACAAGAGAGAAAACTGGAGAGGGCACAATATACCCTTTAAAAACAAAAAATTCCCAAGCGCTGAAACTGAAACTAAATTATCTAGTTGGCATTTCTAGATTTCTGACAGATACAACGTAGGCCTTCAGCACTTCGCATTCTATTGTTATTTTGCTTCATTTTTACACCATACTATTGTATGAACATGGTGTAAAAACTTCCATCTTTCATCAAATGCTACTAAACTGCCATAGACAACAAAACAGAGCAAACAATTTGAAACTTCGTAACTTTCAGCATTGCAAGACAACCAAAACTTCTTCTACCAGAGATTACAAAAATTTAAGTAGAAGCAAAAATCTGCTCCAAAACCAGGAAACTCAGCAAGACGCAGATGAAAGTTTCTTACCAAGCAGATGGCTGATCAATTAGGAAAACAGCAGATGAAACTTATGAAGTACACACAGCTAATTACAAATTGGAGAGTGTTGATGTATAAATTTTGGACACATAAACACCTGTCAAAATTTGTTTTAGGAGACTATACCTTAGGGCGCCTCCCGTATGGGTGCGAAACCCGGGAATAGTCTGCTGAAAAGGGCTATGTGACAACAATAATAATAATTTATCTAGTTGGAAAATATTTAAAACTTAAATTTGATTTTAGGAAAGTTCTATTATATCTTGAAAAATATAGTAAAATAATTAAAAATCAAAATTAAATATTTGTGTGATTTTTAAGTAAATAAATAACAAAAAAATACAAATTAAAATTTATCTAAACAGAAGAAAGATTTAGCCACCAGTCTCCCCAGAAGAGGCCTTGATCGCTGCTTGGTGTCAACTACGCCTGTGACTACGCTGGCACCGACGCTGTTGGGTGTTGATCTCTGATGTGGGCAGAAAAGAAAAAGAAAAAAAAAACGTGTCTGTGTTTGTCCTGTTGCCCTTTTTGCCTCTTATTACAGCACCGACCTCTCCTTGAATCACCATATACGTTGATCCAGCAATATGCAGTCCACCTTGAGCAAGGATGCCAGGCTCTTCAAAATCTTTGGCGATGGCAGCGACCTCCTAAAATTCTGTATGTTGTAGAAATAAAGAAATAAAGGAAGATAAGATAAACCACTGAGACACGGTTCACGTAAAAATAAAGTTACCTACAAAACCCAAATTCAAGATAACCTCATATGAAAAAAGCAAAAGTAGATAGACGGTTGCCGCAATCAAATTACACTCGATAAAACCAAAACTAAATTGCAAGGATCCATGAAATGCATAAATTGTTCAAAAATCAAAGCACAGTTTAAGATAAAAGGGAATTCAAAGAAATCCTTATTAAAGGAAAACCCCGGAAATTAAAGTAAACCGTCAAGATCCAAGTTACTCATGCAAAAGATCCGAACAAGATGATCGGAACAGAAAATCCTACCCAAAGTCATGATTCAAAAAGAAACAACAAACATATTCCGAAATCGATTACAGGATTCGAAACGCGGACAACAAAACAGAGATAAAAACCAAATCAACTGTTTCGAACTCAACGAATCTAAGAAAAACAAGGATATCAAATTTGGGATGAAAAGAGCGTCAAAAACAAAACAAAAAGAAAAAAGAAAGCCCCCTAGGATATCTAGATCCAGACATACAGCAGGAAAGTTCTAGCTCTCTGCCCAAACGGAGCTCTCTCCTGTTCTTCAGAAACTCCGGCTTGGATCCATTTAATCCTCGTGTTGATAAGTCTTCATCCTCTGACGCGGAGATCTGTTCTCCGCTTTCCTGTGAACTCCTCCTCCTTCTAGATGCTCTAGCCAAAACAAGTTTGCTGGTCCCGGCCTCCTCTTCCTTTTTTTTTAAATAAACAAAGGCCCCATGCCAAGCATGGGCGTGTTGGTACCAACAGAGAGTTTGGCCATAGCATTTATGTCTGAGTTGAGACCGTGCTTGCCAACGGACACCAGGAATCAGATGACAGCGCAAGATCTGACCTGCGTTGTTGGAAAGTAAAATTTTTGCTATGTTGATTGTGAGATTTGCTGGTGGATGTCCGTATAACTTAGGACTGAAGCAAAGGAATCTGCAACAATCTTTTCATTTAATATAAAAGACGTTTGCCGTACCCTCGATTATTTCATGCTTTTTACTTTTTACCAAGCTTGTTAACGTACGGACAATAATCCAATCCATTCTCAGGGCCAGTGACATGGCATGGAATATGAACTCAATTTTGACCCTGACCTTTTCTCAAGTGTCGAAAATTGGATTTAAAACATGCTTAAATTTTCAATTTTAAGGCTGATCATGCGTTAGAATCGCTCTTAAAGTAAATTAAAATGAGAAAAATGATGCACATTTTTTTCTCTCTTTTACCGTGGGCTACAAGTGAAATCCATTTTTTAACACAACTAACAACCATCCATGAAACTATGGTGCTTTCAATCGTGACAGGATAACTTTACAGTGTGTGAATCACTAGTTACGGGACATTGATTATTTCAGAACCATGCCTTGAGCTCCTCACCGTATGGTGGCACGAAAGAACGCGTTTTATTTCACCCGCCATAACTAAACCTAAAATTGAAATTTTATCACGGCAATAGCATACAAACTTCTCTCGGGCATCTTCTTTAATGTCACTGTCAACGCCTAACACCAACATATATTCTAAGTACTATTATTCTATTCACCTCAGTTGTAACCAAAATTGTTTTTTATATTAATTTAACATATGTTCTTAGGTCTCACTCTACTCTTACCTATTAATGGGGGACCCAAAGCACACCACCTCAGTTGTAACCAAAATTGTTTTTTATATTAATTTAACATATGTTCTTAGGTCTCACTCTACTCTTACCTATTAATGGGGGACCCAAAGCACACATAAACATAAGTATGGGAATGTTGGGAGCCACCAAGGACACATAAGCATAGAGGCATTGGGAAGTGTCTTCACCATGCCTTAACCACCACGCATGTACACGTATGGTAGTATGCATTGTGTATGTATCATTATTCATTTAAAGGCTTGACTTGCTAAAAAAATTCTAAGTATATCTTCATACCAATAGTTTAAAAGTGAAATAGAAACTTGAACTCTTAACCTCTTACTTAAAGTTTGGAATGCAAACCACAATAATATTTGGCTAGATGACAATAAAATCACTTTTTATTTTATTTAAACAAGTGTTCCTAGGTTATCCAAGATGCATGAACACAATAAACATACATAACAGTTAAGGCACAACATATACACTTCTGAGGGTGTTGGAACCCAAAATAAGTGAAACTTAGGTGTACCCCAAAATATATATCCAATTAGAACTTTATATAATTCACTTTTGAGGGTGTTGGAACCCAAAGTAAGTGAAACATAGTTATACCCCAAGATATCCATTAGAATTGAACTCATGACTTAGAGCGTCCAAATCAAGTGTTTTACTAGTAAGGTAACACCACATGGTTAGGGACACATAAGTATAATAGATGATGGTTATTATGAATGCATCCGCGACCTTGCATTAGTGAGCTTTTAAGGAAATTTTTATGTTCTTCCTTTATTATGTTTGTAACCCTTTAGATATATTAGCTAATAAAAAATCTTTATTTTGCTTCATATTAAGAAGTAAAAATATAAATATTATGAAATTAAATAATTAAACAAATCAGTTGCTTTCAATCTAATTTAACGCCGACTTCAACATTTCGCAGCTCATCAATTTGTTATTCCCAATTCCCATTTATATCAAAAGTTACGTACTCATGGCCTGTTTACTGTTCAAAAAATATTTCCAAGACAGTCAATATTTCCAGGACAGGGAAAAGTCAAGGCTGAGATGGCGATTACCGCATGCAAGCCAAGTATAGCGAATCCACGGTGATTCAACGTGGTCTAGTTACATGAGCTTTTCTTTTTACGAGGCCGAGCCATCATTTTGATCAAAACCACCCTGCACCGCACACGACCATGCTTGCTTTTCTCTTCCGGGCCTGGACCAGCTATTTCCATTTGATTCGGTGCCGCACTACCACTGCCGCGGCACCCAAGAAAGTAAAGTTAAAGTAAAGAATGAAAAACAGAAAAAGCATTAGAGTTTACGATAAATGAAAAAAGCTCTGTAATAGTGTCATCGCATGTCCCTTTGCCGTACTGCTGCCCAGCAATGTTCTCTTTTTCATCTCCTTTTATAAAGAGAGGATGAGGAAACGATGAACCTCGTCTCCCTTATCCGATATCCCACTAAAGTCACAATATCATATGTAACCATAAATTCATGTGCAATAACATAAAATAGGACACCTCTACATTAGTGCCAGGTTTTTTTAACTAACATACAAAAGCATCAATACCGTGTCTAACGAGAAAAGGGTATCCCTTTAGGCTTTAAGCACCAAAGCTCCATGCCTCATGGAGATACAACTAAATAATGTGTTGTATTTGAATTTTAATTAGTAACACATAAAGTTACCAATAACCACTAAGGAAAATGATCTTCATAATCAACATTTTTATCTTAACTTCGGAAATCCAATTTGAAAGCAAAAGCTAACTTAAAAATAAACAAATTTATAGCAGTATCAACATTTTTATCTTAACTTTGGA
>MNCI01036292.1:305253-361191 GCA_015680685.1 Gnetum montanum | reverse complement strand
CAACAAAAAACTTAAGAATACATACAAAATCCATAACAATATAAACCTTAGAAATCTTTCATATAGATAGAAATGTAGTATAGAATTCAATTACATTTGAGTTAAAATCAAAGTTGAATATTGTAGAAAAGTACATGGAAACTTGTTATTTGTGGTTAATCCTCCATGTCCTTTATTTATTATGTTCTTTCTCTACACATAAGAACAATTCAGAAACAAAATCATTGAGCATGTATCATTGAATTTGTAATTATGTTAAAGCTATTATAGGTGAGGAAGGCTTTCATAGTCACAATATTTATGGTAATCACAAATTCATGTATAGTAGCATATGATAACTATGTGTTGGTGTTAGTTTTCTTACTTCCATGGAAGAGCATTCACAACCATGGCTAGCAAAAAAAGGGTATTGCTAGCTAATTCTGAAGAAGGTTACATCAAGGACATCCTACAGATAAAAAGTATAATTTTCCAAAATACCTTAAGTTATTCATATTCATAATGAAATATAAAAAGCCCATAAAAAATCCTAAAGGATAATACGTACGAATGGGGCCTTTAAACTCACACCTATAGTGAAGCTACAATAATAAAACTCTCCACTAGTAATTGAACACAAAGAGTAAATATAATTTGTTACATGCACATAGAAGATAACCTTATAGACTATACAAAATAGAGGTAACATCTTATTAAAGGAGAACAAATAGAGCTTCTTAACTATATTAAGCCATTGAACAAGAACATATTTGTTTTTAATTGTAGTAGATCCACCATTGCTTAGAAGTTGAAGCTAAAAGGAGAGACAAATGGTAGAAAAAACCAACAATAGATGAAAGCTCATATCTTACCACTAAGCCAAGAGTTTTTGGATAAAAGCTTCATTAGTCAACCTCCAAATGAAAATATGAAAAGATAAGGCACAATTTAGATGCATCCTTACAAGTAGAAGCCTTATGTCAATTTATTGTATACACTCATAGCTTGCATATCCCAAGGCAATACCAAATTTCAAGAAATGCAATGGTTGGGAAAATGGAATATTTCTTCAAAAGAAATATAGCAAAATCCCAATCATATTCACCAATTAGTTAAGCAAAAGGTATTAACATAGTTGTGGTCTAAGGCAATAAACAATTTTATTTACTTCACATTGGATGTAATAAAATAGATGCAAAAGCTGACTATCTCTCAATTGTTATTCCAATCAAGTATTGTAGTGTTATCATTGAGCTTCACTTAAGTTTGCATCATCTTAGAATTGAAAGTGGAAGATAGATTCAACTCCTTTAAGAAGAGTGTACTTGTAGGTTGTGCAGGTTAGAAGCCTTTATGAATTAGTTGCATGTATTTCTTTTCTATGCTATGACTACCCATTTGAGAGAATATTATAATGTTATAGCAAAAAAAATTATATGATATATTTTTGTTATCTCCATTAATGCTGGTCAATTCGTAGAGTTTGTCTTTTAAGAAAAATGAAAATGTAATATTTTTCCAATAGATCCTATGGATCTTCAAGCATGATAAACTTTCAATTTTAATTTATTATGAAGATCAACTTTAGTATTTAGATTCATACATTCTTTAGTGTTGATGTTGAAAGCTAGAGCCATAATCACTAGTATAGTAACATTATCATTACTTATCAGAGTCACATCTTATCTTTGTCATCTACTAGCTAGAACTTGACTTCTCTTCATCAATTATCATTGTCATTATTATTTCTATAACCAAAGAGTAAAGTCCATTATTTTCAACTTATTAAACCAAGAATCTCATCCCCATTTTATCATTTATCATAAGCTTTAAATTAGAGTTTCTTCATCCATTAGAAGAACTCACTATGTTAAAAAAGTAAAGGATTATCACCTAAAGGCTTAATGCTCATCTCACCAACATAGAGTATTATGGTGGCCCCTAAAGAATTATAGAGAAATATAATAAGTTCTCAAGTATAACTTGAATTAACAACTTCTTACCTAATAAAACAATGAACTAATCACTCAATCCATCTATCATTCTAATATTATTTATTAAAGAAAGATTACATCAATCCTTTTATTTAAATTAACTTTAACAGGGCTTTCATCATCATCTCTCATTTAAAATTCTACCTTGTTCTTATAGTATAACATTTTATGTTATGCTTATTAAATTCCATTATCTACCTTTTTGATGAATCATCAGCTAGCTAAGATATCGTAGATGCTACATTGCATCTGCGTTGTAGCATTCCTATTGATGCATCTTAGTTGGTTGCTATGTCATAGATGCTATGTTGCATCTATGATGTCAGAGATGCTACGTTGCATGGGCTTTACGAAAAAGTCAATTTTTGGTCCACTATGATATTACATATATGATATCATAGCACATGCTACGTCATCATATATCCAATATCATGAGATGCATGCTTGCTTATAAATGCAGCACTTGGATGCACAATTTGAAGAAGTTTCATTCTATCCTTAGGTAGATTCTTGCAATTTTATTTTGTAGTTTTAGTGTTAGAATGAATGCTCGTAGTGTGGTGTTGAATAGTTGTATGGAATCTTTATTCAAGTGAAATGTACTTGGGCATAGTTCATGTCCAAAAATAAAGATCGAGATTACTTTTCATCATTATATCATTTACTTAGTTTTACTATTTTACTTAGCATAGTTTTTACTATTTTCTTAGTTCAATCATTTACATTTCCAAGTACTTTACTTTCTTTTTCATTAGTAAAGTATAATGGGTATGACTAGTTTTGAGTGTTTAAGTGCAATCATTTGGTAATCCTAGGAGTGTTATGGCTTGGCTCGCCCAATAGCATAATGCTTAGTAACCCAATAGCGATTACATGAGTCTAAGATGTGTATGATAAGCCAAGACCAAATGCTTATTACTCTAGGCTAGAGTAGATTTACATTACCATTATTCATAGATTAAGGATTAAATTTCATTTTCAATTATGTTTATCGCTAAGAGTAAAATGAGCCTAACAATATCAATTATTGTATGCCTGTGAAAAAGCTACCACTAGTCCAAGTGCGAAGATAGCATCCTGTGATCAATGCTTAACAATTTAGATGCAACAACTAGTCCCCTCCAAGGAATTTGATAGGATCGTGCATGAACACTTGTGATTTGTATGGTTGGATGTAGGAGTACCCCTCGCTCATCATACCCCAATGAGAAATACCCTTAGGATCTATGCCCAAGGGTAATTATCTGAATTAAAAACCCATTAGATACAAAGGCTAGTTGAATAGGTGGCAAAAGAAGGAGAGCTATGTAAAAGCAAGAGTGTTGAGGAATATAACCGAGATCCAACTCTTCAAACAAGAGAAGTCCATATGTATGATAAGGAAAAAGAGGAAGCTCTCAATGAGTTGATTTCACAACAAACCTTGCTAATACAAAAGGCTACCACTAAGATCAAAGCAAGGGTAGATAAGATGTGAAAGTTGATGAATGAAAAAGTTTCAACCTACTTGAAAACCATAGGGAATAAGGCAATGTAAAAATAATTGAGTGATCAAAATAAGAAGAGGAAAAATACTAATGAAATAGTAGGAACACTTATTAGCAAAAAGGAAAAATGACTATAGTAAAAGAGGTTGCTGACTCAAATATAGAAGATGATGATGGATGTGACATCTACCAATACGACCATCCAAAGGGTTATTGCCCATTTTTGTTACATCTACATGAGTTTGGGGCTTTTGCTTTGAATCTCAAGTTCATACAAAGAAAATGCCTAGGAAATTATCTTACTCACAAGCTAATTATAGATAATCCTACCACCAACCATACTATTCTAATGGGACTTCCTATCAACCTCACCACTACTATCAACCATAGTGGCAAAACTCATAGTCATGGGGGATATCATTAACAAACTAGCAATACCCTTATTGCCAGCTAGACCTATATGAATACTATATTCAACAACCTATTTCTCCAAATGGTTCTACTTTCTCTTCCTCGAATCACTACTATCACTCTCCCAAATATCATCAACTTGTAGCATCTCTTGTGGGATCACCATCTCGCACCTCTTATCCTCTATCACATTCTCAATATTCTCATGCTTCCCTCCACCATATGCCACCACCAATAACATCGGAAGGATTGATACCACAACATCAATGGAAGAATGCCACTTATGCTGCAAACATACACATAAATGATAATTCTAGTAGATCTTAACCATATTCTCAAAAACGTCCTTTCTTTAGAATAGTTTCCACACCTGAGCACAAAACTCATAGACCTACTGGCTCATCAAAACTAGCACAAGGATAGTTAGGTGCAACACCCTTCCTCACCAAAATAATATCTCCCAATCCTATGTAAGAGCCAACATCCATTTCCTCTCCAATGTAAAACATAATAGATGAACTTATCACTATGGAGAGGCAAGCAATTCCATGCTTCACTAATAATGATAATGGGTGTAGTTGTGGGTTGAAAGTTCAAAATATTAACGTAATCCCTATACCAACCCATAATAGATGTGAAAAAAAAGTGTGCGGACAAACAGAGGTAGGGCCACTAAACCAAAAGACACCTAGCTACCAAAAACTGAGAACCTAAAATCATCTAAAACATGCATGGAAACATCTAAACCACTTATTAACTCCTATTCTAAGAAAATGCCTCCAACTAAGAGCTCACAAAAGGAAATATTACACCATAATCACACATCAATAAAAAGAGGAACTAAGGAATTAGATGATCAAAATTCAATTACCATCAAGATTACATGGGATGATAACTAAAAAACTAAGTCATTAAGGATGGTAAGTAAGAAACCTCAAGTGTATGATCCAAGGGAGCCAGGGTGCATTTTCTAAACACAAGCCCATGAGTTCAATCATGGGGAGAGGCCTTATCCTGACTTAGAAATTAATAAGTACCTTTTCACTTTTTTGTTTTCTACTTTTTTGTCATTTATAATTTTTTGTTATACCTTTATCTTTTCTTAATACTTTCTCGCATTCTTTAATATCTTCTCATACTTTTATACTTTTTTAGTTCTTAATTTTTTAATATTCTTTGATATTTTCTAATTCTTTGATAGTCTTTCATTACTACTATCTTTGCAATTCTTAATATCTTTTACAATTTTTTCTATACTTTGCTATTCTTTTTACTTGTACATATTTTTGTCAATGTCCAATAAAACACATCAAATAAGGCAAGATGTAGTCCCAATAAGGTGAAGATTTCTCTATGTTATCAAATCATAAGGGATTGATTATTTGTACAATGAGACCACACCACCCACCCATCCATTCCAATAATTAGAGGTTTTTACCATGGCCATAATGATATTCTTTCCATCATCAAACTAAGAATAAACTTGCGATCATTATGCCTAGACAAAAAGGTGAGGAACCAAGTGGGAATGCAAAGGGTGTGACATCAAGGGGATTTGTGGATTCTCTTAGCTTACTGCTGTGAGTTCTAGTTTGTTGTTAAGGAAGTATTATATCCTTGTAGATCTAACAAAAAATGGGAGTAAGAGTACAATAAGTGTTGCCTTACCATGTTACTGGAAAGACATGTTACCCATGCTTGAAGGTAGTCCTTTGGTAAGGTTGACACAATTAAAAATAAAATTCATGCACAAAATAAATTTTTTGAGCTTCCATAGGAAAGACATGTTACCCATGCTTTAAGGTAGGTTGCTTCTAAATAATCTAAATAAGAATAATTATAAAAAGTGGAATGAATAAACTCCTCGCTTGGACAATATGCCAAGTGGTAATACTCTTTGCAACAATAGTAGTCTTATGGTTGTGAATCCAAGAGATGAAATAATGTGATGTCATTGGAAAGTGGTTTGGAATTGGTTTGAATCTTGGAAATAAGGGCTAATGATTACTTTAACTAGTAATAACACACAAGGATTCATTATTCCTATGGTAAGATACCTCACATCCTAAGTTCAATAGTCCTTTTTCTAGTCCATCTTAGCCCATTGTATATTTAATCATAACTTGTGATTTTGTATAATATAGCATTAGTTTTCTAATCTGGAGATACTAACATGTGTGTTTTGCTAGACAAGTATGTCTTACATTTAACTCCTTGAGTGCCTAAGGACAATTTTTGGCATGGTTATACAAGGGCACTAAGGGCTAGAGCTTGCTTTGGGGAGGATCCACTTGTATAACTCTTGTATTTCATACCGTCCAAGCAATTCTACATCATCTTGTGCCTTTCAAAACATCTAATAAACTCCCCATATCATCTAATAATCTGTCTGTACATTAGAAACTCATTATCCATTTCTTATCCATACCATAAACTTTTGTTGCTCGATATTCTTTCTTCATGAACCTTGAACACTAAATTGTTGAAACTTGTGCATCACTCATGGCCCAGGATCCTCCAGATAAGCTTTATATCTTCCAGACATTTTATTTGACTCATTTTTTTGAAGAAAAAAAAATTAATCAATGAAAAATTAAAATTTTTTTAATGGCAACATCATAGTTAAGATGTTACACATATAAAAATAGTATATGTATGTGCAAGAGTTAGTAAAATTTTTCATTTCTCTCATTTGTAACAAGAGAAGTTTTTGTAGTTTTTCCTCCACCCTCTTGCACACTAGCTTCCAAAGGCCATAACTTCTTCCTTGAAGTTTTGATTTCCAAAATTCTTCAATTATGTTGATCCCAAAGCACTTAACTTAGTCGTGGGTGGGGGTGGTTTGCATTGCACAATATAAGGGAATGTGAACAAAAATTTGAGCCAAAAATTCCTGACACCTGGAAGATACTATAAAGGGTAAGTACAAAAGATAATAAGAATCTTAAAGTTAATCAATCAAACGAAGGCAAAAAAGATTTAGATAATACTCTTAATAGACCATATTAACTATTTCAGGCCATAATAAGAAAGGAAAATGATATAAGGTCATAAGTAACTAAAAGCTATAATGTCCACGGGGTTCCTTTTTAGCAAATTTTTCTAACTCTACAATCATCATATGATAGGAACTTGATCTAACCAAGTGTAGAAGCAAGGTAGAAAACTACTAAGAATTGATAGGAACATGCTAATAATTTCAAACTCTTGTGGATTGTTGATGGACCCAAGAAGAATCCTAGAAGGAGGACATTTCTAACATGGGAGCAATTGATTAAAAGGTCATGGGAGAGGCCAAGTGGGAGAACAAGATCCTCAAGAGGGACACAAAAATTTTCTCTAGAAGCTATATAGATGCAACTTTAAGTGTCTCTTTTATAGCCTACATTAATCAACAGCAGAGAATGGTACTTAGGAGAAATGTACCAATTTTGGTGAAATAAATGGGTTGATGCAATAGTTAAAATTAAGGAAGTCTTTGTGCCATACTCATTAAAGAGAGAGCATATGGAAGAAGAGAAGATACTTCAGGAACTCTTAAATAGATGTCAATTCTATAAGCTTGATTGTACCGTCCGAAATCGTTGGTGAGAGGCTGGAAGAACGGACACCGAGAGATCTATGGATGAAACAGTAAGACCCTACCTTTGCTTGAGGGCAAGCTGGAAATCAATGGAGGCAGAGTGCCGTGAATGGTCTGCATGCAGATCAAACGAGGACTTCCCCGAACGTACACAATTGCGATGCGTTGGCTTATACGTAAACAAATGCAGAACTGAACGTAAACGAATGCAAGCGAATGTAAACTGTTTAAATGATAAATAATGAAAATAGGAAAAACGTGAACAAGAATGATAATATAAATTGTAAGAATCTAGGCAATTATGCAAATTTTTTGTATTGATAAACAATTAGAATGTCCATCGGTTAGAACGTAGTTGCAGAGTGGTTGCAAGGCAGATGTTTAGCCCCGATGGATGAGAATGGATGCTGGGAAGATTCAAGTTTTTGGTTGCATGTGTACAACGTCCAAGTCTATATGAAGCCCAGTGTATGAGATTAATGCCCAAATTTCTTAAGTATGTGAGGTTCCAATTTTTCGAACCTTGATCTCGTGGAAAAATAGGAGATTTATAGGGTTTTGGGTGTGAGATTCGGATCTGGGAGAAGATCAGTGGCTACGGGGTGAGAAAAATTTGGATCGGGTGACAGGTATGTGCATTGACCAGATGCACAAAATGTTACAATGTACAGTGCAGTGTCCAAGATCTCTTACGCTGGCATGCGTAATGCCTAGCGTAAGAACTTAAAACACTGAAAGAAATGTCAAAAATGCAACAAATGTTAATGTACAAGCATGGATCTGGGTGTCTGGCCTCCAAATCTACAGTTCTGTGTTATTTTTGTGCTACCAAAGCCTCCAGTGTGCATGGATTTGGCTCTGATGTGTGTGCAGCCTGTTCTAGCATTAGCATCTGGTGTCCAACGTCCAGCGTCCAGCGTATGAAAGTGTTTACGCTGGGTTTACACTGCTGGAAGCATGCCAATGTGACTAACAGCGTATGACCTAAAAATAGTGCATTTTGAACTTGTTTTTGACCTGTGAGACCTGTTTTCAAAGTGGATTTGCATGCTATGGGTCATGAGGGTTCTGTGTGCCAAACTTGGGCTGATTTGGATGTTGTTTTAGCCCTATTTTGGTTGATTACGCTGGGCATTACTCTGTGCAGCATCTGAAAAAGTAACCCCAGCGTCACCAAGTGTTTCTACCCTATTTTGAGCTCATTTTTGTACGTTGATGCCTATTTGATGTTTCCTGACTACTGTCTACTCTCCAGTGTGGCCTAGGTGCAAAGTTTAACTTCGTTTGGCTGCCATTTTGGGCCTATTTGGGTTTGTTATGCTGTGGTTACCCTGTGTAGCATGACCAAAGTGTGACCCTAGCATGACCAAGTTAAAATGACATATTTGGACCTCAAATCTTGATTTTCTAAAGCTTGTGATCATGTACAGTTGTTTCCTAGCTCATGGGAGTTGAATTCATGTCAAAATTTTGCCCAAAGGTGCTTGAATTGAGCTGTTCTTGTTTGGTCACGTTATGGTTATGCTATTCAACGTCTGAAAAAGTAACCCCAGTGTCACCAAGTCAAAATGGCACATTTGAGGCTCAAATTTGGATTTTTTGAAGCCTGTGAACAAGTACGAGTGCTGTCGGTCCCTATGGGTTGCTCTAGTGTTGAAGATGCTGCCTAAAACTACTTTTTCTGCCCTATTTTTGCTTGGTTACACTGTGCTTACGCTGTGCAGCGTCTGAAAAAGTAACCCCAACATTACCAACTGAAAATACCTTCTTTAAGGCCCAAATTTTGATTTTCTGGAGACTGGGAGCTACTGGGGGCCTTGGTTAAGGTCATGGAGGGTCCTTGTGCTCGATTTCAGCCTATTTTGACTCATTTTGAGGCTTCAAAAGTTGGTGACACTGATCCTTACGCTATGCAGCATAAAAAAATGTATCTCCAGCGTAATCAACTGAAAATACCTCATTTAAGGCCCAAATTTTGATTTTTTGTAGGCTGGGAGCTACTAGGGACCTTGGTGAAGGTCATGGGGGGTCCTTGTGCCTAATTTCAGCCTATTTTGACTCAGTGTCGGGGCTCCAAAAGTTGGTGACGCTGATCCTTACGTTGTGCAGCGTAAGAAAATGTATCTCCAACGTAATCAACTGAAAATACCTCATTTAAGGCCCAAATTTTAATTTTCTGAAGGCTGGGAGCTACTGGGGACCTTGGCAAAAGTCATGGGGGGGTCCTTGTGCCTGATTTTGACCTGTTTTAACTTAGTTTTGGGGCTCCAAAAGTTGGTGACGCTGATCCTTACGCTGTGTAGTGTAAGCCAGCGTGACCAAAATGTACTTAGCTCGAACTAGGAATATTGAGCTCAAAACTTATGATTCTGGATGTCAGAAGTTGGTGTAGTCACTTGTGGGCCCTGGGGGGACCTTGCCTATTGAATCGTGAACCATCGGGGGCTTTTTCGGAGGCCTCCAATTTTGGTCATGCTGTACTCATGCTTGGGCAGCTACATGACTTAACTTGAATCTTGTCTGAAAGTGCTAGGCCAAAATTTTGTGGTGTTTTCATTGGCCCCTCTTTGTTGATGCCTGGAGGAATTTACCTGAGAGGTGTCGACAAAGAAGTACAAAACACCACGAGCAACCGGATATCAAGTATTGCTCTTTGGCACTTGGCCAGATGTCATCACACCGTGTTCAGAAGTACATGGGATCAGGAATGAGGTTTTGAGATGTATAGGGAGAAGGTTTGTAACTGTGAGATCAGGGATTAATGAAGAGATGGTCTTACTTAACTGTGGGAAGAGGAATGCTCTTGTGTAAACAAATCATGTTGGTCCTTGTCAATAGCCAGTATCTAGCAGACTTGGGACCAAGGCATGGGATGTGCGTCCTTTGGAGGAACAAGACTCTTGTATCCTACTTAAGAGAACTCGTTGTCACAACCAAAGCCACGTGATGAGGTGGTGCATTCTTTAGAGAAACAGGACCCTTGTTGAGTGTCATAGGAAACCTGTTGTCCAATAGCTAAAGCCATGCTGTGGGATGCAACATGATTGTTTGAGACATATGTATTTTCTTCCAAGACAAGTACCTTCCCACCTGGGGCTTGTATGGGAAGTGCCAAGGGCTTTGTGATGGATTTTGCTGTTTGATTTTTTTTATTTTTTTTATTTATTATTTTTTTTCTTTTTTTTTGGACAGAGCTCTTTTTCAATGTTATACTCGTGCTCGTGTGCTTGTATTTGTTTCATGTGTTGTGCTGTGTGTTGCAACTGCCTGGAGAGTTATAGTTTACAACCATGTGTTCAGAGTTTTGAGGTGACTAGGATGTATCCAGGAAATGTAACTGAACAGGGTAGAGAGAACATGTTAGGGAATAAGGAATGTTTGGGGAACTGGAAATGTACTTGTGAAGGTTTGATTAACTTGGTTACATGCATCAGGAACAATGTGGTACCTCATCGCCGTGATGAACTACATCCGTGTACAAACACCTCTGGGTGTCATCCTACAAACACAACTCCAAGAAGACAAGAAAACCACAAGTGAATGAGTTAGCTTAACACTTTAAACACGGATGCAGCTGATGGGATGGAGATACCGCATGCAACTGCAGGCAAACAAAATTGAGCAGTAGCAATGTTGTCAGAGTCCATGTGATGAATTCATGCAGAAGGTTGATGAAGACATGCCATTTGATTACAACAACAGATTAGTAGGCCAGTGAAGAAGTTGCCAGTTTATAGTCTTGGCGGATTGTTGTGGATGAGTTTTATGTCATAACCCGTTGGACATTGCTAGTTTAGCATCCTAGCAGATAGTGCAATGCTAGTTTATAGTTGTGGCAGACTATGGAGAGGCTAGCTAGTTTATAGTCTTAGCAGACTCCATTAGATGAGAGTGTGGTAGTTTATTGTCATTCTGGATGATCTATGGTATTAATTTTAGGTCATGATGCTAGGACCACTCTGTGGTATTAGTTTATCGTCATGATTCCAAGACGATGTGTGGATGCATGCATGTACGTCTAGGTGATCCTGCAAAAGAAGAAACTAGAGAACACAATGTCAAGCAGTAACTGCTGAAAACAAAACCTAAATGCTTAAGAAAAATAAAAAACAATGCGAAAAGTAGTAGTTTAGGGCCTTTTCAATCCGTGTGTGGTAGTTTAAAGCCATATCAGGCTATGTGTGTTAGTTTAAGGCCTTTTCGGGCCATAGCCTAGTTTAAGGCCTTTTCGGGCCACATGTAAACGCGTAAGCTAGTACAATGCAAACGAAGATGCAATATGCACAATGAACAAAGGTGCAGAGTGGGTGGGGATCAGACGTATTTTTGGCCATAGGGGAGCCTTGATCGTATGGTTGTTTCCTAGTCGGATGTGGTCTAGGAGGCATGCTAGGGTTTGGTTGCTCTGGGAGCCTTTCAGTTTTAACCACTTGTTCGGGCATTTTAGCTCTAGGTATTGCATTTTTTGTTGTGGGTGTTCCATCAAGAGACTCTTCTTTCAAGACTTGTGACATGTCTATGTTGTGGATGGCTTAAAAGGGAGTGTTATCGCCATGTATGATGACTTGTCCACCTTCGTATGGAAGATGGATTTCTTAATGTATTGGTGAGGAAACGACCCATTGTTGGGCTAGCCAAGGTCTGCCAAGAATCATGTTGAAACTTGGCATCTCTTCTATGATAGTGAACTCTGCACTGGTGGGAAATTGTTCTCCTACCACAAAGGCTAATTTGATTGTGTCCTTAACTATGACATGTGATCCATTGAAGGATTTTAAACACATGGTTTTCATTGGCATGATCTTGTCTGTCATGCCTATTTTATCGATGACGGAGTATAAAGCTACATTTGTTGCCGCACTGTCATCAACGTGCACTCTGCGAATGGTACATTGCCCAACTTGTATGCTAATCGAAAATGGAGCTGTTGTAACTTCCCCTTGTTCAGGGTTACGTTTAATTGCATCATCACGGATGGCTAAGGTGTTTGAACCCAATCCTTGTGGTGTCTGTTGTGAAATCATTGCACAGATGGATTCCTTGTTTGCGTGGATGTCCTCCGTAATAGGAATGGATGCTAATGTTTGAGCCAAGGCTTTGCGGTGAGTGGCTGAAGTCATGACCAGATCGTACAAGCTCATCATTGTGTTCTTCTATTTGAGCATTTGTTTTACCTAGGCTAGTGCAGCTACAAAGTTTGTATTGGTGGCCATTGTGTTGGTTTTGGCTTGCTTCATGTGGGTTGAGGGATGGGCCTCTTGCGTAGAGGGCTTGGGCCTGGTTTGCTTGAGATTAGGGGCAGGGGCCCCAGTGTTCGATTGTTGCTTGCTTGGTGTGGCCTTTGTTTCGGCTATGGATGTTGTTCGTTGTTCATTTGTTCTCTTCTGCTGCCATTTGGTAAGCTTACCCGTGTTGTTGGCAAGGCTGACTCTTGAGGGAGAAGAGGTTGAGACATTGCCTACGGTTGGGCACTGGGTAGGTGAGGGGCCATTGTGTAGTGGCACCTTTATGACAAATGGTAGTTTGGGAGGAGTCATTGGTGTTTGACTAGCTTTTTGTGGTACCTTCATGACAAAAGGTTTCTTTGCAGTTGTGGTTGGTGCATCATGCTAGTTTAACATCTTAACGGATGATTGCGGTGGTACTTTGACCACGAAAGATTTTGCAGGTGCTCGAGGTGGCACTTGGATGATAATGAGAGGCCTCTTGCTTGTGGAGGTGGAGGGGATTGTTGCCTTGCTGAGAGGCATATAGATCACCAAAGGTTGCCACATAGGTTTGGGCTTGCTTCCTATGCTAATGGAGTTTATGACATAGGAGGCATCATCTGTGCTAGGTTTACTCAAGGTGTTGATGTTGAGTTGGCCCTATACTATCATTGTTTGAAGATCATCTTGTAAGGAATGGCAGTTGTTGATATTGTGACTAGATATTTGGTGGTAGTGATAGAATTGATCTAACTTGAAGTGTCGTGGGACAGGGGGCTCGTTTGGTGCTGCTAAGGTGGGGTTCCTTAGCAGCTCATAGTACCTGTCATGTCTTCGGCAGGCATTCTCCGCTACTTGTTTGTATTGGATTTGTCTGATTTTGAGGAGTTTCTCTAGTCGTTCAGATGGTCGTGTGGGTAGTGGCATATACTTAGAGCGATCCCTACACTGAAAGTTGGGCCTTGGGGTGGCCCCTGTCATTGCAGGCAGGTTGGTACTGATGTTTGATTTTTTTGTGCTTGTGGCTACAATTGGTGATGTTGCCTTTTGCTTGGAAACATGTTCATTTTTGTAAGTCATATAGGCGGGATCATTGCTATTTTGTGTAGCTTGTTCAATGTTCTTGATCTGCATGAAGGCTTGGCTCAACTTTGAGTGCTTAGGTAGTACAGTTTTGACTTAATGAAGTCATTCATGGCTCCCTTCAGAATTGTAAGCAAATACATTTTAGGGATGGGCTCATGAAGTTCGTTAAGTGTTGCACTCCATCGTTGAATGAGCTTCTACACAGGCTCTAGTGGTGCTTGTTTCACCTATATCAGAGTGTCTAGTGTGGCCTCAGGCTTGAGGTTGTACTTAAACCGGGTGATGAATTGATGTAATAGATCCTCCAGAGAGGATATGGAGTTACCTGACAGGGCTCGGTACCAGTCTAAGGCATTTTCCATTAGGGACATGGCAAACACGCGTAGGATTGCATGGGGCCAAGCTTGAAGCAATAGAGTCTCTGATTGGAATGTTACCAAGTGAGCGTTCAGGTCTCCTTTCCCGTTGTACTTGGTTAACTATGGGAGTATGATTCCATTGAGTAAAGCTAACGGTGGCACTGAAGAGCTAATTGGATCATCTTGGTAGAAGTCCAGTACTTTAACTTGTTTAGTGTTTGCTGTTTTGAGGTGCTTTACCTATTTAGCTAACGCTTGCATCATTTGTTTGGCTTTTGCCCTCTCTTTAGCAGTAGGCAGATCAGTTGGTTGGGGAGATTGTTGGGTTGTCATTTGTTGCTGTGGAGCAACGTTCAGAGTTGTGGTTGCAGGCTGTGGCATGTTGAAGTGAGTGGGTTGTTGAATAAGGGGTATGGTTCCTTGCCTAGCCAGAAACTATGAAGTGATACCATGAATGTGCGGAGCTGAAGTGATGAAAGGGGTTTCATGTGTTTGCACGTGCAGTACGTACTGGGTGGAGATGGACGTGGGTAATCTTTGTCGGGATACCGGTGCTTGTGTGCTCGTTGACACTTGGGGAGGGGTGGTCTGTCCCATGCGAGGGTAGAATGAGGGGTTCACATAGGCATGGGGATTGAGGGTGTAATACAAATCCTCATGTTTAGATTGTGTCATGAAGTCATGTTCCTTGTCTTGGTTTTGGGGCTCCTCAGTGGGTCGTCGTGTGTTTTAGCTCCTTGCTAGAAGGAGCTGAGAGATGAGTCGGTGGTGAGGCTCAAAAAGGGGGATGATGTCATATACAAAGGGGATGAATTCATGACCTCCCATGTATATGCACTCGAAGTTTCGTTTTGCCTCTTGTTCTGTGGTGTCAAGGGGAAGGTTGGCCTGAATCTTCACACAGATAAAGTTGTACTGTTCCTATGTGAGGATCACGAAGGTGCGTGCGTTAGAGTTCTGAGATGACTCCATGGTGATGTGTGACGAGGTAGCGTACGGGCTGGCTAACAATTGCCAAGTGTGTTTTGGGCTAAGTGTGTAGCATGTGTAGTGTATGGTCAGGGTTGAGTGTGTAGTGTGACCAACTGTCCAGCATGACTAACTGTCTAGTGTGACTGACTGCAGCGTGACTAACTGTCCAGCGTGACCAACTGCAGTGTGACTAAATGTCCAGCGTGACTAACTGTAGCGTGATCAATGTCAACGTGACCAATGTCAGCGTGACCAACGTCAGCATGACCAACATCAGCATGACCAATGGCAGCGTGTGTAAACCAGGTACAATGTCTGAAGCTAAGGCACAGTGTCTGGACGCTGGATGGGGCATATGGATGAGAAAACTAAGTGCTAAATGCAGCATCTGAGAAGAAAACTTAGATCTGGACACTGTGAATAGCATCAGAAAAGAAAGATAATGATGAGGGAAGCTGTAAACAATGTTTGAAACTGGCAGAGAGTGCAGGTTGCTGAGGGCAGCATCTGGATCTGAGAGGGGAAGGTGCAGGATGCTATGATTCAAGCAGGAACATGTCTGGAAAACTCTGTAACAACGTCTGGACTGGAACATAGGATTTATTAGCAGGAAACAAAGCCTGAACGTTGGGAACAAGGTAGAGTAGGAACGCTGACACTGACAACAACATGTGAACACTAGATCTGGGATGCTAAGAGGCAGATCTAATAGAGAAAGGGCCCTCCTTCTAGTGCCATTTTACTGTACTGTCCGAAATTGTTGGTGAGAGGCTGGAATGAACGGACACTGAAAGATCTATGGATGAAACAGTAAGACCCTGCCTTCACCTAAGGGTAAGCTGGAAATCAATGGAGGTAGAGTGGCTTGAATGGTCCACACATAGATCAAACAAGGACTTCCTCGAACGTACGCAATTGCGATGCGTTGGGTTATACGTAAACAAATGCAGAACTGAACGTAAATGAATGCAAGTGAATGTAAACTATTTAAATGATAAATAATGAAAATAGAAAAAATGTGAACAAGAATGATAATATAAACTATAAGAATCTAGGCAATAATGCAAACTGTTTGTATTGATAAACAATTAGAATGTGCACTGGTCAGAACATAGTTGCGGAGTGGTCGCAAGGCAGACGTTTAGCCCCGATGGATGAGAACGGATGGTGGGAAGATGCAGGTGTACAACATCCAAGTCTATATGAAGCTTAGTGTATGAGATTAATGCCCAAATTTCTTAAGTGTGTGAGGTTCCAATTTTTTGAACCTTGATCTCATGGAAAAACAGGAGATTTATAGGGTTTTAGGCATGAGATTCGGATCTGAGAGAAGATCAGTGGCTGCGGGGTGAGAAAAATTTGGATCAGGTGATAGGTGTGTGCATTGACCGGATGCACAAAATGTTACAATGTACAGTGCAGCATCCAAGATCTCTTATGCTAGCATGCATAATGCCCAACGTAAGAACTTGAAACACTGAAACAAATGTCAAAAATGCAACAAATGTTACTGTACAAGTGTGGATCTAGGTGTCTGGCCTTCGGATCTACAGTTCTGTGCTACCAAAGCCTCCAACGTGCATGGATTTGGCTCTGATGTATGTGTAGCCTATTCTGGCATCAACGTCTGGCGTCCAGCATCCAGCTCTAGTGTATGAAAGTGTTTACATTAGGTTTACGTTGTTGGAAGCATGCCAGTGTGAGTAACAACGTATGACTTGAAAATAGTGCATTTTGAACCCATTTTTGACCTATGAGACCCATTTTCAGAGTGGATCTGCATGCCATGGGTCATGAGAATTCTGTGGGCTGATTTGGATGTCGTTTTGGCCTCGGTTTGGTTGATTACGCTGGGCATTATGCTGTGCAGCATCTGAAAAAGTAACCCCAGCATCACCAAGTATTTCTGCCCTGTTTTGAGCTCAATTTTATACGTTGATG
Organism: Gnetum montanum; assembly: GCA_015680685.1. Taxonomy (NCBI): domain Eukaryota; kingdom Viridiplantae; phylum Streptophyta; class Gnetopsida; order Gnetales; family Gnetaceae; genus Gnetum; species Gnetum montanum. Next base: position 344,172 of record MNCI01036292.1, on the reverse strand, counting down.
CCTGTTTGATGTTTCTTGACTACTGCCTACTCTCTAGGATGGCTTGGGTGTAAAGTGTGACTTCGTTTGGTTACCATTTTGGGCCTGTTTGAGTTTGTTACGCTGTGGTTACGCTGTGCAGCGTGACCAAAGTGTGACCCTAGCATGACCAAGTTAATATGACACATTTGAAGCTCAAATCTTGATTTTTTAAAGCCTATGATCATGTAAAATTTTTCCTAGCTCCTGAGAGTTGAATTCATGTTAAAATTTTACCCGGAGGTACCTGAATTGAGCTGTTCTTGTTTGGTCACGCTGTGGTTATGTTGTTCAGCGTCTGAAAACGTAACCCCAATGTCACCAAGCCAAAATGGCACATTTGAGGCTCAAATTTGGAGTTTTTGAAGCCTGTGAACAAGTACAAGGCTACCAGTCCCTATGGGTTGCTTTGGTGTTGAAGATGCTGCTTTAAACTACTTGTTCTGCCCTTTTTTTTGCTTGGTTATGCTGTGCTTACACTGTGCAGCGTCTGAAAAAGTAACCCCAGCGTCAACAACTGAAAATACCTTATTTAAGACCCAAATTTTAATTTTCTAGAGGCTGGGAGCTACTGGGGGTCTTGGTGAAGGTCATGGAGGTCCTTGTGCTTGATTTTGGCCTTTTTGGGCTCATTTTTTGGGCTTCAAGAGTTGGTGACATTGATCCTTACGTTGTGAAGTGTAAGAAAATGTATCTCCAGCGTAATCAACTAAAAATACCTTATTTAAGGCCGAAATTTTGATTTTCTAGAGGCTGGGAGCTGTTGGGGACCTTGATTAAGGTCATGGGGGGTCCTTGTGCCCAATTATGGCCTGTTTTAACTCATTTTTGGGGCTCCAAATGTTGGTGACGCTGATCCTTACGCTGTGTAGTGTAAGCAAGTGTGACCAAAATGCTTAGCTCGAACTAGGCATCTTGAGCTTAGAACTTGTGATTCTGGATGTTGAAAGTTGGTACAGTCACCTGTGGGCCCTGAGGGGACCTTGCCTATTGAATCATGAACCATAAGGGATTGTTTCAGAGGCCTCCAAGTTTGGTCATGCTATACTCATGCTTGGGTAGTTGCATGACTTAACTTGAATCTTGTATGAAAGTGCTAGGCCAAAATTTTGTGGTGTTTTCATTGACAATGAAGGGAAGAAGTCAATGGAAGAGCCTCCATCGCATGGAATATAAATTACATAGTGTTACTTCAATTTTGTTTTGTTTTGTTTTGTCTTTTTATAAATTTGTGTTAATTTTGTAAAACCACCACTATGGCACTTGGAGTTAGTAAATAGTTAGAGTTAGTTAATAATCTTGTACCTTCCCAATTTTGTAAAGAAAGCTTAGTCCTATAATGTTAACTTGAGGATGAGTTTTTATCTAGTTATGGAGGTATGATGAATCATCAGTTGGCTGAGGTATCACAAATGCTATGTCTAAATGCTACATAACATCTGCATTGTAGTAATCCTATCAATGCATCTTAGTTGGCTGGTACGTTGTAGATATTATGTTGCATATATGATGTTGTAGATGCTATGTCATATGGATTTTATGAAAAAATAAATTTTAGTCCACTACAATATCACATATTTGATATCGTAGAACATGCTACATGATTATATATTCCATATCATGGGATGCGTGCTGGCCTATAAATACAACACTTGGGCACATGATCTGAAGAAGTTTCATTCCATCCTTAAGTATATTGTTGTAGTTTTGTTTCATAGTTTTAGTGAAGAGTGGATGCTTGTAGTGTGGTGTTGAGTAGTTGTACATAATCTTTATTTGAGTGAAATGTACTTGGGCATAGTTCATGTCCAGAATTAAAGATCAAGATTGCTTTTCATCATTGCAGCATCCACTTAGTTTTACTATTTTACTTAGCATAGTTTTTACTACTTTCTTAGTCTAATCATTTACATTTCCAAGTATTTTACTTTCTTATTCATTAGTAAAGTGGAATGAGTATGACTAGTTTTGAGCATTTAATCGTAATCATTTGGTAATCCCAGTAATGTTATGGCTTGGTTTGTCCAATAGCATAATGCTTGATGACCTAGTAATGGTTACATGAGTCTAAGATGTGTATGGTAAGCTAGGATCAGATGCTCATCACTCTAGGCTAGAGTAGATTTACATTACCTTCATTACTTAGATTTAGGATTGAATTTCATTCTCAACTATGTTTATCGTTAGGAGTACAATGAACCTAACAACATCAATTATCATATGCCTCACTTTGGACTAAACCATACGTAAAAAAGCTACCACTAGTCCAAGTGGGAAGACAATGTCCTGTGATGAATGCTTAACAATCTAGATGCCACAACTAGTCCCATCCATGGAATTTGATAGGATCATGTGTGAATGCTTGTGATTCATATGGTTGGATGTAGGGGTACCTACCGCTCATCACTTTTACATTATTCTTGTATGACACAATAGGTTAATTTTGTATTAAATTGGGAGAGCAAGTCCCTTGATTGTTGGTATTCCTAATTATTTAAGGAATAGTTCTTAGATCATTTATGATCATGAATCATGTAGATATTCCTAGCGAGTGTAGCTATTATTATGTGAGTCATTAGCAGAATAATTTTTGTGGCAACATTTTTGATGCTAGAATAAAAGCCTTTAACATTCTAGTACATTATCCTTACATTGTGATTGATAGGTCTTTCATTGTATTTACATAATTAGCCATCCTATCTTATCTTCTCCTTTGTGTTACCTATGATTCTAGACTATCTCTATTTAGTCTTTTTTTATGTTATTGTCAATTTAGACATGAAGATAATATTAATGTCATTTATCTCTTCTTTCTCTTATTTAAACATAACTTCAAGTTGATGGCTAAGGTCATCATCATCATTACTTCTTAACATATTTTTACTAAGTGATGAGTAGTGAAGAGGTACCCCTATGCCCAACATACTCTCTAGTTTCTAGTGCATTAGTCTTCTAGGAAGTGAACCTTGTCCTAATGGTCATTCATTGTCTTCCCAATTATACATGTGACACACAATTATATGGTTTAGTGTAATCAAGGCATATGATTTTTATCATTTTATGTTTTATAGTTTTATTTAACTAGTTAACTAATCTTTAACTTGTTCTATCATAAGTATCTAATCCCACTTTTTTTACACGTCCTGAACCCACATATCCACTACTAGGTTACCAAGTGTTATGCTATTGGGTGCACTAAGCAATAACGCTACTGGGATTACCAAGTGAATACGTATTATGCTCGAAAGGGTTGTACTTATGTATTTAATATATTTAGCTTCATGAATTAAAGTATAATTTAGCTTAATTGTTTGAATATTTAATAAAAACAATGAATGCATAGATAAAACATTAAACTATCTAGAATGTTGTAACATTTATCAAGAAGCTCGTCTTTATTATCGTACACACTGGTGTGGTTCATGTACGATAATGCTTGAATAAAGATTTGTACACTTAATGACTCCTGTTGCAAGCACTTGGGAAAATATTATAACTTTTAAATGTAAAAATTGCAAGAGTTTGGCTACTACTATGATTTGAATGCCTATAAACATGTTTGGAAGCTTGTATTTATAGTTTTTAATATAGGACTACATCAACGAGGCCCTATCAACATAGCAGACACTACGTTGATGCAACCTCATCGAGGGGGCAACACCACGTAAACAAGGCCCCATCGATAGGGGCTCATCAATGAGGCCATGTCAATGGGGGCCCATTAATATAACACTTTGATGTTAATCATACTCCCACAATTGAATGAAAACTCTTAACAAAATTGAAAAGAAATGGGATTATTGACTAACTCTTAACAAACAAATGACTTGACAAAACTAAGTACCCTAGTGTACAGATCAACACATTACAAAAATTATGGTGTTCATGACACAAAATTAAACACCATGACATGACTATACAAAAATGGGACAACACTTGCTTTGATGGCATGAAGGTGGTGGAGAAGATCAAACAATCCCAGGCAGTGGAGGCTTCTAAGGTCTTGAAGAACCTTCATCAGCTTTAGGCACATGTAGTAGCTAAGACGATTGTGGCTATCTTGCTACGGCTACAACCTCTAGTGGAAGGTGAAAGGCATCTAGTAATGCCTTCACCTTCTCCTCCTTACTCCAAGGATCATTCATAGTCCACGTGGCATTACCAATGTGGGTTGGAATGGGGACATCCCACAAACAAAGAATTAATGGAAACATCTCCTTTACATTGACAAACTAGGTAGCAAATTATTTGTGTTTGACGTTGAATGCCTTGACTACATTCTACAGCTCCTAGTAGTTTTTCATCCACTTGGTCAAGTTCTCAATAGTTGATCGTTGGTCAATGAATCATGCCTTGAGAACTTTGAGTTCAACATTAGCCACTGCAAGCTTGTCCTTGGTGTCCTTGTGGTGCTTGAACTCAACCTCTTATAGTAAGTATGAGTTGGCCACCTTTTTCTCTAGCTCTAACCATTGCCATTCAGTAGTCAATAAGGCTAGATTTATGTAACAGAGATTGGCAAGCTTCATGTACTCCATCATCTTCTCGATCTGCAACTCCTTCATGTAGATTTCTTCTTTGTTGTAGGTGTCTATTCCATCAAGGATGGGTTGCCAAACTTCTCTACCTTATTAAAGTTGCTAGAGGGCTTCATTTTCTTCTCCTTTCATTAATTGAATGTGTTTTTTATTTACTTCTATAGACCAACCTACTCTTTGTAATGGTCTTTAACTTTTTCAAATTTAAGAGCTTTAGATTTCTAGGCGACTACCTTGATAGCAGTTTTTTGGTGAAGGGTGTGCACCTCCTTCATGGAGAGATTCCTATTCTTTGCTACTAATCTCCTTAGTTCTATGTTTTCTCTGGCCAGTTGCTCTTGCTATTGATGGATAAAATCAATTAATTGTTGCTTGTGCTCATCAACATTGTGTAGGCAATGATTTTCTATGGTCAATTAAACTTTCTCCTGGAAGGTCTGATCCAAGGCTTCTAAACCTTATGCTATGTGGCATTTACCAAGGGTTGATAGAATACCATCATCTCCATTGCACCTTCAACCCCTTTGAGCTTGATCTGAAGCTATTCCATAGCTTCATCTTTTGTTAGTATTGGGTTGAGAAATGTAGGATTGATAATCTAGGCTATTAATTCGGCAACTTCATAACCAAGGGTTTGTTTAGTTCCTTGGCTATTTCAAGTTGCTCCTCCAATATGATGTTCTTGTCCCTTGCCTTAAGTAGCTCTGATTGGGTTGTTGTAATGTTGTTTGAAAGGTTTAAGACATCTGGAAGTGGTTGCCCAGTTCCCACTAGTCGGTCCAGTAGTTCTTCATGCTGCGCTATGTTTATTCTATCGCTTATGATTATTATGGATGTTTGCACATCTTTGAGTGTAGTTATGTCCAGTGTAGATGTCACAGGTGCATTGAGAGTCTCGACAATATGATTAGCGATGACTTCTATTGTCTCTTTCCCTTCGTGCTGCATCACCAATATAGTTGCTTATTCACCCTTCTCTAAGTGCACCAGGAAGGTTGTAACATTTTTAAAGATTTCTAGGAGTGTTTTTTATTCTACAAGAAATACTATGACCTCTTTGGTGCTTGGATTTAACCTTGCAGTTAGCTGTGTTCTTTGGGTTGAGAAAATGAACCCACCTCCATCCATCAAATTGATTGTTTGAGCCATCTCATTGAGGTGACGCATTGCTAGTCTATACATGGATGGGTCCCCATCACTCATGCGTACTTGTTTCTCTTGTTCACTTAAGAGCCATTCTTGGTATTCGCATAATTGTTAGGTGTTTGCAGTGATGTCTGGCATCATTGCCTGAGTGGCAGGTGGAGGTGGTGGTCACTATTCCTCTTCTTGAATAGTGATTGTAGGTGTCTTATCTTTCATCATTTCTACCCAGTTTGTGGCCGAAATAGTTTTGACTGTGTCATTGTTGTAACAGACTATCCCTCTTCTTCGATAGAGTTTCTTGATGATGCATGGAAAGAGGAGTGCTTTCCTTTCATTCATTTTCTTTAAACTACTTATCCATCTCTAGATAGATCAGCTGTAGAAGGTTAACTGGGAATCTCCCACTTAGAGAAATGCATGCTCATGAAGAGAAGATAATTATTTTGCTTGGCCTTATTGTGGGATTGAGGTGGAAGGCTGTAATCTTATAATGAATCCTCTCTGCCAGTGTAAGTGTGCCAAACTCCTTAGAGTTGACACCATAGCACTATTGCATTCATTCTTTCTTTATGCCATGATTCACTTACATTGGGATCTTAGTAAGGTTTGCACCTATTTCGAGCAACCCAAGTGTTGTAGCAATGGCATGCATTGAGTAGGACACTAAGATATCCTTGATTTTCATCATTGATCTGGGTTTCCTGTGCCAAAATAGGAGCATCTATCCCATGTGCCACTCCCTAGTGGAAGTGATGATTGGCCACATGGAAGACATCTTCAATTGGTCTTGCACTTTTTCTAGTGCATGCTCCAGGAAAGGGCCAAATTTTAACTCTTGCACATCAATTTTTGGACCTCTCTTGATTTGATTGAATTTAGATAGGCCTCTATCAAGGTCACAATATTTGTTGGTTGTGTTGGTGCATCATCCTCATGGGAGTGTTCTATTGCTATTGTTGGTTCCAAAATCTATCAAATAGATTCCACTTTTACCTCTTCTTTAAGAGGACCTATGGCATGGGTTGCAAGCAGTTCTTCCTGGGGTTGTTCTTGGCCCCTTCCCATTTTGGGCCATTTCTTTCTTGGTTGGGATAGTCTTACTTCTTGCGTGTGCTTTCCTTTTGGTACCATCTACAGTTACAACCCATCCATGGATTAGTAGATATAATGTGTACCTTAAAATTTTGAAATGCCTTCTCTCATTAGTTAGTTACCCTTGTCTAAGGTTGGACCATGGTAGATTGATTATTTTATTAATTATTTATTATAAATGTCACTGGAGTTCATTGGAAAGGTTAAACTCTTGTAATTTGGTGTTTAAGTGTTGATTTCTTAGTTAAACCTTTATGGGAGTTAGAAAAATGGTGAAAAATTTTCTTCCAAAAATAGCACATTTGTAGCCCCCATGATGAAGAGCTTACCTTTGGTAGCTATAGGGTCAAAGAATGGAGTGATTTGGATAAACGGTTATGAAGTTATGGGGTTTGGAAGGTTTTGGGCTCTAAAAAATTTAAAAACTCCTTTGGCATTTGTGAGAAAATGTAAACTTTTCCAAGTGGGATCATGCCTATTTATAGTATTTTTCTCTTATGTTGATGGGGTCTTGTATATGGGTTAGCTTCGTCAACTGGGTCCCATATACAAGGCTCATCGGCAAAAATTTTCAAATATCAATATCTCAAAACGTATAATGAAATTTTCAATGGATTTCGGGTCCATGGAATCCTAGAAAACCCAAAAATATGATAAAATCATTAAAGAGGATGTTTGAAAGCTCAAAAATTGAAAAATTTTATGGAGAATATGTTTAATGAACAAAATTTGTAAAGGAACACATGGTGTGATGCAGAAGATGGATGTACGAAATATTTGGGTTGTAAGAATGCCTAAGGACAAGGTGCTTAACAAACCCAACCAAGGGAGATGTAAGTGAGTCCTTCCCATAGCAGGCACATGCCCTTTTTACCCTTGCATAACCTCAACCTAAGGAGTCCATGGGCCCCATAGGTGACTAATGGTTGATAGAAGTTAAGGACCAAAACCTAGAAGATTCTACCTAAGAATTCAAATACATCAAACTAAGACATAGAATCAAGAGCACAGACACTAGCAACAAGGTGAGTTATGGTCAGCATAAATGGATAATGTGCAAGGTGGAACGAAATTCCAAACTAAGATCATAAAAGGTCCCTTATGGAGTTTATGTTTAAAATGACTTTCGAAGTACCATATTTAGTCTAGACGAACACCAACCTCTTTCTGTGACTTCCCATCACCACTCCAAGACCAATCCACCCCCAAGACATAAGAGTGATCCCACAAAATAACCATTGTTCCATAAAGAGAAGAAAGGAGAAGTAGGAAGTGAGATAGGGCCTTAGTTAGAGGGGATGTTCAAACATGAATAACATATCTTTATAATCTCATAAATAGTGCTTGTAGCTCGTTTATTTGTCTAAGAGGTGTGATTTGAATTCTCATAATGTTTTATTTATTTATTTTTATCTTTTATTTATTTTGTTTATTTTTTTTGGAGGGGAATGACACCATGCAAAGACTTTATTTGATTTCCTATTATTGGAACATCGAATGGTAAGAAGTTGATGATAAACACTCAAGCACCCAAGTAAGTAGAAGAGTATGAAGAGTATTGAGTCCCCTTGAAGTCACACACTATTCAAACCTTTGAATCCTTCACAATTCTAGAAACTACCAAGATCACAAATTTATTAAAAGTTGATTTAACGAAAGGGACCTAAAACTTTCAAAACAAGAAAAACCATTAGAGTTTGTGGATGGGTGGATGTCGTGTACTCACTACCTGTTCCATGAAAAAGAAGCCATGACTGAGTCATTAGTACAAAAATTCAACAATAGAAACCAAACATTAGCAAACAAAACATAAAGCACAAACCACCTGATGAGACACGATATTGTGTCTTCCCCTGCGATATCGCGGTGTGCTGCCAAGTCTATAAATATGAGGCGCCTCTCCCTTGTTTCTCAGTTTAGGCCTAGACCATAGCAAAACTTTGTAGTTTTACCTCTCCAGAGATAGAATAATTTCTATGTGCTCACAGTAGANCTGATGCTAGGCTAATTAAAGCTTAGTTAGTTAGTTAAAGTTAGTTAATTAGTCTCTTCATCCTTCACCTCATTAGCATAGGAGATAAAACAGAAAAGACATAAAAATCATATACCTCAAACTTAACCATACAACCATGACAAATACAAGTCTGGGAAGACAACGAATGATTAACATTAAGTGTTCCATGAGGTGTGTAGGCATTTAGTCTACGGAGTTCAACTGGATTGCCCATGTAATGCTCATATTCATATGGTTGAGTGTAGGGGTACCTCGCCACTCATCACCACCATTAGTAGTAGCCACAACACCACTATGTTGTATTGGCACAAAGCATATTTATTAGCAAAAATTTGAAAATCACACTCAAAGAAAGTAAAATATATAAGAAAGTGTAAAATATCCAATGAAGATTCAAATATATCAATGATGGTGTAAAACAAAAAATGGTGTAAAAATATGAAAATTTTTGAAAATAAAAAATTTATAAAATAAATAATCTTGTAATGTCAAAAATGTGGAAAAAAATAGAAAATTTGAGGAGCCATATGGATGATTTAGCATGGATGGGCATCTTCCCCATGACTGAGTTGGAAGGAGGAGATCCAAAAAATTGAATGTGGTTGTCCATCATTGAGGTATTTGTTGTATTGGCTTGCTTGGGCTCATGAAGAAGCTTTACTTGTTGGATGTTGACCAACTACTTTTTATTTGAGCTCTTAGGTTTGTATATGGTCATGGCCCTAGAGGAAAAGGTTTTAGCAATTATATAAGATCCCTTCCACAATGTTTGAAACTTAGTTTTTGTTGTTCATGTGTGGGATTCTAGTAGAGAACCTTATCTCCTGGTTGCAATTTTACTTTCTGTGTTCTTAGGTCATGTTGTTGCTTGTTGTATGCCTTATGCACTTCATTCAAAGATAGGGCCACTAATCGGTTCTCATTTAGCACATTGAGGTTGATCAATATTTCTTTTTGTGCTAGACTTAAGTCAAGACTTAGTTCATAGGCTGTTGAGAGTGTATAGAGCTAAGATTAAATTAGAAGCATTGGAAGTTTTTTGTACACCAAATCATAGGGAGAGTAGCCAATACGGAGTTTCCATGTTAAGCAGTAGGCCCATAGGGCATTGTTAAGTTTTGTGCTCTAGTCTCTCCTATATTTGCTTATGGTCCTTGTTAGGATGTTTGTGATCTCCCTATTAGTTAACTCTACTTGACCATTGGCTTGGGGGATGATAAAGTGTTATTAATTTATGTTTGACCTCCAAGCATTACATAAGTTTTTGAAAGGTGGCACCTATCAAGGGAGTTCCATTGTTAGAAATAGTGCATGTGGCATCCCAAACCTATTGACAATATTTTATTGTACAAATCTAGTAGCAGTGGATGATGTACAGTTAGTGATGGCTACTACTTCTACCCATTTGGCATAGTAGTTTATTGTTATGATGATATATGCCTTTTCATTAGACATGGACGTAATGGGACCCATGAACTCCATGCCCCATATGTCAAAGGGCTCCAATGGTTAAATCCACTATTGAGGACCCTCCATTTGACCAGTTATCCCATCATCTCGTTGATAATATTCATAAGATTGGACAAACTAATGGATGTCCCTAAAGATTATAGGCCAATAGTATCTTACCATGAGGATTTTTATGGTCATGTGTCTCCTAGCATAGTGGCCTCCATAGGGACCTTCGTGAACATTCTGGAGAATGCATAGTTGATCTACGTTAGGGACACACTAATGAACCAATCCATTGGTGCACGCCTTGTAAAGATGTCCATTGATTTCTATAAAGTACTTTGCCTAATGAAAAAAAAACTGTTGTTTCTTCCTAAAGTCCAACCCTTATGGCATCTCTTAAGTGAGAAGGTAAGTGAGAATGCATTTTGTTTCTATGGGCACTTATTTAGTTATTGCTCTTGTAAAGAGGAGTTCATCTAGAAATTAATTAGAGATTAGGGTCTCCTCCTCTTTGTCGTTCCATCTTAATCGAGAGGGATGATTAGCGGCCACATTCTCAGTTCCTTTCTATTCTACCATTGTGAGATTGGTTTCCTACAAGATCATGAGCCACTATATGATATGGGGGCTCACCGTTAGCTTGTTCATTAGGAAGTAGATGGCATTGTGGTCTGTGTGTACAAATACTTTATAACTAAGCACATAGTGCCTAAATGTTTCAAGAGCATACACCACTACCATTAATTATTTCTCCATTGTGGTGTAATTTAGTTGTGCACCCATAATTCTTCAACTTATGTAGTGGATCTAATATGAACATTTTTTATCATCCACCTATGTAACCAAGGCTCCCAAACCATAATTAGATGCATCTGTCATTATGTGAAATGGTTTGAACTAGTTTGGTGCCCATAGAATTAGCATTTCTACGATTTTTTATTTTAACTGTTGGAATGCATGTTGACATTCCTTGGTCTAGATAAATGAAGCATCTTTCTTTGTAAGCTCTACCAACAACTTTGCGATCTTAGAGAAATTCTCTATGAATCATCTGTAGTAGCCAGTATGTCCAAGGAATGATTGGATGTCTTTAACTACCTCTAGTTGGCATGTGATTCCTTGGATGACCCTTATTTTTTCTGGGTTTACCTCGATCCCTTCTTGCAAAATTTGGTGTCCTAGTACTATGCTTTCCTAGACCATTAGATGGATTTTCTACCAATTGAGCGTAAGGTTTATTTCAACACATCTTTTTAGTACCTACTCAAGGTGATCTAGAGCTTGCTCAAATGTAGGCACATAGGTAGAGAAGTCATTCATAAAGACTTCTACCCTACTACCAATCTACTATTGAAAGATACTAAGGACTAGGCATTGAAATGTTGTAGAGGCATTGCACAAATCGAATGACATCTTACAATATGCAAAAGTTCCCCAATATTCTGGCAGTATTTGGATTTGGTTATAGTCACTATAACCATCCAAGAAGCAATAATAGCAATGCCTAGAGATAGTGTCCAATACTTGGTCCAAAAATGGCAATGGAAATTGATCTTTAAATGTTACCATATTCAATAGTCTAAAGTCAATTTGCCACCTTTCTTTGGTACAATTACAAGTGGACTAACCCACTCACTATTTGCACTGGGATAGATGAACCCTGCCTTGAGGAGTTGTTCTATTACCTCTTTGATGATCTATTTCAATTTGTGGTTTAGTCACCTTTGTGGCTACCTTCTTGGCTTCATAGCCAGGTCAGTGTAGATACGATGCTAGAATATCCTTGGATTGATTCTTGTCAACTCAAAATATGACCAAGCAAAGGCTATTGGCCACTTGTTGACGTCCTACAACAACTTGTCTTTTTGTTTAGAAGTAAGATTTGTATGGATTATGACTAGCTTGTAATTATTTAAAAATGTGTACTCCATGTCAGTCAGTAAGGTTTTTAACTCTAGGGGCTCGTACCTAAAATTATTAGGGATTTCCAACTCTTCCCAATAGGTATCATCATTAGAGAGTCAATGATGAACTTGTTCAAGTTCATCCATGTCTTTGACATAAGCACATGTTAGGCCCTTAGTTGGTTCCATGCATAATGTGTTCCTATTAGAGTCAGCTGTTAGCTACTGGGTATCCTCATATTTTGTAGCTATTGCATACAAATACTTTTGGATGTCTATGTCTTGTGCACACTAATTGCATGCTTTAATGCATGTATTTTTGATGGACTAGATTTTCTGCAGACAATTGCACCTATTATCATTGTACATGGTGCATGGAACATGCTTCTTCTCTAAGCATTCAAGTTCATTTTCCTTGGAGATTTCTAAGGAAAGGTCCCTTATGCCTAGTCACACATCAACTATGCTTAACCATGCCCTTTCCATAATGATGGGAAGTCACCTTTGTAATTTTCTACCTTGATCACAAAAAAATCAGTAGGATAGAACTACCCACAAACTATGGTCACAATGTCCTCCACTAGTCCCAAAGGAACAATGATTGATTGGTATACCAATTCTATATGGATGTTGCTCTACTTGAGAGGTAGTAGGTTCCAAGCCTTGTACAAGTCATGGGAGATGAGATTGACACCAAAACTAGCATCAAGAAGAGCCTTGCATTGCTCATGTCTAGTGATCTATAAGTAAATGAGAGGACTAATGAGAGGACTTCCTAGGTTAGATTTTTTTGTGGGAAGATTGCTAGCCTTGAGCCAATCAGAAACAACATGAGTTAACATTATAGTGCAGATTCAAGGTGGCATTTGGTTTGAAGGACACTCAAATGTGTTTGATGCAGAGGATAAGGATGTTGGAGATACAAGGTGATCAGCCACATTAGGTTGTGAGGGTTTGGGAGGACTATTGGGTTGGAAAAAGGGTTGTTTCCTCGATTAATTATCTGAACCACTAGGCTAGAAAGCTAGTTATGAATGTACAACCCTTGTAGCATTTTGTTACTATGGCTATAAAGGAATTTCACCTTGCATGGACAAGATAGGAGGTAACTGGGTTAAGGCTAAAGGGATGTGTGCAGACACATGTAGAGGTTGGTTGGATATAGGTCCTCTCTTTGAGTATATGGTGAATGAGTTTGATGATACTCTGGAGGGTAATAGTAATGCTAGAATGAGGCATGACTTGTAGAATGTCTTGGAGAGATGGATTGCTGAACATAGTACTTGTTTGCATCTAGTTGCTTATAAGGGTACTACTATCTTGGTGGTGGTATTTCCCATAATTGTGGTTGATGCCATTGTTGATATTGTTTATATGGTTGTGGTGGAGCTCCACTTGGGTAGTAAGCTTATTATTGTTGGTGGAATTGCCTTGGACTTCCTTGAGGATAAGGCAATTTTTTGGGTGCTTGCCTTCATGCTAGTTAAGGATTCAATGCATATACCCCAAACTCTTGTAAGTGTGACATCATAGGGAAACATCCATTCGAATGTTCATATTGACAAATGTCACAACTAGTATCATCATCTAAGTCTATCTCCACAACTTCCTCTACTGTAGTAGCCTTGCCCTTACCTCTTTGGTAGGCACGTTTAGCTTCTTTTTGACTTCTATGATCATGATTACTATTCTACTCTTTGGATGCTTTAGCAATCTTCATAGTAGTTTGGAATTTTTCATCCAAAGAGTCCCATAATTTATCAACCTTTGCCAAGATGTTAGAAATATATTTTTGAATAGGCAAGGTTTTTTTTGTTTACCACATTGTCAAGTGGTGACTCCTCCTCATCACAGAATCAAACCTCTCTTTTCCTGATGAAAGGGTTCATATTATATTCTTTCACACTTTCCCTTTTTTCCAACAGACCTTCTTCTTTTGCTACATACTCTATCAACCTTTGTATTTGATGAGCTCTTAATTCGGATAATCTCCCTTGGGCATAAACCCCAAGAATTCTTCTAGTTTCTACTCTAAGCCCATCTATGATATGGCAAAGTTGTTTCCTCTGAGGATAACCATGGCCAGGGCATCAATGTAAAAGAGAGTAATATTTGCCCATGGCGACATACAAGGGTTCATCTGTTCCTTATTTCTAGCCTTGGATTTGCCTTCTTAGGTTGGACACTCTAAAGTACATATGATATTTTTCATTAAATAGATCTAGCATGGTACTCCATTAGTGGATAGATTTTGGCTCCAAGGACTGGTACCAACTTTTTTCTTTCTAAGAGCTTGAGTTTTTGCCAATCATTTTTGATGTTTTGTAAGGTGCAGGTATTATGAAAGGCTTGTAGATGATTTTGTGGATTAGAGTTATATCCCCCCTCAAATCTTGGGATATTGTTCATATCTAAGCACTTGATCTGACTATCTTTCACATGCTTAGTTGGAATCTTAACTACCTCTACAATGTTAAGCATGCATCAATTTGCTAACAAAGGTTCATCATCATCATTGCGTCAATAACGTTGATGATGGTTTCTACCACTGCTTCATTCTTGATAGGCTCTATGATTCTTGTTGTTCCATTGATCACCTTCATCATGATTATTTCTCTGGTGGCTTCTATTAGAACCAAAAGATGAAGAGGAATGTTTGGAATCAAATGAAGAGGATTAAGAGGAAGATGGACCATCACTACCATTGTGGTGTTTGCCATCACCTTCTCGCTTGTCATGACCATGATCTTTAGATTCCTTGCCATTGGGATGTTTGCCTAAGTCCCTACCATGTCTATCAATTTTTCCTAAACCTGGTTTGTTAATAGTGGACTGTAGGTTAAAGGTCACACCCTCATCACCATTAATTGGGGGTGGAAAATCTTCATGTTGGAAATCCCTAGAGGGGGCTCGTCGTTGTTATTTTGGTTTAGTAGGAATAAGGGATTAGTGAAGTGTCTTCTCCTCAAAAACTCATGGTGCTTCTCCTGGTGTTGATCTCTCTTGCATTGTGTTTTAGTGGGATGGTAATCTTGATAGTCGTAGTCATGCACAAGATACTCTTCTTGAAGATCATGAATGCCTAACTTCTTAAGTGTTTGAAGTAGCATCACAGACATAGATCTATCAGGGGGCAATGTTGCCCTTCATATCATGCCATCGGAATTGCTCATCCTAATGTAGGATGAAGGTAGAGTCAGGCACATACTCATCAAGATGACTATATACCACCTTACACTCTTATGGAACCAGTGGTTTAACATCATCATGCGTGTGAGAAGAAGAAGACATTTTACAAAACAATTAAAATATTAGTGTTCTTTTGTAATTATATTATTTGGGAATGATATCAACCTTGGGGTTTGTCCAATGATATTAATAATGTTCATTAATCCTAGATAGCACATAGCTCAACAAATAGAGTCTCCGAAAATAGCGCTAATGATGAGTGATGAAGAGGTACCCCTATGCCCAACCATATGAATCATGAAGTGCTCATGTGCAATCTGATCAAATTTCATAGACTCTCTAGTTCCCAATACACTAGTCTTTTAGGAAGTGAACCTTGCCCTAATGGTCATTCATTGTCTTCTCAATTACACTTGTGATGCACAATGGTATGGTTAAGTGTAATTAAGGCATATGCTTTTTATCATTTTATGTTTTACAGTTTTGGTGCTTAAGGAGAGAGATAAAGTAAATCGAGAACTAATTTAATTTAACTATTTAACTATTCTCTAACTAGTCTTAACATAAGAATTTGGTCCCACTTTCCATACACATCCTAAACCCATGTATCCACTGTTGGGTTACCATGCATTACACTACTGGGTGCACCAAGCAATAATGTTGTTGGGATTACCAAGCGAATATGTGTTTTGCTCAAAGTGGTTGTACTTATGTACTTAATCTATTTAGCTTAATTAATTAAATTCTAATTTAGCTTAATTGATTGAATATTTAATAAAAATAATGAATGCATAAATAAAACATTAAACTATCTAGAATGTTACAAGGTTTATCAAGAAGCTTGTCTTTATTGCTGTACACACTGATGTGGTTTAGGTACAACAGTGCTCAAATAAAGATCCATACACTTAATAACTCCTACTGTGGGCACTCAAGAAAATATTCTAACTTTTGAATGTAAAAAATGCAAAAGTTTAGCTACTACTATGACTTGAATGCCCGTAAACATAGTTGGGAGCTTGTATTTCTAGTTTTTGCTATAAGACTACATTAATGGGGCAACACCATGTAAAGGAGGCCCTGTCGATGGGGGCTCATCAATGAGGCTATGTCAATAGGGGCCTATTGACGTAACACTTTGATGCTCATAACTAAGAAAGTTTAAAATACCAAACAAAGTTGGAGAAAGTTGATTTGAGATGTTATGGTTGACCATGTTGAAGAAGAGCTATTCAAAGATGACCAAAACTTCTCTAAATGAACTAAGAAAAACTTAAACCAAATGAGATTAAAGCTAATGAAATCCCGAAACTTTCCATCACTAAGATGATGAAAAAGTGGGTGCAAGAAGTATCCTTCAAATTAACACTCTTGTATATCGAAGTTAGAACTTCTTTTGCAACCACTTTTCCATTGATGTGCTCATGCTTGATTTAAGATAAAAAATCTTAAGATCAAGCCATTTAAATGCAAAGCTTTCATTGAATGAAAAACTGTTACAGTAACGTTGCAAGTTAACCCATAAGTTGATGGTTTGTATAATAGTAGAATACTTTTAATAAATGGTGGTCTAGAAGGAAACTTTTATATTTCAAAGCCAAAGCCATGAATTAATCCAAAAATCAAAATTTGTTAAAAATATTTATGCTTAGTCTATCATTTAGCATGTAATGCCATTAAAAACAAGTTGCTCTTACTTTGGATATGTCTCTCAACATGTTAATGTTGGATTCTTTGACACATCTAGATCTTCTTAGTTAAAATAATAATAGTAAACATTTAAAAGTTTATTCATGCTCATGCCAACTTCTATGTTTAAACATGATGTCCTAGTTTCCCTTGTTCATTTTCTTCAGAAGGTACCAAATTCCTAAAACGTTTTTCTAGTAAAGATGCTATCAAATATTGTCAAGTTCTTCATAATATTTTATTAGCTTTCACCCACTTTAAAACATTTGATGTTGTTACCATTTTTAAAGAAGAAATCATTACTTAATTTGGGATATTTATTAACGTATTTGAAAACTAATATAGTTGGTCTTTATCCTAGTGCAACAATTGTTTTTTCCTTTTATTTCATTATGTACTTTTTCATATTCTAAAAATCCTTAAGAATTCATGATTAGTAAGTATACTATGGATAATAAAAGCATCAAGACTAACATAGCACACATACAAGACCATCAAAGAGCACTAACATATACATAAGTTACAAAATCCTAAAGATAGTAAGGACACACCTTTATTTTACATGCATCTAGCCATAGTCCACTTCTTCGTATAAATCACAATGATAAAATTTTCCTTTATGAAAAAAGCTAGAAATATCATGTTAAGGGATTGGAAGGAAAAATCCTGTGATAAACCTTGTTATAATATTTGTAGGTCAATAGTATTCATCTATGTTTCTAATTTGTATTTGAACTATGTGATGAAAATAATTTCGAATCAAAACAACCAAACCTCCATATGGTCTTCCATGATGTACATTTTCCTATAAAGAAAATACTAGATAAGAAAAATTGAAACAAAAATTTTTGAATGGTTTTTAGTTTTCTAAATCTCAACAATACTGAAAAATGTTAAACCTATTCAAAAAATATATATAACACCTTTAGTTTAGTTTCTATTCATTAATAAATCTTTACAAATCTACAATGAAAACATGTTACATTTTAAATACCTCAAATTTGTAGTTCTAGCAGTAGCTAAAGGCATTCCTAGAATTATATTCATCATTGCTTTAATTGTAGTTTTGACCTATTTGAATTATAGATGAATCATTATTATGGATTGTGTTTTAGTATTTATGGGAATATTCTTCCTTCTGCCATTTTTCATGATGAGATTTTTTGTATTTATTATATTGAAGTCTTCAAGGTGCTTGTAGATGGATCTGAAAGATATTGACTAGAATCTCTATTAGAATACTATCTTCTAGAATATTAAACTACTAGAACTTTAAGTACTTTGGCAAGAGAAGTAGAAAACCATAAAAAGACCCTTACAATGGATCTAGGTTGTGCCCTTGTTATTGTTATTACTAATTACTTCATTCTTGTGTTATTTGATACATTGTTTCAATGACTTGATAGAAGTAAATGACATAGTGGTTAGTTTGCAAATATTACAATGATGTTGGATCAACTTTCGTTGTAATTATAGATGGAGGTTGCTTTTGCTCTTTTTGAAATGTAATGAAGCTTTATTGCATTCGAAGACCCATAGGATCTATTGGAAAGATATTACATTTTTATGAAAAATAAAGATAGACTTTGCAAATTGACCAAGGATCAATGGGGCAATCAAAAAGAAATTATATATGCTTTTTATTGTAACATTATAATGCTATTTCAAATAGGTATTCATAGAACAAGAAAGAAATACATGTAACTCATCTTCAGGGGCTCATTTTATGCACAACCTAAAAATACACTCTTGATAGGGGAGTTGAATGTGTATTTCATTATCAATTCTAAGATGATGAGAAATTAAGCGAGGCTTGCTAATAGCATTGTAATACTTGATGGAAATAGCAATTGAGAGATAGTGAGTTTCTATGTCTAGTCTATTAGATCCATTGTGGTGTAAATAAAATTGCCTCTTACCTTTCACATTAGTCCACATCTATGTTAAACATTTTGCTTAACTAGTTGGAAAATATGCTTAGGACTTTACTTCTCTTTCTAATATTGGAATAGAGAAAAATCAAAATTTGAGAATACCCAAAGTTCATCATGGATTATGGTGTATCTAGAAAGCACTCGTCAAATTAGATAAAAATTACCATAGTTTATGGTGTTGTCAAAATTTTCTTCATATTTTGAAATCCTATTTTAATGCAACTTGGTTTGTTAGATTTCATCTTATTGAATTTATAATATCATATCTTATTATAGTACCATCCATAACATATAGCTTTAGGAACATATTTATATAGGTGCATGCCTTAGAAGTAAATGTAAAAGATGTTTGAATTCAATGCTTACTTTTATTAAGTGTACTTGATAAATTATGAGGACACTTGTAGCTCTTTCTCTCATTTGTTAACTAAATTTAAAAATGATATCCTTAAGGCTAAGTCATAAGAATCATATCTTATTAAGTTGTACATATTATTTGGGTGGTCATAGAGAAAAATTAAATTTTAAGGATACCAAAACATCACCATGGATCATGGTGTATCTAGAAAACACTACTCAAATTAAGAAAAATTTGCCATAGTTTATGGTGCTATCAAAATTGATTTATTTTTGAACCATGAATCATGACGGACTCTCAATTAACAACTAAATAGACCACTATTGAACTACAAGTTGTGGTGAAATTGATTTTTTAAATTTTCTTGAGATTTCAAAATCCTATTTTAATGCAACTTGGTTTGTTAGATTTGCCTAGGTATACTCTATGTCTTAGATGAATGAAATAAAATGAATTCAACATAATTTGTTGAGAATGATTCAAGTTGGCAAAGTTTTTTTTTAACGTCTTCAAAACTAAAAATTGATGAGAATATAATGCAAATCTAAATTTCCTTCAATTTTGAACAAATTTGAAAGGTAGGAATGATTCTTAGAATTGGTACAATTGAATGGGAAAAATTTTGGTACGCTGAAATTTAATTGTTATATGAATTGATATTTTAGTATATAAAATAAGATTGGTACATGAGAGAGAAAATGGTACTTGATGATTATTGTGAATTGTAAAAAAGATTGAAATAAAGTTTGGGTAGAGTTTTAGTAAGAGAATTTTCATTCAAATCAATAAGAAATTACATCCATGTTTATAGACTTCACCATGAGGCTAATCTATAGTCACAAGGAAAATCTTACCTCATTGAAATAAGTGAAAATAATGACATGGATTTATATTTTGAGGCTCCTTCCCTTCTAATATGTCCATGAAAGATTAGAATTTAAGAAAATTAATTTAGGATGACTCTTGGCCTGCTATGCAATGAAAAATTAAAAATAGCATATATTTATATGGCCTTGTGCCATTGTTACAAAAATTACAAATTGCCTAGCTAATTAACATGTTTCCCATGACTTTTCTTCATGAGTTCTTCACATCTTCATCTTGGAAATGGTGGAATTGATTAAAAAATTAATACTAGTTGTAATAGCAATGACTTTTAGAGTAGTCCAAAAGTGTTGTTCATGCTTTATCATACTTGTTTTCTAAGGAAATAGAAAGAATACAAATACTAAAATCATCTTCAGAAGTGTAGCAAGTAGTTGATGCCTTCAAGTGTTCTTAATATTATTGTACATCATAATATGGTCTATCTTTATGACATAAAATCATTTTAGTCTTTGCAAAAAAATCCACTTCTTTTATTACTATGCTTAAGAGATTGAAATATTCAATTGTTTTTACCATTCAACCATCTTTGTCATTTATATCATCTCTGAAATTGATCAAATCTTTCAAGAGGATAAAAGCATTAGTAAAGATGATCTTTGTGTATTTTTTTAAGACTTCAATCAATGTTATATCCTTTATACATAAAATGCATGTACTATGCCCGCATGCAGATATATATTTGTTAGGCAAAATTATGCAATGCAATTATTGATAACCATGATAACTTGAAAATACAATTACTTGATATGACATTGAAAATACAATTACTTGATATGACATTTCTTATATAAAATTCCCATGTTATTCTTTTTTATTGGTATGTTTATACTTGCATGGATTTGAATCCATGACCCCCTTATTTATTGCTTACTCATTATGAGTTTACTTGCCTAGCTTGGTTTGGTTGCATATAACTATGATTGCTTATCTACCATTGTTAAATGTTATTATTTTAACTAATTTTGATAAAATATGTACTTTTTTGTTTGTTGATATGTTGAACAATTTTTAATTTTTTATAACTTTTTTATGATTTTTATTTGATGTGCATTAACCTTATTGGACTATGTAAGAATAGGTATCATATTCCAGGTGAGCATACTATGCATAATGAGAGAAAAGATTATGTGAGGTCATTTGTTATTTTATATTTTTAGGTTATAATTATCTTTCAAAACTAGATTTTCATAGTATATTTAATTTTGGAAAAATACAAATATGAATACATGTTTGGGTGGGAGGTCTATCTTGTCATCTAGACTTGACATATTATTTCTTTTTGCAATTATTAATCATTACCTTGTGGCTATTTTTCCTTAGTGACTTAAAATCTTGTAGAGGGTCTTTAGACACAGATCTGTAAACCTATAGCTTATATTTAGACATATATTTGTGGTTTTTATAGTGTATATATGGGGCTTTATGTGTTGGACTAGAATAACCCTTATAAGCTTCTTCATCCTTAAGTTTCCTTGTCATACAACCCTTAAGGATATCTAGTAGAGCAATCAGAAGAGAAGATTACATAAGTGTTCTAGATTGTCTAGCCAAGTATCTTATGACTAATATCCTAATTAGAGCTTGCAATTTTATAGTGGACTCCATTTGAGTTCACATCATCTAAGGATTGAAAGTGGAAGATGGATTCACGTGCTAATGGAATAATGCACATGTCAATTATGTAGATCTAAAGCCCTTGAGGATGAGTAGCATGTTTTTCTTAGTTGTGATGTGATTATTCATTTGAGATAATAATACAATATTACTACAAATAATTTGTATGATTTTTTTAAATGCATCTTGTAATGGTTAGCCACTTCGTTGAGTCAGTTTTTTTTCTTCATGACATGAATGTACTAGTTGTGTAATAGATCCTTTGGCTCTACGGACATTAGTAAATTAGTTTCAGTTTTATTTTAATTTATATTATTTATCATCCTTGGTAAGAAGTGTTTGAATTTCTTTGACTTTTCAAGTTTGTACTTAGATCTAATCCTTATTAGGTTGTATTTGAATATGCAATTCATGTAAATAAAGCCCTTGGTTTGATGGTGCATTAACTACTTAAAATTTTTTTTATTAATAGGAAGGGAAGATATGCCAATTTACTCTATGATTTTGGTTATTAAGTTTGTGTATTCTAAATCTTATATGAATCTTGTTATTGTGAATTATTACACAAATTTAGGATCTTAGATTTGATGGAATTCCTACTCATTCATGAACCTCACTATGTTTTATTCTATATATATGTTTTCTGAATATTCTCTTAGCACATAATTAATCTCTATGTTCTTCATCACTTCAATAGGGTTTCTATGATAATTTTGGATCATATTGTTTGAAGAATTTTTGAATCATTAACAATATTGGATCTTATCTTAACATATTAGATTATTGAGATTAGAGGATTTTTATATTTTTTTGATCTTTAAATTTCTTAAACTTTCTTTAATCGACTCGTGTAGAATGATGAAGGAAAATATTGCCCATTGCTTCATGCATTACACTTTTGTTATGAAGATTCATAGCCTCACTCTCATTCCCCAAGATCTTATCATCATTGTGGATTAAGATTCACTTTTGCATGATCACCATGTGGCTTTTTAAAGGGTAATTACTAATTGGGCACTATGGTAGCACTAGAACAAACTTTCTTTTAAGTGAGGTCCCTACCTCCTACTTATATGCATAGCCCATAATATTTGTTCCACTACCTCTCACTTTAGCATTGAGCTTCCCACCTAGCCTTCAACCATCACCATCTCTCACCTTGATATGATGAGTTGTCAATTTGTCTATTGTAAGTTGGCTAACATAATTGATATCCATGCTTCCATAGCCTAGAAAACATTCATTGGTAATGGTTATTAGGATTTCTTCATTCTCTTCACCCATTTGTTGCTTGGCTTGGTTTCATGCATCATTCACACATGGAATGACTACTTTTTCTATGTTGGAGAAAAGATAGTGAATGTCATGAAGGTTGACATTGCCTAGATAATTGATTTCTCTCAAATGGAAGAGTATTT
Organism: Gnetum montanum; assembly: GCA_015680685.1. Taxonomy (NCBI): domain Eukaryota; kingdom Viridiplantae; phylum Streptophyta; class Gnetopsida; order Gnetales; family Gnetaceae; genus Gnetum; species Gnetum montanum. The sequence continues at coordinate 320,915 of MNCI01036292.1, read as the reverse complement.
TGCTAAAAGTACATTGATAGGATGGGAGATTACACAAGGACTTTTCATTGGTGGACCTACATTGAATGCTTAAAAAGGTAGATATCACATGGTGGATTTGACTGAGCCCTAGCATTTAGCTACTTGGGTGGTGTGTGAATACCTGTTTTGCCAGCACTAGATCATGAGGGGCTATCTTAAGGTGTGTTAGTACCTTAAGAAGATTTGAAGCTTAATCTCCCATTTTTTTTTCTTGATGCTCTTAACTACTCTTTGTGTCAAGTTCTCACAAATGGGATTTGTGATCATAAGGCCCTTTGTGACATGCTCACTCATTACCAAGGCATCCTCAACATGGATATCCCTCCTCTTAACTGAGAGTAGGTACTTGAGCATGTCCATTATCTACTCTGCACTAGAACCCTAAAGTGACATCATTTGAATGACAACAACCCCTGCTCGAGATCATCAAAGAAGTGCATCCCCTATGTTGATCACTTTATTGAGTAAAACATGGATGTGGAAGGTAGTCTTATCATGGGATCCCACATCCTTCCATAACTTTGAGGATGCTAATCCCACCTTCACACTAATCTCCTCCATGCCACTTACCTAACCTAAAAGCCCCCCATATGACATTGATGACTAGATCCTAATTATTGTCATCAACAGCCATGACCCAGAATTCTTAACTTGATCCTCATCTCTCATCCCACTTGTCACTCTTTTTTGTTGGCCTTGCTAGCATCTATGCAACCTTCACCCACTCTCTTGCAAAACTATCTACTTACACTATTACTTTTTCACTGATCCCTTTATCATTGAGCCTAAATGACTCTCCCCATATCAGCTCTAACCATGCTCCTCTAATCACCTCAAAGAAATCTAATCCTAAGTAGCACTGATGTGTTAACAACACCACTTGGTTCTTACTACCCTGCCTTATACATGGATGTGTTGTTAGTGTTGGTATCTTTGAAGGATTAGCTAGGTATTGCTCTACATCTTGAAAACCTTTTGGTTTATGACTATTATTGAGACATCCAACTGTTAACATGCAAGATGGCCTATGAGTTAACCCATCCTCGTTCTCTTAAATTACTAGCTCTTCTATGCAAACTCCTCTGTCAAACAATGCAAAGCACCTATACTATCTTCTAGCTTAGCTATTAGCCTCTCAATGCCACTGAATCTAACCTATCTTATTTCCTAGCTCCTCTTTATATTATCTTACTTTAGCCATGTGGCATGCACCAATATAATGTGTTATTAGATACTTTGAGCACCATTTTGTTTCTAAAATGTAATTCTTTATTGTTGACAACCTTGCATTGCATAGGGCTTGTTTTGACTTTGGATACGCTTGGGCCCATTGTGGCCTCATTTTGATGTAAGCCCTTTTTGCTAATTTATTGCTTTTGAGTTTTTTCTCAAAAAATATTTGAAAAAATCCTTATACATTGTATATCACCCATAAATATGAAACAAATGTACAAAGTGTAGAGCTCATTAATGAAGATGTATGTATGACTTTTGAAGTGCATATTGGAAACTTAATTTGAACGCATTCATGCATACTTATAAATACTAAAATGTGATTGTAGCTAAATGATAAAACATTGATTTTAGCGTCACTTCTAGCATATGCCTGGATTATATGTGTTGATGTTCCTACAAAATATTTGGTTTTGGAGCTTTCAAATTAAGACTCTTACCACTAGGCTAATACCTCCTTGTTGTTCCTATTAAATGAGTATAATGAATGGCTCATAAATACCAAATATTATGAAATTATTCAATCTTTTTTTCAATTTTGAGGTTACAAAAATCAAAGCTACACTTTATGTACCATTAAAACAAAACACATGGCAAGTATACCAAATTTTGTTACTTCTTGAATCAAACTTAGCTAATAACATTACTAAATAACATAAAAATATAGTGGTATACCAAGTGGAACTCACGCTCATGAACCTAGCTATGCTATCATTGGCCTTCTTCACAATCTAAGTATCGAACCTAGAAATAAACTTGTAGTAGGTTGTTCATTTAATAATAAAAATAATAATGTGGAAAATTTTGTTTAATTTAGAAATAAAAAAATTCAACGATATTCTTAGTGTCATCGCAGTACAAACTGAAAGAGCGGATTAACAGTAACGACTTAGAAAATATCCATGTACAAGTGGTAAGGGACGGAACAACAGTAATAAAGGTTTAGAAAGTATCTAATTACAAGTGATGAAGGACGAAACAATAGTTTACTCCAATGATCAATAGTCACCTATGAAGCCAAGAGTTCTAGCAATGTACTACCTAATATTTTTCAAAAAGTACATAAATTGTTGGTTTTAGAACTGCTGAAATCTCATAAGTTTTCAATTTCCCAATACAAAAAAGATACGTAAATTATACACAGTAATCGGACAAGTTTAAAATAAGATATGTAAATTATACATAGGAATCGATGTCCTCCAGCCTCCAAGAATCGAACCATCGATGTCCTTTGACTTGCCAGAATTGAATTGGCAACATAAGAATTTCCGTAGGAATTTATCAGCATACTAAAGTCCTCCGCTGTACCAAATGAGCTAAGGTTGGGTTGATGAAAATTGTCCTCATTTTTTATTTTTTTAATAACTGCCTTAGGATTTTAGCCTCCACTAAAATAGACAAAGTCAATCTAGATAGACACCGTAAACAAGAAAACAGGTTAAGTCAATCTAAAAATGTAAACATATGCAAAAGCAAGAAACTTATTGGGTAAACTTCTTACATGCTAACATGTTGCAAAAGGTTGTCTAAGAAATATCATGAAAAATGAAAAATTATTATAAGAAATACTATAGTTTTTAGGTCTTTGTCATTTGCATAACTTTCATGTTAAAATTAACTGTCTAAGACAAATTCATTAGTTGGGTAAGCGTGCATAGGTTGAAGGCTTCACTAGCAAAAATCATAGAGAAAAATTATTTTATTTTAAAGATGACTTGAAATTTTATATCATAATCTTGTAGTTGCTTAGTGCACTTTCTATAGCTTTCTTGGAAATCTTGAGGTTTGAGAATTGGAACTTTCCTTACTATAATTATTTTTCAAACAATTGAAAAAGGTTAATTTTTATTGTTGTATAGATAGCAACATATACTAAATTTTGAATTGTTTTTTTCCTAAGGAACATCAATGATAGATTTCAAAATTTAGGTTGATCCTTGATCTTCTTGATGATGAATTGTTGAAATGTTCAAAGATGGTGGAAAGAAGTGCTATTGATGGGCAACATAATTTTGTTTGAATGAAGTACTTGAGGATGCTTCTTCTTGTTGATGACTTCCAAGTCCACTTTTGTCATGTGGATCTCTTCCTTGTCCTAAAACTATACAAGGAGATTCTTTCCCTTTAATAAGTCTTTCATTTACAAGCTTCGTATCCACAAGCTCTTTTATGATTTGCTCATAAGATGAGGTTAGCTTTTGATTCTTGACCCATAGGTGTGAGTTTTCTTGTGCAAGATTTAAGTAGTTTTGATTAAGTTGAGATAACTCTAAGTCTTTATCATTTAAGGCTTTTTTCAATTTAATGCAAAAATTTTGAAAAGATAAAATCTCATTGTATATAGATCATACCTTTATTCTATGGTTCCTTCAAGTTCTTTGGGTTTCATTGATGGATCACAATTAGCAAGAGCCATGCATCCTCACTCTATTCACCTTCATCCTAGCCGGTGTAGAAATTTTTCTTTTTTGGATCAACTTTAAATTGTTCTTTTCTTTGAAACCTACCAAGACTAGGACATTCAAAGGTCACATGACCTCTTCCATGACAAACCCAACATTCTATAGAGGATGCATCAATATTTAAACTTTTAAAATTCTTACCTCTTTCTTTACCTTTGGTGCTTAATTGGTTGAAGTCTTTTCTTACAAGCAATCTTTGCACTCTCCTTGACAAGAGAGCTAATTCATCTTTGCTATTTGCTTCATGTTCTAGTGGCTCCTCCTTTGATGAAGACTTAGGGGTGATTGGCTTTTCTTTGATTGCACCTTTGCTAATGAGGTTCATCTCATAGGTAATAAGTGCACTTTGTAGTTCTTCAAATTTTAGAATAAAAAAATCCTTGATTTCCTCCATGGCCATTACTTTGGATCTAAATTTGGGTTGCAAGGTTCTTATCATCTTTATGATAACATCACTTTTAGGTAGAATCTTACTAATACCTCTAATTGTTACAATAGAATTATTAGCTCTTGATGAGAGGCAAGGTACCCCTACGCTCAACCATACAAATCACAAGCCTTCATGCATGATCCAGTTGAATTCCATGGATGGGACTAGTTATGGCATCTAGATCGTTGTGCTTTGATTGCACTTGGACTAGTGGTAGCTTTGTCATGAATGGTTTAGTCCAAAGTGAGGTGTATGATGTTGTTTCTAATTCTACGTTACTCCTGATGATGATAAAGAGATGGATTAATTAAACTATTGAATAATGAAAAATAAGATCTAAACTAGGCTATAGATGATGAATATTTGCACTTAATCATTTGTACATGTCTTGGACTTTGTGAGGCTACTTTTGGGATTGCCAAGTGTACATCATTGGTTGTGCCAAATGAGACACCTTTGGATTACCAAGTACTTCCACTTAAATGCTTGTGATTAAGGCGTACGCATTCTGCTTAATAATTGGAATAATAAATAATAATAAATGGAAACAATTAGCTAAAGAAATCATTAAATAATTAAAGCAAAAATAATCTAAGTGGATGCTGCAATGATGAAAGTAATCTTGATCTTTATTTCCAGTCATGTAATGTGTCCAAGTACGTCACACTCAAATAAAGGTGCTATATGATTACAAGCATCACACTGCAGGCATGCACTGGGAATAACAGACTTTGAAAGAAGAAACTAAAAACTAGAACTATCTGCTAACTATCAACTACTTACTACTTCCCTCATCTGAGCACCCTAGCATCATATTTATAAGTGAAATTCAAATTAGGTGACATCAGGTATCTAATGTCACTTATTAGCCCCAACATCGGGTACATGACGTCGACGTTGTGTACCCAATGTCGAGCCCATAGCAGGATGGCTCATCATACCCCCATGACTAAAAAAAAACTCGTCCTCTAGTTAAACAAAATGAGGAACAAGTTCTTTACAAAATATTGATAGGTATGCAATTATTAACTAACTTAATCAATGAACAAGACTCTTGCATGCCACAGTGCTGTAGTACTAAAATGGAACACATTATTACAAAACAAAACAAAAACAAGACTAGGAAGCTCATGTAGTGCCCAAAGGTGGTGGCTCTTCCATTGGTTGCTTCCCTTTATCGCTAGGTTGTTAAAATTTGTAATGGTTGAGTAAGGCCTGTAATTTTTCTTCTTTCGTCCTTGGATCATGCATTGTCCAGGCTGCTATGCTGATGTGTGCTAGTGCCAATACATCTCAAGGATAGGGTAGCTATAGGAACATTTGATTTGCCTTTACATACCATGCCACGAACTATCGTTGTTGTTCCTCGAAAGCTCTAGCTTTGTCCTTAAGCTCATGATAATTCATCAATCTATGAACTTTGTTCAAGGCTACATCTTTCTATCCCTAATAACTAGCTTTGACCACCTCTAATGCTTAGTTTGCCACCTACAACTTTTGCAAGGAATCTTTTTGGTTCGCAACCTCTTTCTCATATAATGCATAAGTGATAGACACTTGTTTCTTCAGCTCACTTTAGGGATGACTTGCTATTAACATGGCAAGGTTGGCATATCTAAGATTAGCCAACACCATGTATTCCTTTAAATCCTTTATCTGCAGGTCCTTATTTTTGACTTTCGCTTATTGGACCATGGCATAATTGTCCAAGATGGCTTACCATTCAAAATTCTACGCTACCAAGGTGCTAATGTGGGCCTTGGCCATCTTGATTTCCTTATACATTCCAACTTGGTCATGAAAGTAGTGTTTGAATTTTTCATGTTTTTTGGTCTTTTTCTGCCATGCACTAATCTTGATTACTAACTTTTGGTGAATAGCATGTATTTCCTTTATGGAGAGGGTTCTATTTTCTCAGGCCAATCTACTCATATCTTGGTTGATCCTCAATAATTATTCACACAACTAGTGGACACTTTCTTCTAAGATGTTCTTTTATCTTTTTATAGTGGTCAATTGGGAATTCTCTACTGCTTATTTTCTTCTTGGATGGTGATCAGTGCCTTTTTATATGCATGAGATTGCGCATTTGCAGTAGATGCATTCCAAACCCCTATCTCCTTTTCTTGCTCCACAACTACTCTTTCCTTTTCTAGCTTGGTAAGCTCTTCTATCCTAAATTGTTTTGGTTGGTCTAGTGCAACAAAATGAGCAGGATCCCATCATTCAATTCGTAGGGTAGCCAACTCTTCATGTAGTCTTTATATCTTAGCTTCTGCATGTTTTTCCTTGATCTCTGTTGTAACCAACTTCCCTTCGGTGGTGATGAGGTCTAACTATGCTGCAGTGACATCACTGGGAATGTCAAATAGAGTAGTCATTACTTGATCCATTTGCAGCAAGCGATCAAGCACGTCCTCATGCACCACAGAAGTCATTGAGGTCATGGATAGCATTTGTGCATCTCTAGTTTCTGCCAAAGCAATTGGAGGCACAACAGGAACATTAAAAAACTCTTTGATGTGATCAGTGATAACCTTTGCAACGCTTGCTGCAACCTCATGTTGTAGCACCACAACTATGATGCCTTCTCTAGTTTTCAATGTGACTTGAAAGAATGTAGTGTTTCCAAAGATCTAGCGTGATTATTGAGATCCCCCTCCTCTTGATTGTATTAAGATCTCTCCCTTGTTGGATCAGCTGATATGGTGGGCCGTATGGCATCATCCATAACTCAGAAGAGATTGGCCTCATCCCTTCTTCCCCAGTTGATAGTTTCAGCAATCCTTTGTAGGTGGCTCATCGACGATCTATAATCTTATGGCAATGATGGTAGAGCTTGTGCTTGTGGATGTTGCTCAAGCTCTTGTTGCATTTTTGTTCTTGGTTCTGCCTCCTTTTCGACTTCTTGCTCCTCACTAGCATCTTTTCTTGATGCTATAGTTTTTAGGAGTTCTGCAAAGGAGGCATGCTAAGCCTTCCTAGGAATATCATTACTATATTTCAAGATTCTAGTGTGCTTGCATAGCTTTTTGATCAGATAAGAAAATGGAAGTGTTGGTCTTCTTGACTTCATTTCTTCAAACCATCATTAGATTTCTATGAAGAAATATTGGGGAAGGCTAACTGCAAATTTTCCCATTAGAATGGCACTTCCCTTAGTTACATAAGTCAAGATTCGATTGAGCCCTTTGGTAGGAAATAGGTTGTATGTCCCAATCTTAAAGTAGGTTCTCTCTTTCAAAGTTATTTTATTGTATGACTTGTTCTCTTTACTGTATACTCATCGTAGCCATAATTTCTTTGTTTTAGGGTAAGATCTGGTGGATAGGTGAGCAACATTGGCAACATTGTCTTTGATTAAGTAAGAGACAATCACCTCATAGATATTAATAGTGATGCCCTTGTCTTTGTTATGATAGAATTAATGTACTTCACCCAAGTACAATTCACCATTTTCAAACAAGATAGGTGACAATGGAGATGCTTTGAGTTGCATTTGCACTGCTTCTAGAGCAAACTTCACGAATAGACCAAAGTTAATTTCCACAATGACCAAAGCCAATGTGGATTTCCTCAAGGTGGTAGCAAGGTAGTTAGGGGGCAACATGAGACATTGTCCCTGTTCAGGGGTCGGTACTTCTACCTCCTCTCCTTGGGTTGATTGCTTGGTAGCGGGAGCCTCTTGATGGATACTGAAAGATTGGGCCTCTTGTTTAGCATGTTCCTCATGTTCTCCTTGCTAGCCATGGCCACCACATGGACATTTAGTGGCTCTCTACAAGGGTTGACCCTAAGCACCTCTTTTGGGGCCATATGCAATCAATCAAAAATTGACTGTTACCAAGGTTATGTTTATTATTATTAATCAATTTATACCTTACTCATAACCTTAGTTCATTGAGCTCATAATGCACATGATTTTAGGGTTAGAAAAATTTTCAAGAAAAATCTCCCAAAAAGTATATATCTTTTCTACGACCCATCATAACTTGTTCTTTTTTCATTATTTGTGGCTTAAAATAATGGTCATGGGCCTGTGGGTTAGAAAACTTGGATGTTTGGCATTATTGTTAATGATTTTGTATTATAATTCATAAGGTTTTTAACATTCTTACCTTTATAATACCTTTTGGGTGATAGAAAATTTTAACAAATTGGCATAAATTTTGCATGCACACACCCCCCACGACAAGTTGAACACTCTTGGTTTAGATAGATTCATATGGCACAAAAATCAAAGCATTAGAGAGCTAGATATTGTAAGTGGAAAATGGAGGCACAAAGCTCTAAGTTGTGAGAAAAATATTTCAACAACTCCCCTAGTAGAAAATGAGAAAAATGAAGTTCTAATGTCTATGGGGCTTGTATTTATATTATTTTAAAGACCCGATGTCAAGTATGTGACATTAGGTTGGACCTAACATCGGGTACATGATGTCAAGGTCTAAAAATTTTGATTTTATGGGGCCAATGAACATGTAGACTGAAGCTTTGCGATTGATTGGAAGATTTTAAGTTAAGTTTATCATTTTGGGCAAGTGAAAAATTAATTTGAGGCACTGGAAGTAGGATAAGGTGAAATCGTCAACGTGAAAAGTATGAAAATGAGCAAGAAAAGGACGTTGAAAGCTTGATTGTGGGACAAATTAATTTTGTGAGAAGCGAAACAATAGGATGAAATAATTTGAGTTTTTGGAAGGTGAAAAATGGTGTGTGCATAGTAAACAAGTACAAGTCACAAAAGTTACACAAGTGGATCCTCCCCCAACATAGGCTCTAGCATATGATGCCCTTGTGTAACCACACCCATAATGTCTGTAGGCACTAGAGGGGTTGAATGCAATGTATACTTGTCAAACAAAACACACATGTTAAAACCACTGAATTGAGATAATCACACTATGTTACCCAAAACCACAAGTTATGAATATTCGAACAATGAGATGAGATGGATTGTAGAAGGGATTGCAGAAATCTAGACATGAGGTGTTGTACCATGGTCACAATGAAACCTTATGTGTTATTAATGGTTAAATAACCATGTGTCCTTCTTTCATGATTCAAACCAAGTTTAAACCACCTTTCAATGACATTACATCATTTCATCCCATCAATAGACAACCATAAGACTATCAAAGTTGCAAGGAGTAACATCACTTGACATTTTGTCCAAGGGAGGAGTGTTATTATGGCACAATTATTGTTTTTTTCTTCTTTCTAATTTTTTTCATTCTGAGCAGCTACCAACCTTTAGGCATGGGTACATGTCTTTCCAGTGGGATCCACAAAAGTTTGTTCAGTGCCAATTTAAGTTGCTCTTACTCCCATTTTTTTTATATCTACAAGGATATGGTTACAACCTAATCAACATGATAGAACATATAGAAGTGGCCAAACAAAATCCACAAACCCCCTTGATGTCACACCCTTTACATTCCACCTTGGTTCTACACTCTTCTATCTAGACACAATGATTATAGATTTATTATGGGTTGAATGATGGAAAACATACTAGAGTAAGAACCTCTTATTAATGGAATGGGTGAATGGATGTCGTGGCCTTAATGTCTAAATGATCAATCCCTTATGACTTGACAACATAGAGAAAAACCTCACCTCAATGAAAAACATGATTAATAGAGAGACTACCTACAAAGAAAATTAAAACCACAACTAGAAAAGGTATAAGAAATAGGAAAATGATAAAAAATTGTAAAAAAAAAAAGATAAAAAGCATGAAAAAACCTTGAAGATTAGAATGGGGGTAACCCCCATGACTAAACATTTGGTCATGGCTAGGATTAGTAAGTGGATGAATAGGATCCATGCATGTCTGAAACGTTGGAAACCTTTCATGCCCTAGCCACTACGTGCCTATTGGTGGTGTGGTGGCTAGGTAGAAAAATTATTGGTACACACTTGATTGTTATATGTATGATGGGTCAGGATATGAGGTGTGTTAACATTATGGATGGTTGGCCATGAGTGCACCCTTGATTATGAGGTGGTATGCATGGATTTATTTGTCTCCCCACATTTGTAGATTCATTAGTTGGATGTGGGATTGGAATATTGAGAGATGGTTGGCCTTATGCTGGCTCATATGATATGGTGGGTCCATGTGTGGTTTGCTTTGGCTTACAACCTTTCCTCCAGAAAGGATGTTTCCTACATTGTGGTTGAGACCCACTAGTATTAGCATGTCTATGCACATTTGTAGCACAAGTGGCATTTGTTTGTTGGTATTGTGATCCTAAACCTTATTGTGTTATTATTGATGCCCTATAAGGAGGTGGATGATGAGAATATCAAGGGTAGGTTGGATGGTAAGAGGAACAAGGTGGTGGTCCTTCAAGGGATGTCATGTATTGATGGTGCTTGGGAGAGTGGTAGTGGCGATTTGAAGTGGAGGATGCAGAACTAGTTGGAGAACCATGGTGTTGAACATAATAGCCATGCATTTTTGGTGGATATGGCTGATTTGGTGATGGCCTTCCCCACAACTATGGTTGTTGGCATAGTCATTGAGAACCATATTGAGGTTATTAATAAGTCCCCCTAGGATGGTACGATCAGTTGTGGGACTATCTAAAATTACCTTGTGGAAGAGGAAGTCTCTTGGGCATGTGCTTTTGCACAAACTTCAAATTTAAGGCACCTACCCAATACTCCTGTAAATGTAACAATACAAGGCATTGGCCCTCTAGATGATCATATATGCATAGGTCACATCCATCATCTTCTTTTGTAGTGGAGTCTTTAGCCTCACTTTCATTCGCCACTTTTCTTGATAACCGAAAAGTATTCTTGATTGTTTCTTGATTTTGTGTCCTTTGTTTATTATGTTCATTAGGTGTGTGTTGCATAATATTCTTCATGACCATCTTAATAAGGGTTGTGACATTTTCATTTATCCATTTAGACATCTTATTGAATTTTTCTTGTAGATCATGAATAGACTCTTTGTTGGAAAAGTTCATTGTGGAATCACCTTATCGAGAATAGTTTCATTTTTCTTACCATAAATTTGGACCTCCTTTGATTGAAGAGTTGGGTCCCATTGATGTTTCTTGACATTCTCCCATTTTTACATCTCTTATTCTTCTTTTTCCACATGCATTATTAGCTCTTTGATCTGATGGACTTGGAGCTTGTATAATTGCCCTAGGCATACATCCCAAGGATCGCCCTTGTTTCATTACAAAGCCCATTTATGATGTGGTAAAGTTGCTCTTCCTTGGAGAAACCATGGCCTAGGCATCAATTTAGTAAGGCATAATATCTATCTAAGGCCATGTCCAAGGGTTCATGTTGTTTTTGTTTACACTCTTAGATTTGTCTCCTTGTATTAGACACTCTTTTATAGGTTTGGTATCTCTCGTTGAAAAGTTCTATTTTTGTATACCATTGTTAGACTAAATTTGGTTTCAACACTCGATACCACACTTTGGCTCTATTAATTAGTGTCCTAGGAAAGAGCTTAAGCATTTTCCACTCACTTTCCATGTTGTATAATGCATAGGCATCATGGAGGCTTGTAAATGATGTTACAAGTCTACATCATAGCCTCCTACAAATTGAGGAAGATTTTTCATATCAAGCTTAGGTACAAAACTCTATTTGTAATGCCTGTGAGATATCCTAACTACCTCTATGATATGCATTAGGCTCTTAGTGGCCAATAGGGGTTCATTGTCATCAAATAGATTGTGAGGGATATTTCTATGTTCATGGTGACTTCTTTGACTTTTCCCATGGGTTCAATTTCAATTTTTAGTTTGACCCTTTAGTGGAGCCTTATCTCTATACCTACGTTCATCTTTGTTAGAACTAGAAATTGAGGGGAAATATGAAGATGAGGAATTGGAAGGATTGCCATGGCTTATATGGTGTTCCTTAGGGTGCCTTAATTGATCATTTCTTTGTTTTGAGGAGGTCTTAGGCCTTGAGGCCTTCCCTAGTTTAGGACCTACATCATCTTCTTCAAGATTATCTGCCTTAGGTGAATGTAGTCTTTGAGTATCGTTAGGGTGGTCATGATCATAAGAAACCCCTGCATAAGGTTGATCACTCCAATCTTCTTCATCGTATATCTTGTTATGTCTCCAATGAATGTGTTTGCTATATAGTGCATAGTCACTTCCATGTGAGAGAGACATTGTTGTTGGTTACAATGTGTATGATTTAATATTTCTTGAAAGATATATCATTAATACCTTTTACAGCAATCTTGTATAATATAACTAATCTAGATAACTAGCACCATCCCTGGCAGTGATACCAATGATGAGCAATGAGATACCCCTATGCTCAACCATACAAATCACAAGTGTTCACANCTCCTCAAAACAAAGAAATGATCAATTAAGGCACCCTAAGGAACACCATATAAGCCATGGCAATCCTTCCAATTCCTCATCTTCATATTTCCCCTCANCTATCTTCGCACTTGGACTAGTGGTAGCTTTGTCACGTATGGTTTAGTCCAAAGTGAGGTGTATGATGTTGTTTCTAATTCTATGCTACTCTTGATGATGATAAAGAGATGGATTAATTAAACTAATGAATATTGGAAAACAAGATCTAAACTAGCCTATGGGTGATGAGTATCTACACTTAATCATCCATACACGTTTTGGACTTCGTGAGGCTACTTCTGGGATTACCAAGTGTACATCACTGAAAGTGCCAAATGATACACCTCTGGATTACCAAGTACTTCCACTTAATGCTTGTGATTAAGGCGTATGCATTCTGCTTGATAACAGGAATAATAAATAACAATAAATGGAAATAATTAACTAAAGAAAGCATTAAATAATTAAAGCAACAATAATCTAAGTGGATGTTGTAGTGATGGAAGTAATCTTGATCTTTATTGCTAGTCATGTAACATGTCCAAGTACGTCACACTCAAACAAATGTGCTATACAATTACAAGCATCACATTGCGGGCATGCACTAAAAATCAGAAACTTTGAAAGAAGAAACTAAAAACTAGAACTATCTATTGACTATCAACTACTTACTACTTTCCTCATCCAATCACCCCATCATGATTTTTATAGGCAAGATTTAATTGAGGAGATGTTAGGTATCTGACATCACTCATTAGCCCTGACGTTGGGTACATGACGTCGGGGCTTCGACATTATGTATCTAATGTCGGGGCCATAGAAGGATGACTCATCAGATCTTGACAAGTAGTTTTTAATCTTCTCTCCTTCTCTCATTTTCAATTTATCATATTCACTTTGCAACACAAGAAGTTTTGATTGTTTTACTATTGATATACCTTCATAAGTTGCTTCTAATGTTTGCCATATTTCTTTAATGCTCTTACATCCAGCTACTCTATTAAATTTAGATTTGCTCAAAGCACAATAAAGACAATTCTTTGCTTTAGAATTAAACATAAACTTATCTTTTTTCTTTTGATGTCCATCTACTTCTTGGCATGGTAGCTCTTGTGGTGCAATTGATGGGAGGTGTGTATCCTTCAAGAATTGATTCCTAGATTTCAAATTCCATGGATTCAAAGAATTCTTGGATTCTTGCTTTCCAATATACAAAGTCAAACCCATAAAACATATGTGGCTTGGTGTAGGATGTCCTTCCATCATTCATTCTTGAGATGTTAAGTTTTGAACTTGAGAGTACTGTGCTTCGATACCACTTGTGGACTAAGAACTTAGAAGGGGGGGGGGGGGGGGGGGGGGTCGAATAAGCTCCCCAAACAAAACAATTATAGCCACCAAAAATTAAACATTATTTTTGCATGGTCCTCCAAGTTGGGTACAACCAAAATTATGAAAAAAATGGATATGTTGTACTTGTGGGAGTTAAATTTAGGTGTCAAGAAGAAGCTTTTCTTGGCTCAAAATTTTATTCTCGAATAGTACATGGAGCAGATGGGGAATGTTGTTGATGACATACAAGTCTCTATGGAGGGATATCCTACAAAGGTTACTAGCCTTAGAGGCAAAGAAGAAGAAGCTTGAGGATCACTTTGTGCTATCCATGCAAAAGCAATCACATATGGATTAGGGTGGTCCACACCAAAATTCTTGGCCAAAGAATCCAAAGTTGATAAAGGAGATGAAGATGATAAGCTTAGACCTAAAGATGAATGAGTATCCTAAGGAGTTCAAGGTTAACATTTCTTCCCAATTGAAAGAGACACCGACATAGGCCATCCAAACAACCATTAAAATCTAAAAATATAATTTATTATTATTTTAACTAAGATTTATAGATATATGTGTATAATTATATATATATATGTAGATATATACTTAAGATCTCATCCTCAATATTTTCACAAGGTAACAGTAAAAGTATGTAGACTATTTTGAGCGAGTGATTTATAGAAAACTTAATGAGGAGGATGAGCTAAATCTCATGTTAGATCATAGTAAGCCACAACTTTCGGATTTTTCCTTGTTTTTTTTTTTGAAAAAATTAAATTTAAAAGGGAAAACGGAGGTTAGGGTGAAGATTGCTACTGGACCCCATCACACTCAAGAACTTATTACACTGCCAAAGAACACGGTCCTCATTTTTGTTTTGTTTTTTTTTTAAAAGGAAACTTTGCTCAGGGTGTACTTCATTCTTGAGGTAGGAATTCCAACATGAGTCTGGCTGATTAGCTACACTACCAAAGAGCATGGTCCTTTTGGAAACTTTGCCCATGGTGTAGTTCAACCCTCACGTATGTGCCTTTGATTGGTGGCATCATAGTAGGTCTCCTGGGTGGCTAAGGGTTCTCAAGTAGAAATGAACACACTGCACCCCGTTGTTCACAGGATAGCCATGGATCATCATACCTGAGGGCTTGGGCTTATGAGAGGAAAGGATAGAATTTTCCAAGATCACCTAGTAATTATGACTAACCACTCTCCAACATCACATATCCTACACTCACACGATTATGATGATAGCATGATAAGTTTGTAAAAATCAAATGCTCCATAATCAAACATAACAAATAAACTGAAACCTTGAAATCAATTGGAAAGAGTTATAGTATAAAATATAAAGTGGATTTTATAGCATTATATCATAGTAATAGTAAATTAAATCATACCTACATTATTTTCCAATGGTGTTAAGATGACCCAATATCGAGTAACTCAAATGACCAATGATTATTAAAATCATATGAAGAACACAATAATCAAAAAAATATGCTAAGAAGGAGATGATGAAAATGCAAGCAATATATGGAAATGCAATAATATACATATGAAATGCAAAGAAAAAAAGGGAAGAAAACTTGCAACTAAGAATCTACCAGATGCCCACGTGGGGTACCTGAGTAGAAATGTTTCAAATGAAATGCATTAAAATACCTATTTAACCTATACCCTTGCAAATCAGCAATCTTAAACACATTTGTGGCAGTGATGTCTACAATTTGGAATGGACCTGACCACATAGGTGAAAACTTAGTTTGAGGGCCAGTTTGACCAAACGCTCTATCTCTCTTAAGGACTAGATCACCTACTTTAAAA
>MNCI01036292.1:263754-292672 GCA_015680685.1 Gnetum montanum | reverse complement strand
GCCTGGATTTCATCCTCAAAGGTGATCGCCATTGAATTCAATTGACTAATTATGGTATTGAATTCATTAATGTGATTTGTAACTGATGCACCTTCACCCATCTTTAGATTGAACAACCAACGCATCAAATATACCTTGTTTGTAGCAGATGGCTTTTCATACATACTTGACAACATTTTCATTAAACCTGTAGTGGTTGTCTCATTAACAATGTTGAATGCGATGTTTCTTACCAATGTCAATCTAATCACACCAAGTGCCTGGCGATCTAAGAGATTCCAATCTTCTTGATCCATTTGATCTGGCTTCTTCCCTAGCAGCGGTTCATGCAACTTCTTTTGATATAGATAATCTTCAATCTGCATCTTCCAGAACCCAAAGTCTATTCCATCAAATTTGTCAATTCGGACTTTCCTATCCTCAGATGCCATTGCTCCCACTGATCCGTGGCTCCGATACCAGTTGTTAAATTTAGAAACATATAAAGAATCGAAGAAAATAGAAAACACAGGCAACACACACAGCTTTGTGTGGCGTTTAGGCAAGCACACCATTGGAAATACATGAGAATTATTATAAATAATTTTTGCTAAATACAATTATGGTTACAGGAATGTTTTTGGGCCATTACGAAAGAGAACGGAAACTGGACCAAAACCACTAACTGCTGGAATCAATAACTACTGGTTAACTATTGCTTTAACTGCTATTAACTACTGCTAACTATTGCTCACTGTTGTTAACTATTGCTCTAACTGCTATTAACTGGTTTTGACCCATGTTGGATCGGTTACCACTTAACTTAACAGGACAAATCATACTGTGTTAATGTATCTTTGTATAGGAGACAACTACTATGGTGCCTCATTGTTTAATGCAACACATGATCCATGAGTCCAGAAGGGCAAGGAGACCACAAATGCAAAACCATACAGAATGTGTACACCTTGACAGCTTTCTTCCTAGTAGGCACCCAAGATTGAAACATAGCTAATATTCATAAAACTAGTTGAATGTAATTAATGTTAAAAATAAATAAAATTTCTAAAAATATTACTAGTAGTATGGCATGCCTTGAATATGCACCAGTCTCTCGGTTAATAGTTATAAACAAGAACCGAATAACTAACCTTGTAATGGATGAGAATACAAGGCCACATACCCTAAACTACTTAAGGATCTGTTCATAAGGTAAATCTAAGGTAGAAATTTCATTACCAGATCAAGATTCGGCAGAGATGACAGAAAAAAATGGTTACCACAAATAAATTTTATTGACCCATAAAGTTCCATTGTTGTCCAACTAACCAAAATATTGGGCATATGTAACAAATCACATGATGTTTCCATGCATGAGATATTTTGAATCCTGGGAGCTATCAGTGAAGTTGTGTCAGAAAGAGGAATCTTCACTGTTAAAAGAAGAACAAACATGAAGGTAAAAAACAATGTAATCTATTACAACTATGCAAAGATCTTTCAAGAACATTATCATCATCATCATCATTCTAGCCTTGTCCCAACAAAATGGAGTTAACTAGGATAATATCAGTAGAAAGATATATCAAAGAAAAGATTGATTTACAGTTATCTTTTTCATCCAAAATATTCCATTTTTATGTGATAAGCTTTATCAATTGTGCATATATAAACAACATGCACACATGCATAGCCACCAAACCTTCCAAGTTGATTAGAGAAATATTCATTATTTTTTTATTTGAAAAAATTTTATACATCTATGATACTGAATGTAAATTTTTAAATGTAAAAATAGAATACAAAAAATATCTCAAGTTCAAATCTTCCGCATGTTAAATATTGAAATTCCATATTCTGCATGCTTGTATTTGTCTTCCTAACTTCATGGTACATTTAACAATACAAGAAGTAGCAATTGCACTTTGTAATTGCTACCAAGATGGTTATGGCTTAATTGAATATGAAATAACAAATTATTGTACATATCAAATTATAACTAAAGTAGTGGAAAAAGGAGGAGAGGAACAATGGGTATAGGGAATGCAACTCAGGAGACTTGCAGAGCAACTGAGGAGTGCAATGATATGAACAAGGTGGGAAACACAGATGGACACATGCCACATGAGGGTAGACAAGTTGTAGATGGACAAGGCGAGGGTTGAAAAGGCATAGATGGCCAAGGCACACACAGTATGGACGAGGATGTCTCTAGAGGGAAAGGTTGCAGTAGCAGTTTTGGGTCCTTCGATGATGCCTTGGGTGGAAGGGACAACATTTGGTCTTTGGGAGATGGGGGTGTTAAGGCCATTGTATGGGATGGGGTAACCATGAGGATGTAGGTCAAGGGATTGCCCTAGGAAGGCATTCACAACATGGAACTAAGCTTGATTAGTTATTTTGTGTCTTTTGGATTTAGGTCAAGGCTAGACCTTACCAAAAGGTGGGCGGTTGCATCTTAGTCTATGAGAGAAGTCCAAGTCAGGTTGTTCATGGGGGACCCCCTCCTGTTTATGTTACATATTCTGAGGATCAAGATTGGGTCTTGTTAGGAGGACCTTGGTTTTTTGGTGTATGCATATTGGCTCTAACATATTGGCGTCTAGGGGTGCGTGGGGAAATAGGGCTATTCTCTATGACCCCAGTCTGGGTTGAGAGTTCATCTCCTTTGATAGATTTACAATGACTAAGGAATGCATGGGATATGCACAGTTTTGTGTTTCGCGATTGTTATCCCTCAAAAACCTATTGACAGAGGTTATCATTGACCTACCTTTTGAGGAGAAATACTTGGCTATTGAATATGAGAATGTGCTAATGAGGGAGCCCATTTGAGAGCCCCTTTGGGCAACAGAAGGCACACACAACTTGTAGAAAAGCCAACCATTCCACTTAGGAATGCAAGGTGCACCCTTAGGCTTGGGAAGCCTAACATGGGAGGCTGGTTGTTGGTTGGAAAGAAGAGGGTCTCATCCTTGCTTTCTCCTCCACCTCCTAGATAGGAAAGAGTGGCATCCCTTAGTCTTGTTGTGGAACCTAGGGTGGGGGTTAGGGCAAGGGCTGCTTCCCTTGTGCCCTTAGATGCCTCTGCTGCTACATAAGAGATGCATATTAGTCCACCAGTGGCCCCAATTGGACGGGAACTCCCACTATTGGGCAATTGGGTATCAGTTCTGCAAGGTTCATCCAAATCTCCTTTTGATCTAGTGGGTAGGAAAATATTTTCAAAAGATTCATAGGGTTTCCTCGTGGTTGAAGAGCCAAAGTAGGTTGGCAAACCAACAAAACAAATGATGTGGTAAGAAGACATAACTTGACATTGATCTCAAGTTCCAAATGACCCTCAAAGAGGTCTACAAAAAAATGGTATACTAATAGACCATGGAGATCCTCTCTTGGAATTGTGGGGGCCAGGGTACCCCTTACAAAAGAGATACCTTTAAAAATTGGTGCAGAAAGAAAACTATTTGGTGGTATGCTTGCAAGAAACCAAGTTACATACCACCAATTGTGACATACTATGATGGCAGGGTTTGTGCAATAGGGTTGGTGGTTGACAGAACATGATGGACACCTTTAATTTGATGTTAAAATGAAGGCAAGTTCATTAGTAGATCAACTGCTCTTGGATTGTGTTGATGCCTAAAGTTCCTAATCCAACCCTATCGACCCATTACAAATTGATTGGTGTGTGTAACTTCTTGCTCAAAGTTTTCACAAAGATTCTGGTTTGTCATTTGCAACCTTTGATGCCAATCTTGGTGGGCCCTCACCAAGTGGGATTTGTGAAGGGTAAGTTTATTCAAGATCAAATTATCTTATTACAAGAAGTCATGCACTTCATCTAGTAGGTCAAGTTCCCTAGTATGTGCATTAAGCTAGATACTACTAAGGCTTAGGATACCATCCAATGGAATACCCTTCAAGATGCCATGCTCAGAAAAGGGGTTCACCTACATTTTTTAGATCTTTGAAGCAACCTTCAAAAGACCATGCCTACTTTGATTTTTTTGGCCGTCTATGGGGGTTTTCCTCTCCCACCAAGGGGTTACTCCTTTATCTCCTTATCTTTTTATTATTATCATGGACACCATGAAATCTTACTCTAAGGAAGAGGGGGTCAAAGGAATGAACATCAAAGGAACTACCTACATCATAGAACACTACATTGATAATACTATCCTTATGAATTGAGCTATTGTGCTCAAGTTTTAGTTATCAATTGAGTGTTGGATCATATGGCTCAAGAAATTGTTCTACAATCAAATCGAAGGAAGTCAGCTATGCATTTCTTCTACACTGAAGAACCAATTTGGCAATAGATGTATTAGTCCCTGGGGATCTTGCCAGGCATAAAGAATGATTCCTTTCTAGGCATTCCTATGTTTGCCTAGAATAGATTGTCAACTTGGACTTGCCTAATCCAATGTCTCTAGTCTTGGGTGAGGCATTGGATTGCTAGATTTATAATGTGAAAAGGTAAGCTCCTTATGGCTACCTCTATCCTATTAGTAATCTCTTGGTATGTGGCTTCAATTTCTACCCCAACCATGGGGGTGATCAATAGAGTCAACTAGATCATAAAGAATTTTGTCTAGTCTAGGGGCAAAGAAGGTAATTGGCTACACCTAGTTTGTTGTTGGGACACAATGGCCAAGTCCAAGCTTGCAAGGGTTTTGGGTGTTTTAAAATTTGAAGATGTCCCTCTTTATAAAACATCAAAACATAATTAATCCACTTATGTAGGACCAGGGAATCAGACCAAAATGGGCACACATTATGACTCCCAAATATATGCCTTGGGTGGCAACATTTGGGGATTGAATATTTGGCAGAACATTTGCGACCATGCTCATAAACTAGTACAAGGAGGGATGCTAGGACTACAACCTAGAGAAATGATCAAATTCAGATATCCTACACAGGGTAGCTGGTAGTGCTTCTAGAAAGGACGATTACTTGAAAAAAATTAAAGGTTTTACATGGCTCTTAATTCATGGTGCATTGCTAGTTCGGATGGGGTTCAAGGTGTAGGGGGATAATTAATATTAACAACTATCTCATCTATGAGACATGTAGGTAGGTTGCATCACACCTCTTCCTGCACTTTTCATATGCCCTTGCTATGTGGGTGGTTGCGGGTACTTGTCCTTGTTTGTTGGTTTTTGGCAACTCCTTTTTTTTTTGTTTTTGTTTTTGAGAAAATTTTGGGTAATGTATTAAATGAAGCTATATGAACTGTACAAATGAGCTACACATCCAGGGGAGTCCCCTCCTCCACACCAATGACCAATGTCCAAAAATTGGGCTAAACCACCTAAGCCTCGAACGTGCCCACCCTTGTACATGCCTATATACATTTTTGGTATGTATGCCTAATACTTCTAAGTAGTATGAATATTTTTGTTTGGATGACATAAGAAAGCTCATGATTTGTTTCTAATTTCTTTTTATTTATCTATTATTTGAAGTAATATACACATAGATACTTGTTAATGAAGGAGGATATCAAGGTTTAGCATTATTTTAGAATACATGGTTTATTTTGACATTTAGCACTCATTTTAAAATAAAAAAGAATTAATGCATATTGATGATTTTTGGTGTTTTTGTGAACTGTACATGTACTATTTTGTTGAGCATTTTTGGGTCAGTTTTTGAAGGATTTCTAAGAGAGTTGTCATGTCCCATTCCATTATTGAATGATCCTTTGTCCAAGCCTACATTTCTCTCAATGTGAAAACACAAGAGGCTGGAAAAATTTACTAATGAAGATCAGAAAAGTTTGAAACCATGTTAATCCATCATGGTTGTTAAGTTGGGTTGAAAAGAAGCAATGGCACATTGCAGATTTTATTTGCTAATTTCTTGTTTTTTTGATATTTAAGGATATGAAGTTTACTTTTTTGTTTTCCAAAAATCAAATGTTATGCCTTTGGTAAGGATGATTCATGATAAGAATAATGTTACTAGTAGCAAGGACATTGTGTTTGTTTTATATTTATGAAGGAAAAGAAAAGGGTAAATATTAGAATATATATTTCTTTCTCTTTTGCAAATTACTTGCTGTTAATATGAAAAAAATTCAGAAATCCATTTCTCTATTTGTTATTGGAATCTAGTTGCTCAAGGAAATTATAATTTAGAGTTGCTATGGGCAAGTCCTGTTTTCCTAGAAAATAGTTTTGAGTACATAAATTTTACTTATTCTTTTTTTTTTACTTAAAATCATAATTTAATTTCATAAATATGATGGACATTACTGTTCTTTCATTGCTGCTAATCTCTGGGTTTCATATTTCAATCGCTAGAGAGTCACCTTCAGAATCTAACCTCTGTATTAGAAAAAATGTAGAGAGATGAAAACTAGGATGATATTATTTTTTTATGATTGCTATGTCTCCCTTTCATAATCAGCAACACCTTTAAGTCTGCACTTTGTTTAAAGCATGTACATACACACAAATTTGGTAACTCATTTATATTATAAAGGTTTCTGAACTTTACTGTTGTGTTAGGATCTGTATGCATGTGAAAAGAGGAAAAATAAAAGAAAAAGCCAGCACTTGATCTCTCATGTTTCAGCCTTCGCATTTTTAGAAAATTTAGAGGCTGAAGGTGGCTAAGAATAGGAAAAATAAAAAATAAAAAACAAACAGCATGAGCTAGAGAAGTGAATAACAAATGTTCAAGCTTAAACCAGAACACACTTATCACCATGCTGATTTTCCTTATTTTCATGCTCTGTTTTGGTATAATGATCACATCAAAGTTACTCGTTTGTTTATGCGTGAATTAGATTTTAGCCCCGTTTGCTGCTAAATCAGATTTTGGATCTTGAATCTCAATGATCTCTAGCTAAAGGGAATGTTATTTTCAAAGCTAATTTTCTATCTCCTTTGTCTAATCCTAATTCATATTTTAATAGCCACAATAATAACATCTGAAAACAAAGATTGTTATCCCTAATGGTTTACGGATTCTTGGTTTCTTTATTCTATTACTAGCTTGATCTGTAAATCTGTCCTATGTTCCTCTTAATTTTAAAAATATTAGAGATTGTAATTCTTTTTTAATTTCCTCTAGTTTTAGTGCCTTATGTAGTGCCCTCAAGTTTGAAGGAGTTTACTATATATATATATGCACATAACTTAAGAACTTGGTATCACTTTCAAGCTATGAGGAAAGCATTATGAACTCCCAACTATATTGATAATTAGAATTTTCGTATTTGCTCTAAACTCTCATTTTTCCGCTAAAGTCAGATTTGTTTGCCAAAAATTCAAGCCTTATTTTTAGACTCTATTTGCCAAGTTTAGAATGTCTAAAATCAGAGGAAGAAAATAGAAACCCTAAAAAAGGTAGAGATCATGAATTTGATGTCAAAGAAAATGAACCTTTGTAGTTGATAGAGGATTTTGATGTAGATCCAATGTAGTTATACAAGTTGCTGATTGAGTCCAAATCCATAGTTCGTATGAAAGAAGAACCGAATTAATGTTTTGTAAGCTTACACAAATTTCAAATTATTTGCTTTAGCATGACATAGATAGATTTTTTCATCATTAGCTCTTGATAGATTCCCATGAGAAAAACAAGCACTAGTGTTGTAACACTCTTTAATGTAAGATGCAAGCTAGTGCTTCTTCTATTACATTTGAAACATAAAGAGATGCACAGTTTGTAACACCCACTCATAGGGAACAAGAGTTAGCACCCAAAGGCCCCTAAAAAGAAAGCTAGTTGAAAGAAGAAAATGCCCAGGTGGCTTTCTTTCTACAACAATCGAACTAGCATTAACCTTTACAATTAAAACGAGATCAATAATGCCTAGATCTATCTCTGAAACATGTTAATCAATATTAATTTAAGAATTAAGAGATAACTTTAAAAAGAAATAGACATAGTAATATATCTGTACAAGATTCATCAGATTAAAAACAAATCAAACTTTTTATTATTCAACCTAAAAAGCAATATTTAATTAGGATCATTTGCACATTTGAAAACCAAAGAAATGACCACAAAAGCAGATAAATTAATAATATCCTATTTGTTCAATCTCATAATAATAATTTTTAATTTCCAGCCACACACAAAAATAAGATTTGAATTTAACTCTTGTAACCATTTTACTAATAATCATTTAATTAGGAAATTCATATGTCCAAACCATAAATTAACATCCTAGGTTTTCCCCCATTCCATCAACTTATAGAAAGATATTACAATAAGACTTTAGAAGGTATAGGAAAAAAAAGTATAATTCAAGATTTAGATCCAAGATTTATGCATTCAAAAGGGAAGGGTTTATCAACCGAATTCCAACTAAAATCCAAGAATTCAACAACTCACAATTATCGATGGGCCCAAGGATACTCTCACTTTCTACAGGTAGTTCCAATCCTCATATTAGGGATCCAAAGCCCTTGTTGGCAATCCTTTGCCAAAAATGCCCCAAATCATTATGGATGTTTCTGAATCATTATAGAAACAATTCTCATCCAAATCATTTAGGTATGAGAGTGTAGAGGACGGGCGGACAGATCCAAACAATAAGTCTAAGCTTACAACAATAATCTTGATATTCTCATATCAGGGATCCATGGCCCCTGTTGGTAATCCTTTGCCAAAAATGCCCCAAATCATTATGGGTGTTTCTAAATCATTACAAAAACAACTCTCATCCAAATCATTTAGGTATGAGAGTGCAAATGATGGGCAAAGAGATCCAAATAATAAGTCTAACCTTACAACAACAATCTTGATATTTTCATACAAGCATTTTGAAGGTGGCTAGACAAGCAAGAAGAGAAAATTTTGAGAAAATCAACCCTTGCTAGCCATTATCAAACATAACAAAGATGGATCATTTTACCTCCTTGCTTAGATATCTTGCTTACTAGGAGAAATTACCCAAATATTGGATTGCTATGCTGCACTTGTTTTCTTTCTCTTTGCTATCTCTTGTAACAACGATAGTCTTCTCTCCCTTCGTAGCCACACTCCTTGTTGCTGTATCTTTCTTTTTTTTGTGTTCTACAAAGTTACATTTGCCTTGTGTGTGTCTTCTTTTTTTCTCTCCTCCTCTTTCTATTTGTAGGTGGAATATAGGATAATGAATGGTTTCTTGTAACTGACTTCTTGGGACTGTTCATATTCTTTTCTTTCTTTTTAAAGTTCTCTCTCTCTCTCTCTCTCTCCCCCTCTTCCTATTTGTAGGTGGAATAAGGGATAATGAATGCTTTCTTGTAACTGGCTTGTTGGAGACTATTTGTATTCTTTCCTTTGATTTCTTGTAACTAACTTGTTGGGGACTATTCATATTCTTTTCTTTGGTTTCTTGTAACTAACTAGTTGGGGACTGTTTGTATTCTTTTCTTTCTTTTTTAATGTTATATATATATATATATATCTCTCTTTTCAGCAATGGATCATGAGTTCAATTCTCTTCATGATCACTATAATAAAATCAATTAAGTATGTATATTCACAGGTTTGTAGGTTCAATTCCTAAATCAACAATTTTTGATATTTTAGAATTCAAATTTTGCTAGATCTCAGGTTCAATTCCTCTTGAACATTCCAATATAATATCTATCTCTTTATCATTCAGAATTGTCATAAGATGCAAGGAAGGAGTTTTCAAATAGGTTCATGGCAAGGGCAATTCAAGATACATAATCAAATATGGCACCTTCTTTTTTAGGTCATCAGCAATATGAATTTTCCCATCGTCTTACGATCCTTGAAAGGTCATCACGTGACCTTTCTACAATAATGAAGAGGGTGCTTATACTCTACTATTTTACACTAAAAAGAGAAATGCACAAAAATAAAATAAAATATACAACTATAGTATCTACACACAATATCCCTGATTCATGGGTCAGGTTCCTCCAACTTGATTCATAGGTCAAGTTCCTCAATATGAACATTCTTTTGCATCTCAACATACCTATTTTAGCTCCTGAGGCACACCTTAGAGTATTGTCCTCTATTTTTCTTTTGTTTCTTAGCATCTCTATTGAAATAAAACAAAAAATATTTTGTTTTCCCATATATTATTTATTATTATTTTAAAACATTCCCAGCATGTATTTTAAATCATATTTCTTATGCATAAAGTATTTAAACATTGAATCATAATACATATAAAAATCTAGCCAACAAACTTATTACTATTCCAATTAGCCATTTCCACCATAGTCCAAATAGAGCACACACACAAGTTGTCAACAAAACATGCACACAAACACACAGAATGACTATTACAATTATTAAAATAAAAACTCAAGGAAAAGTGGTTCATTACATAGTTACTCTCTTCAAAGAATGTTATGACAATAGTGGAATCTTTAAAGCCTAGAAATCTCCTCGAAGTAACTCTTTTATTAATGAATATTTTGTACATGGTCTTAGATGATTCATTCTGTTGCTTCAGAATTTCACCTTGATAAGATGAGGAACAAACCTTCTGGTGACACAAAGAAGAGGAGTTCCTTAAGTTCCAAGAAGTTGTAGCCTTTATGCCCTCCTAGCACAAGCAAGAGATCCTAGATAGGGTCCACTTTAGGGTGCAACCTAGGGGTGTTGTTACTGATTGCCCCACCATAATTGAGGGGCCCCCTACTATCTATGATGGGCTCTTTGTTCTCTTGTTTAGACCATATATTGTTTGTTTCTTGTTTTTGGTCTATCTCAATTTTGACCGGTGTTCAGGTAGTCTTAGTAGAATAGGTCGTTTCACAATGAGCGCCACTTGAGTGGGCCATTCTATTTTTCTGATTGTGCTTTCTCTATTTTCCTATTTTTGTGGTCTATTATCTTCTAGGGGTGATTCTCCCCTATGCCTGTTAAGGGGTCTTTCTTCCCTAATTTCTAGATTCTTGTCTATTTGGGCAGAGGAGGGTCTTCTAACCCTACCATCTTGATTGTACATATTAATTTTTTTCAATCTAACCTAACCTTATATGTATATATATAAAACTAAGGAAACAAAGTGCACAACTATGCATACATGTAGTCTTTATATTAATGCATGTTATCTTGGGAAATGATATTGAAAAGCAAAAGCACACAAAAAATTTATACAAAAGATAAAAATGATATCTAACCAAGATAACTCCAACTTTTGTAATTAAGGCAAATACAAGCCTATCATACACCAAAGATGCAAAATATGTAGAATTTAAAAGGTAAAATTAGAAAATATGTAGAAATATTAAAATATTATAGATAAGGAAATGAGAGGACTTGATACTTCTTAGAAAATACACTCATCCAATAATGTTACCAAAATAGCCATGGGGAATTCAGAAAACTCATACCATACTTGATGTAATTTTGTGCAAATAAATACACTTTCCCATTGAAAAATAGTAGTCTTAGTGTTGCAATACATATAATATAATGATTCATTGATAGGAAAAATTTAAATAACCAATTTCATGGAATTTGCATGGTTAACAAAAGCACTGGTGTAAATGAACAACATAAAACCACATTTCATTTTTAAACGTTCCTAGTCCTAGCCTACATTATTCTCCATGTGAGGACATGAGAGCCTTGAAGAATAAAAAATTTTGGTTGGAAATTGAAACACCAAAAAATTTTGGGTCTCGGCATCTCAACTACAAATTTGGCTAAGTGTCAAAACGGTGGCACTCTGCTCATTTTTTCCCAAGTGTCGAGTGTAGTCAGCTCCAATTGCCAGATTTGCAAAATTTTTTGAAGTGTTAAAATGATGGTACTTTCTGTAGATTCTCATGTCACGCTATGCAGCATAGCACCCAGTCACACTATGCAGCATAGCACCATGTCATGCTGTGTAGCGTAGTGCAGCGTAGAACCATGTCAGGCTATGTAGCGTAGTGTAATGTAGCATCCTATTTAGCATAGTAGACAGTGTCCCATGTCCCGTGTGTAACATGGGATAGACCCAACGATAAACATCCCATGTCTTGCACGTAATACGATATTAGCATAGTAGATAGCATCTCGTGTCCAGTGTGTAACATGGGACAGGCCCAGCAGCAAACATCCCATGTCCCGCCCGTAACATAGGACGAGCGTAGTAGCCAGCATCCTGTGTCTTGCATGTAACATGGGATGAGCATGGTCCCACCTACCACACTTCCACGTGGCACCTAATCCACATTTTGAGCTAACCCTAGCCCTATAAATACCATTGCATCCTCTTTTGAGGAGGGGAGGGGGGTTTGCTTCCATTTTTCACCAGTAAGGTAGTTGGCACTTCCATTTGGCATTTTGGCACTTAGTGTTTTGGGTGAATAGGACCCACAACACACTACACTAGTAGAGTAGCATAGCTATACTACACGCTACACTGCAGCCCCATTGTAGCCCTGTAGAACATTGCATAGTACACCATGGCTACCAACTTGGTAGGCATAGTTCATGATAGTGAGCACCAGACTTCACAGCCTGACACCACCGAGGTTGGGACTGCACTCCCACTGTGCCTGTTGTACACTGTGTACCTTTTGAGATCCTTTGTGAATTAGCTACACTCCCTCTGTTGGGTTGCTACCCTACTATTCTCAAATTTTGTTGCATTTCTCAAGCATTCCTCTTTGGCATTTAGGTAACACTTGTATTTTCACTTTTTCATACCTATTTGCATTTTTACATCATTGTTCTTAGGTTGGGACACCCCGCTATGCTTTAGCTTAGATGGACCCAATACCCATGTGTAACGTAGTATACACCCTTTTCACACATGGTTGTTTTAACACCACATAAGTCCTTGTCTGATCGACCAGACCGTTCAGGGCATCTCGTTTCCGTTTTCTTCAACATGGCCCTCACACGGATTCGGGGTTAGGCTATATGCTCGGTGACCTCTTGGTGTTCTAGCTAATAACATTTTCGGACGTCACCTACATCGATATGAGCTACCCCAAGGTCCAACTTTGAGCATAAGGATTGTTCAAGGTATACACCACTACCGATGGAATCCTCTAAACTATTGGAGCAACTCCTAAAAGTTGAGCAAATCTAATACAAACACGTATCAGAGATTGCTCATCAAAAACATGATATGTACTACAAATTGCTAAGGAACCCTGCCTCAGCAGTACCAAATGAGCCCCCAGTCCCACAACACTTCAAGCTAGACCAATACTATCATTACTACTAGTTGTCTGGTCATAGTATAGATAACTATCATGCTTTGTAGGACGACCTAGAAAGAATTATAGAACAAGGCCAATTGGTGCTAGACACAACAAGCTAATCCAATGTAGATGACGCTTCCTATGTCATAAACTCCATTAGCATAGGTGGAAAGACCAAACCTATGTAACAACCTTTTGTGATCCATGTACCTATTAACAAGGCAAGCATCGCCTTAGCCTCCATAAGAAAGAGGCTTTCATTTGTTATCAAAGTTCCACCTTGGGCACCCACAACACCCTTTGTGATCAAGGTTCCACAACAATCATCTGCTAAGACATTAAACTGGCATGGCGTAGCAACAATAATCGGTAAGCAACCTTTCATCATCAAGGTGCCACAATGAGTTGGTCACACAACAACTCCTAAACTACCATTTGTCATAAGGATGCCACAACGTGAGGGCCCCTCACCTACTTGAAGCCCAATAGTGGGCAACATCTCAATCCCTCCTCCTTCAAGGGCTAACCCCATTAGTAACCTAGGTAGGCTTACCAAATGACAATGCAAGAGGATG
Organism: Gnetum montanum; assembly: GCA_015680685.1. Classification (NCBI taxonomy): domain Eukaryota; kingdom Viridiplantae; phylum Streptophyta; class Gnetopsida; order Gnetales; family Gnetaceae; genus Gnetum; species Gnetum montanum. The sequence continues at coordinate 278,979 of MNCI01036292.1, read as the reverse complement.
AATGAGTGCCTTGCGACCCCCATGGTTGAAGTAAAGGCTATAATCAACAAGAAACAACCAAACACTAGGGCCCCTTCCCCTAAGTAGGCCAAGCAAACCAAGCCCAAGCCCCCTCCCTGAGATATTTTTCTTTCAAGCCATATGGAGGAAATCAAGGCCAACACAATAGCCAATGACACAAGCTTCGTAGCTGCACTAACCTAAGTGAAACAAACGTTCAAGAGAAAGAACACAATGTTGAGCTTATATGATCTAATCATGACCTCATATGCTCACTACCAAGCATTGGCTTGAATCTTGGCATCCATTCCTATTATGGAGGACATCCCTGCAAATGAGGTATCCATCCATGCAACGATGTTGCCTCCTACACCACAAGAATTGGGTTCAACATATCTAGCCTTTCACGATGATGTAGTTAAAGTCAACTCCAAACGAGGGGAGGTAACTACAGCTCCACTATCTATTAGCATTTGTATTGGGTAGTGCACCATCTACAGAGTCCATGTTGATGATGATGTGACAACAAACGTAGTCCTATACTCCATCATAGATAAGCTAGGCTTGGTAGATGAAATTAGGCCAACCAAAATCACATGTCTAAAATCCTTTAACGGATCATGCATCACTGTCAAGGGTACAATCAACCTAGCCTTCATGGTAGGAGAGCAATTCCCCACTAGTGCAGATTTCACTATCATAGAGGAGATGCCAGGTTTTAACACGATTCTAGGAAGGCCTTGGCTAGACCAACTAATGGTCATCTCCTCTCTCATCCACCAGGACATCCACCTTCCATACGAAGGTGGTCAAGTTATCATCCATGGTGATAACGCTTCCTCTTTGACTATCCACGACATAGACATGGTGCAAGTTTCGAAAGAAGAGTTTCTTGGTGGTACACCTACAGCAACCAACACAGCACCTAAGGCTAACACACTCGAATAAGTGGTTGAAGCCAATAGCCTCCCAGAGGATCCTAAGCCTTGCATGCTTCCTAATCCACACCTGATTAGGAACCAACTACATGATCAAGAATTTTCCTTGGCCAAAAACACATTAAGCACTTGCTAACTGCTTTCCTCCATCGACCATGCATTTTTGGTTTTTTCTTGGGTTGCATTTGTTCATGAATTTACATTTTACCTACTTGCCTAGTTTACATAATACTTTGCTTTGTTTACACATTTCTGCTTTGTCTACACATCCATCCACTTAGCTTATGCATTGCATTTGAAAAACATCAAAAAAACAACAACAAAAGCACATGGCCTAAAAAGGTCTTAAACTAGCCTACAACCCAAAACGACCTAAAACTATCACTTTTTGCATTACTTTTCCTTCATTCATACATTTTAACTTTGTTTACGATAGGTGTTTCTTGATGTTGTTTTCTTTTAGTTGATTTTTGTAGGATCTTGCAGGCACACAACATGACCATGCATGCAACATCACACCTTACAAAAGCAAGGTAAGCAGTTCACTATGACTATAAACTAGCACCGCTCGTCCTTGGGTCATGATGTTAAACTGGAACAACAACCTGTCCTTGGGTCATGACATTAAATTGGCACAACAACTCATCCTTGGGTCATGAAGTTAAATTGGAACAACATCCATTGTCCTCTACAACATTAAACTAGCATACAACAGTATGCTAGGACTATAAACTAGCACATCATGGTCTACTAGGACCTTAAATTGTGTTCATAGTCTGCCAAGACTTTAAAATGGCATGTTGTTGATCTTTTGGAGCACTTGCCATTAATGCAGCCTTGGTGGCACTCATAGCATCATTGCCTCCCATCATTCTCTTGATCTTTTGAAGCACTTGCCATTAGTGCAGACTTCAGAGGACTTGCAGCATCATCACCCTGACACTTTCACTAGCTTCCTAAGCACTTGCAACTGGCACAACATTTGATGCATTTATAGCATCTTCGCATCTAGCACTTGTAGCATCTTCACATCTGGCATTTGCACTTGCATTTTACGTTTTGTGGTTTTCTTGTCTTCTTTGATTTATGTTCGTAAGACAAAGCCTTGGAGGTTGTTGTGCAAAGATGCATCTCATCGCAGTAGCAAGTTACCACATCACTCTAATGTGCATGATTGAACTAGTTAAGCCACTCAAGAGTGCACATCCCCCTCATCCCTGTTACAACCTATGCACATCCACTCCTTCATCCCAGTATCCTCCCATCTCCCACATACTAATAATTTCACATCCCTCTAGCATATGCATTGTGACGTACATGGCATTCTCTTCACATCAACCGCTGAACTCATGATAGACGTAACACAACTCATCCCATGGGGAGACTTTTTGGGATATTCAAATCCCTAAATGGATGTAACAAAACTCATCTCAAGGAGAAAACACTTGTCCTACAAATGTAATGTGGCTACATCAAAGAAAATCCCCTTTACTTCATGGCCCATTCCTTGCAGTTAGTATTCAGCAGTAAGCCAAACCTAATAGAGGTTCACCTCGCAGCAAAGTAAAAAAAAAGGAGGAAAGAATGGGGAAAAGCACATCCCCAAGAAAATTGACAATGCTGCAGCTTCGCAATTGGCCTAGCCTTAGATTGAATTTGACGCTCTCATAAGCACTCCAACGAGAGGTCAACATTTCAAGGGCAAACCACTTTATGCCATGGTCACTGTCAGCTATGCTGAATTTGCATCTTACATCATGATCCATTGTTAGCATTTCATTTTCACCATTTAAATTTCATCTCCCTAGCATTGCCTATACCCCTTGTCCCTCAACATAACCTTATTCCCATACCACTCTTGAGCAGGGTAAAACGACATCCGATCTTGTACCAACGAGTGATGTTGGTGGCATGTCTACTGTGGTGTTTTGTAATTCTTTGTTGACGTCTCTTGGGCCACTCCTCTAGATGTCAACAAAGAGGGGCCATTGAAACACCACAAAATTTTGGGTCTTGGCATCTTGACTACAAATTTGGCTAATTGTCAAAATAGTGGCACTTTGCCCATTTTTTTCCAAGTGTTGAGTGTAGTCAGCTCCAACTGCCAGATTTGCAAAAAAATTTTAAGTGTTAGAATCATGGAACTTTCTATAGATTCCCATGTTACATTGTGTAGTGTAGTGCAATGTAGCACCTAGTCATGCTATGCAGCATAGCACAGCATAGCACCATGTCATGCTATGTAGCGTAGCATAGCATAGCACCTAGTCACACTATGTAGCGTAGCGTAGCATAGCACCTGATCACGCTGTGCAGCATAGTGCAGTGTAGCACCATGTCACACTGTGTAGCGTAGTGTAGTGTAGCACCATGTCACACTGTGCAGTGTAGTGTAGTGTAGCATCCTATCCAGTGTAGTAGATAGCATCCTGTGTCTCACTTGTAACATGAGATAGGCACAGCAGCAAACATCCCATGTCCCGCACGTAACACGGAACGAGCGTAGCAGCTAGCGTCTTATGTCCTGCACGTAACATAGGATGAGCATGGTCCCACCCATCGCATTTCCACGTGGCACCTGATCTACATGTTTGGCTAACCCTAGCCCTATAAATACCCTTGGACCCTCAAGGTTTTAACTGTTAGCATTCCCAAGTGNGGGGGTTGGCTTCCATTTTTCACTAGTAAGATAGTTGGCACTTCCATTTGGCATTTTGGCACTTTGGTATCTTGGCACTTAGTGTCGTGGGTGAATAGGACCCATATCACACTACACTAGTAGAGAAGCATAGGTACACTGCATGCTACACTACAGCCCCATTGTAGCCCAGTATTTATTTGTGATGGCATTGTTAAATCTATTTCAAACATTGGGGAAAGAAAAATTTGATTCCATCATTAGATAGTCAATGCTGCTTCGATGATGCACTCTTAAAGACTTTTGTAATTGTTATGTATGTCCAAAATGGAGCACTAAGCTACAATGGATCTATTATAATTCCTTAGAACATATGCTTATCCTCACTTTAATAAAATGTTGGTTTGTTTTATCTATGATTTTCATGATCATAATTTATTAGATAACATTCGTCCCTTTCTAGCAAAGTTGAATCCACTATATTGATATGGAAAATTAGAATATGATAAATGGTTACCATGGCTAGAAAAGTTAAATCCATGATTTTTTTTAGAGATAAGGTCATGATGTATTATAGATAGGAAAATACATATGGGTACAAGAGGGGTTGAGAAATCCCTCAGCAAGATGTAGGGGTGGGGCATAATAACATTGTCCATGAGAACATAACAACTAGATTTAAAATGGCCCGAAGGACCCCAAAACCCAAAACAACTATAAAGAAAGCACCCAGTAAATAAGTAGAAACAAATAACCCCATTAGGAAAGAGGGAGGGTGACAAATAAAACTGGGTCTCATACCAAAATGAACCTGATCTATGATCACCCTAATTGTCTACAGTTTCACAAAGCCAAAAATGTTATTGGAACTGAAACTGAATTTTTTTACTTTTATCTACCAAGATCCCTTGGATCTATTGGATTAGTTTTAGAATTTCTTTTATAGACTTTTATTTTAAAATTTATAACATAGTATTGCTTAGTAGAATCAAACCTATGACTTGGGATTACTAAGCCAAGAATCTTACCACTAAGCTAAAACACCTTAATGTTCAAGTTTTTGAAGACCCACTTACTTGCACTATATCTCTTCTAGATGCAAGATGATTGACTACTACTTTATCATGACTTTAATCTTTTTAAAGAAGAATTTGTAGTTATCCCTTAACTCAATGTAAGGATGCTTCTAATTAGAAAGTCATTGTTCCATGGAGCTCCTAAGCATTACCCAATCTTTCCTCCCCATTTCCTTTGTAGTGCTCCACATTTGCACATGTGATTGTAGCACCCTATTTGATACTTAGACTTTAATTAGCTTATAAAATTTTTTGTTATATGTAACAAATACTTATAAGTAATATAAATATTTTTTTAGATGACATAAGCAAGCTTACGATTTATTTTTGATTTCTTTCAATTATTTATTATTTCAAGTAATACATATATGGATATTTGTTGATAAATAAGCATGAAAAAGTCTATCATTATTTTAGAATTAATGCAATTGGATCAATGTTCTATTTTAACATTTAGTTAGAATAATTTTAATGTTAAAAAATTATTCTTAATTACTTTTGCTATGAATTATGTAAAATAAGATGAAATGAATTTTAACATTGACATTGTGCTTCATATTGATTGTTGAAAAGAAAAAGGATAAAAGACTCATTTAATAAGGGCCAATTAACTTTCTTAAGTGTTGTCATGTTCACTCCCATGTGACCTTTTTGAGTGATGTCATTCTCACACAAGCATTCTCATGTGATCCTCTTGAGTGATGTCATTCTCACACAACCACTTCTATGTAACTTGTGAGTGTTATCACTTTCAAAACCACTCCTATGTGACTTTGAGCATTGTCACTCTCACCTCAACTACTCCCTCATGAGAGCTTGTTTGTCAAAGATATCATGAATTAGAAAAAGAAAGATATTTGGGTTAGTGGGTCCATTAGGTAAGCTTTTTTGTCCAAGCCATAGAGTGTCCTTCATCCTATAAATAGAAGGATGGGTTTGCTTTCAAAAATAACCTTTGCCCAAGAGAAGGAGACTACACTAGTTTGAGGTGAGAAGAGTTGAGGAGAGAAAGAGAGTGGCTGTTCTCTTAGCCATTTCTTAAACTGTCTAGAATGTTCTTATGGGCTCATGGGAGGTTGATTTTGTTGTTGTGATGAAAGGCTTTTGTGACTAATTTTTAGGGACTATTTGGCTAATTCAAGGGACCATTTTCTCTTAATTTGTGAGAGGATTTTGGTAGCACCTTGGACTTTCAATTTGAAGTTGATTTCTGGAGGCTACTTGTTGGTTAACAACCTAACCTTAAGGTATATTTATCCTCACCAAATTGGCTACTGGTGGATTTGAGCAACCACCATCTCTTCTCACTCATAGTTCTCCCATTCCTCTCTTGTGTGGGTTATTGACCCCTTTTGCTTCTTTTTGGAGCTACTCTTAAATATGTTGTCATAGTTCCACCTCCAACTCATTCATTGCTATTGCCTCAACCAAGTCCCATTGTCACTTCTTCTCTTTGGATACTTTTTCATGAATGCATTTGACCAGTTCCAATGGATGGATGCATTTGACCAATTCCAACTATCATTGGAACTCCTCCTCCTAAGCCCTTCACTTACACTCTGACAGGGCCCTTTTCTCTACTTAGGCCCAATCCACCATCCTATTTAGCATAGCCTTAAGGTGTTGAGGCACGGACCCATCAACAACATTAGGCAGAGCCACCAATGAGCATTCTCTAACAACCAAATTTGGTGACTTGAATTCAACCTCTTGATTGCCAAACTCCTCAATCAAATCAACAACTAGTGGAGAGCGACAAGGCTTCCTCCTTCCATAAATAGCATGGACTGGTGTGTTTCTCAGCTATGAAGGCATGCAAGGCCAAGCTGCCAACCATAGGGCTAGAATAGCCGCAAATGTTATCCATGTCATTGGCTCCATAGCATTTCTAGAAAGAACCACAGTAGGTTGACCACATGCCCTAGCCTTAGGCATTTCAAGAAATTGAAATGCACACCTTGTAACTTCCAAACATTTCCAAAGTGCATAAAATATCAATCAACCAACTTTGTAGCATCCTACCAAATTAGTGGGAGCATTGATTTGTGAACCTAACCACTCCTCATCTTAGACACTAGCCCATAAAAGAAAGCCTTGACATCCTGGAGAACATGACCCATGGGAAGTACTAATACACCCCTTATTGACACCCCTAGACCCTCCACAATCACTACCTTAGTTAGTGTAATCTACACACCATCGAAAAGCATGTGGTGTCCTTGGCAATTCATGTAGAATGGGTCATCCTCAAGGTTCAACTTCCCTTGGAGGAGGAGTATGAGGTCAACCCACCCCACCCATGAAATCATATCCCATAGCACTAGATTCTCCTTAAAGTATGCACATGATGATCTGAAAGTGGGTGTAATCTTCATTGTTGAAGTTGCTTCATTCCATATCCAAGAAACCAACAATAGAAATTTGTGCTGACGATGGTAGTGGCAGATGATGAAAAACCTAGTGATTATGCACCTTCCAAACCAACCAAAACATTGTAGTCACCCTAGAATCAATGTTGAACTGCAAAAATAATAGATGTTCACTACCCAACAAACATTGATGGTGTAAGGGAAATAGCAAATAAAATGAACTATTGTTTTGCTAGCTACCATGCAAAGAGGACATGTGTCCACATTCATTCTCCACCATTGCAAAATTGCAAAAATTGATATGGTAGAGTGATTCATCAACAAAATAAAGGTTTTTATTTTCTTGGGAAGCCTATGCTTTTATATTCCCTACCATCCCTTGACCACCAAATATCTATTTTTAATGAGTTGATATGGAGACACCACCATTAGCCTTGATTCTAGAGCCACCCATGCATGCTTGCAAAGAGCACACCAAATATGAGAGTCTCGTGCTTCCATCTTCCAACACCTGTATTTGTTGTTCATGATTATGATCCATTGAGTGGACTTATTGTTTTGATGCATCAACTAATTTAGAAGGCCCTACTACGTCATAATGAAAATGTCTTGGAAGACCCCTAGTAGCCTTAGGTCTAACCACCATATCTGAGTTGACTAACTGTATATAATGTTCCCTCTACCCTTCAACCAAGTAAAATTTCCTATTACCTAATGCACCTTCTAGATAATATCTCTAGGGGGGAGGCCATTGAAGCCACATAACAAGCCATAGCAAAAAGTACTAACATAGCCAAATGGGGCTTCCTAGCTTGAGTTAGGAATCAAACCATCCAATGATTAATTCATTTTTGAAACTCTTAGAGGAGGGAAGCCCATGTATGCCTTTGATGCCAACCATAAAGGGTTAGCCCAAGGTAGGTGTCTCATGGGATGCCCATGAGGACACCTAGAGTTTGCAAAATTAGCCCCTTCACCCAAGCATCCATATTAAGTAGGTGCACTACAAACTTACCTCAGTTAAATTCTAATCCAATCTTCTCCACCATTCTTTGCAGAACTCTATTTATCACCATTGCCTAGGAGATAGTAGCTTGAGAAAATAGAATGGTATCATTGACATAGTATTCCACTAGACAATCAACTCCAGTGATCTACAAACCTCTAACCCCCTCCAACTTGCAGTAAGTTTGTAAGGTGTCCATCATGAGATTAAATGGGTATGGGAAAAGGGGATCCCCTTGTCTGAACCCTTAGCCAGGGGATGAAAATCCCCAAAGCTTCCCCTCCAAGTTTAGAGAAAAAGTACCCAAGCTCTAGATGTGCANCAAAGCTTCCCCTCCAAGTTTAGAGAAAAAGTACCCAAGCTCTAGATGTGCATGCACAAATTAACAAAATTTTGGTGGAAGCCCTTACACAACATGATTTCTTTGAGAGAGTGCCAAAAAATGGTGCCATAAGCTTTAGTAATGTCTAGTTTGAGGCACATACTAGGGTCTTTGGCCACCTGTAGGAAGTGCAGAACCTCTTGCACCAAGATAACTTGGTCTTGAATAAACCTTCCTTTAATGAAACCCACCTACTATGGACCAATCAAACATGGCATCAAATGGCCTAATCGTGCAACCAAAAGCTTAGTAAATAAGTGAAGGAGTGTATTACACATCCCAATAGGCCAAAACTAGGAAGGATCCATGGGGTTGGTATCTTTTGGAATGAGGAAAAATTAGAAATAATTGATTTTCCTAAAAACTTGCTACCAATCAACATTACATTGAAGGCATCAAAGAGATTTTCCTATGAAACATTAATGAATGCTTTAAAGAACTTCACAAGACAACTATCAGGACCTAGCACCTTCCTAATCTTCATTGAAGTAAGAGCCCCATTAGGCTCCTCATGAGTAAATGGTTCAAGCAACTGTCAATTGTCCTGAGCATCCAAAATAGAATTGATGTGAATTAAAAGAGGTGTAGCCTCCTTTTATTGTCAGATGTTTGACTAGTAATCCATCATGTCCTAGGTGATCTCCTCATCACCAACAACCATTTTTCATTGAAAAGTTAAACTATGAATCTTTTTGGAGTGGCTAACAAAGTTAGCCATTGCCAAGAAAAAACTTGTGTTTATGTCTTCCTCCTTGAGCCAACGAGCTCGCCCATGCTATCTCCAGTAGGCTTCCTCTTTAGCATCTAGGTTTTGCAACTCTGCCAACACCTCTCATTTAGAATCATTAAGATGTTGATCCAACCCCTAGTCCATCTAAATCTCCATTAGACACTATAGTAGTTTCCACCTATTGGATTTGAAGGAGAACTTATCTCTCATCCTCAACACTCTTATTACCCATTTGAGTTGGTTTATAGCTTAAGAAACTCCACGTAGTGAACCCTCAATGAATAATTTCTCCAAATCCCTTACACCATCAAGCGCAGCCACAACATAGTAATCGAAAACCATTCGAAATGGAATGACGAAGACCTCCTGGAAATCGTATCTCTCACTTGGTACAAAATTGACTGATGATTAGAAGCTAGTCACTCTTTTCCATGAACATGCACACCTAGTTTATCAAAATATGCAAGTTGATCCATACTCTATCAATCTTTGTCATGACCAGGTCAATTCCCTTTCTTCGATTACTCCATGTGAAATGGAAATCTTTGATATCCTTTTCAGCCAAGTCATGAGACACTAGAAACTATGAGAATTCAGATTACTAGGAGGCTTCTGGGTCCCTTCTTTTGACTTTTTCCACTTGTATAGTCTCTAGATAAAGTATCCCAACAAGATTGACTACCTCTCTAGGATTAGGGAAGTAAGCCATTCCAGCTCCCCTAGCCTTTCCTCCCATCTTTAGATGCCATAGAAATTCATGAGCCAAAGGCTACTCTGTCAAAAGAAAATGATAATAATCCATGTGGACATGTCCATAACTTTGAATGGAAAGTGTGAAAGAGAGGTTAGGCTTTCTGTCCTTCCCTAATAGTCCACAAATTGTGTCTACTAACCAGGCTAGCATAACTAGTGAAATTCTTACTATTACAGCTTTGTCTTCTACAGGCATACCACATCACAGTTTTCCCTACACATGATATCTTTGAGGGTATTTCTTTTGTAAGGGGTACCCTACCCCTAATAGTTCCATGATAGGATCCTCATGTTCTACTTGTTAAACACTTTTTGTAAACCTCCTTGAGGGTTGTTTGGACCCCTAGATCAATCTCCAACTATGTATTTTTTGTTTAGAATATAGAGGCTAATGACCTCTTGACCTTAGTAGAATTAGGTGAACATAAGAAGGTCCCCTCTAATTTGGCACATCCCCTAGGTACCTTTGACATGAATGTGTTGATGTCAACACTCCCATGCTCGCATGGGGCCATGATTATCAATGTTTCTATTTCTGTCCCTTAATAACCATAGTAAAAATCATGTGAGTAGTGGGCATTTAAACTATCGGGTGGTGGTCATTAATGCTAGCGGTTATGGTCATTAGTGGAAAATGTTTTCGAAGTTATGGTAATTATGGTCATTAATGAAGGCAGTTATGGTCATTAGTAGTAGATGTTTCAGAAGTTATGACATAAGTGGGCACTTAATTGGCGAATGTGGGAGTTATTACACAAGAAGTGGTGGTGGTTTTTGTAGCCATTACATGAAATGTATGCATCATTATGGATGGCTGCAGTGGCTATAAAAGAATTCTAGAAGGAGGCTCTTGGATCAACAAAGGGAGGGAGTCCCAAACAAGCTTAGATCATGGGGAGGAGAGTTCCCAAAAATAGGCTCTGGCTATCGGTCTGAAGGGGCAGGTTCCTCTCCACTAAGCAGCAGTTTCCTCTTTTCTTTTCTTTTCTTTATAGGCTTCCAGTTGATCTTCGAGGACGGTCCAAGGAAGGAGCTAGTGGCTCAAAATTGGATCCTTGTGGGTTTTCTCGGCGATGGCAGGAGCTTGTCATGGTGGTGCACATGTGGGTGAACAGTCTTCCTCTTTGCGGTGATGCACATGTGGGTGAATAGTCTTCCTCTCTGTGGTGGTGCACAAAAAGTGGTAGATGGTAAAAGGATTTAAGAACTGTAGTTGCTACCTTGTGTGGACTACAGTGGTTAGTCTCTTTCTCTCTCTTTCTCTCTCTCCCTCTCTCATGGTGATAACGGTCTTCCTACCCAACGGTGGATACCATCGGCAGTCATGGACCAGCAGCGTCAGCGGGACTAGTAAAAAATTAGTTCTTTTAATTACTTATTGTATTGAAGATAATTATTTAATGTAAATTCTAGATTTATTTCTAGTTTATTATTTGCAAAAGGCCATGTAGCCCTCTCCAGTTGAGACTATTCCTAGGTTTCCGTACCCATACGGGAGGTACCCTAGGCAATAGTCTCCTAAAACAAGTTTTATTTCCAAGTGTTGGTGTGACCAAAATTTATGCATCAACACCTTTTTGGTGCTAGAAGTAGGGCCTTTCTCCCACCTTTTGTTACTCAACGTTTCTTGTCAATTTTAGCCATTGTTATCTCATTTTCTGAAATATCTATTTTCTGTACTTTTCCACTTTCTATTTTTATTTTTTTTGAAAATTTCATTTTTCTTGTTTCAAATTTGTTTTATTTAAAATTTCTATTTTTAGCCATTGTCTTGAAAAATATTTTTAAAGAATTTTCGAGCCCTTTATTTCTTGTTCTTAGAAGTTCATTTCTTGAAAACTTTCGGGTCTCATCACCCATTTTTCTTTAATCTTTTCCTTGTTGGTTTTTTTTAAATCCTTGTTTTCCAATCTCATTTTTGAATTTGTGATTGGTGGTCCTTACCTTAGTCCTGGGTTAGGTATGGTGGTTTTATTTGATTATGCAATTTTAAGTTTATTTTCCTAAAATTTTGCATTTACTATTTTCCCTTTTAATTTTATAAGTATTGCAATTTTATACATTTATTTTTCTTTTCAAAAAAATATATAGCATATTTTAGTGTTTTTATTTACCAAAAAAATATATTTTATTTCAATATTTTCTTTTCTTTTTATGCAATTTCATAGTTTCATTCTAACAATTATATTTTATAATTCTATTTTATGAGTAAACTCTCCTCTGCTTCTAACCGACTAGTCACTCGTCTCTTTGCATTAAGAAAACGAAAAACCTCACATTTCCAAGCTTTATTCCTAGGAAAGCCCATACTAGGATAGTAGCCAATCAACCCCCAACTCCCTTGGTTAGCAACCCCTTCAATTTCACTAATTATCATGATATCCCAAAATCACTTCAAAATATAAATTTTTTCTACGACCTCCAAACCCTACTAGTGATGCCTGCCAACATGTACAATGTTTTGAAACCTTACTAGGCATCTACAACATTGTCCAAAATGATGTGGCATGTAGGGTATTTGTGACAACTTTTAGAAGCAAAGAAACCCAATGGTTTCTGATACTCCCTAATGCCTCCATTAACTCATGGCAGGAGTTCAAAAATAAGTTTTTCACTCTGTTTGACAAATCTGCAAGCCCTGCCATAGCATCTAACAATTTCACCAACTTAAGAAATCTACTTGGAAAAAATTTTAAGGATTATAATCTAAGATTTCTTCACCAACTTTCCTATGTGCAAAGTAAGATGCATCCACAACCTGATGGCATCCTCAACTTTTACCTCTTTACCATCGACCCATTCTTTGCCTATGCCATCAAATTAGACCCTAACATAAGAGAAATATAGGGAGCAATGGCTAAAGTTATGGAGTTAGAACAAATCACACTTATGAATAGCATTCAAACTCAATTCAGAATGATGAGCATTAGCAATCCTATGCAACATAGTCCTGTATCTCTACCAACTTTTCCAATGACCAACACTATGTTTCAAACTCTTGTTCCCCTTCAAATGACTCAACCAAAAAATAGCTATTTTCAAGGTCCCACATTTTCTCCATTCCTACCATCTAACACTGGTTTGAATGAGGATTAATCAAAGGCCTTAATTCAATCCATCATAAACCCAAATAAGGTACCTAATCCTACTGAACCCCCCACTCAAACTTAAGATCAAATGACCTAGATATTAACTTCACTTCAAAAACTTTCAAACGAAGTAGTTGAACTAAATAGAAATAACAACAAGGGTCCTATACAACCAGAAAAGCCTAGTTCGTTAGTCAATGACAATTATTGTCACCTCCATAATACTAGGCAACATTCTGAGAAGACTTGTCCCCAATTGTTAGCATTATATGGTGACAACACCCAAGGTCAAAAAAAGGGGAAACCTCCTATTATGGTCTTTAATGTACATCATGAAATAGAAAATGAAGAGGTTTCCTCATTAGAGCAAGTTATGGTAAACAACCCCAACCCACCTAACACTTGCTACCATAGACTTACTAACATTATGAACAACCTACAACAACAAACTAGGAATGACCCTTACACTCCTTCAAATAGAAGAGCTCCTAGTCAAAGTAATAAAAATATTGAAACTGAGTCATCCCAAATAAACATCCCACAACAACCAAATCCACTTTCTATACTTAGAAAAACTCCACCTCAACAAGAAGTCAAATATGAACCTAAGACTTACAATCTAGTTGAGGATTTTAAGAAAACCAAAGCTAACATCTTAATGTATGACCTTTTACAATTTTACAAAATAAAAGAGGCAGTTCAAGAGATAGTTCATACACCTGAAACTAGAAAAGAACCCCAATCCTTGAAAGGCAAGTTCACTTCACAGAAAGTCCTAACACATCATCAGTACAAAATGTAAACAATTCCATGATGAGTGAGAAAGAGAAACCTCCTTTCGTAACAACTCTAATTATTTTAGGAAAGAATGTTCACAATTGTTTGATGGATTTTGGAGCAAATATTAGTGTCATGCCACTTGAGGTATGTAAGGCTTTAGGATCACAATTGATACCACAAATGAACAATGTGATTCAACTTGATGGGTCCAACGTACTTGTAGTAGGGTCATTAAAAGGAGTAAAAGTGCAACTTAAAAAATACCCTACATTTACATGTTACACTGATATCCTAATAGTTGACATGTTTCCCATCTATGGTGTGCTCCTATCTAGGACTTTTGGAGCCAAGTTTGGGGGCTTCTTTAGGTTAGATTTCTCAAAGCTATGAATCCCAATCAAAGGAAAATCTGAATACATGACTATATCTCGAGAACCCTTCTACAAACAAGTAGTTACAGCCTTGGATCAATAAAATCAATCTTTGGAAGATTGAAACGCTAATCTTTATGTTTGGGTTATTAAGGTTGAGCGTAGTGAACATGTTGAAAATGACTATGTGAGTGGAATTACAAAAATAAATCTTGTCTCTCATGTAGATTCCACCCAATCTTATCAAAGTTCTAAAGAAGGTGAAGAAAGAAATGGAGACACCTTGCCTTATCAACAACATGATGGATTTCTTCTAAGTGATCCACCACCTCTAGGGGAAGATAAAGATGTAAGTAAAACCCTACCTCTTAAAACATTTAAAGGTGTGCTAAATTTTAACGACACATCCATGGAACGTTCTCCTAAAAAGGCTATATCTGACGGCCCACCAAGACCTAAACCTATCATTGAAACTTATCTCAAAGAAAGACTTGATACAAGAAAGTTAAGTTTAGGTCTTAATTTTTGTAATCTTAAGCATCAACAAATTTTTAGACAATGTCTTAATTGGAAGTATGTTGGTGAAGTCTTTAAGATAGGAGACCTAGCCTTTGAATAGAACATTTGACCGAGAAAATATTCAAAGTAAGTTCTCTCCTATGTGGTTAGGCCCATTCCAAATTAAAGATGTCATTGGCCCCAATGTGTACAAGGTTACTGATATGCAAGGATATAAGTTACCTAGAAATTTTAATGCATTCCATCCAAAGCATTTCTACTCAGGTGCCCCACATGGACACCTAGTAGATTCTTAGTTGCATGTTTTCTTTCTCTTCACCATGCATTTTATTTGTATATAGTTGCATTTGCATATTTTCTTTGCATTTCCATCATTTCTTTCTTAGCATATTGTTTTGATTTTTTCTTTGCATATGATTTTAATAATCATTATGGTCTTTTGAGTTACTATGCATTGGGTCATCATAACACCATCGAAAAATAATGTGAGTATAATGCTTTATATAATATTTCTTATTACTATTACATAAAATCTCCTTTATACTATATTTTTCAATAATTCTTTGATTCTTCC
>MNCI01036292.1:130803-263181 GCA_015680685.1 Gnetum montanum | reverse complement strand
TATATATATATATATGTAGTTGAAATAAATAAAATTATATATTTAAAGTTTAATTAAATAAGATGGTGTGGTTCAGATGGCCCACGTCTAGTTCTCTTTTGATTATTTACTTATTTTAATCATGTTTAGGTTAATATAGTTTACTTTGAAGTTTCCATTTGCTTGTTTTGTGATTTTTGTGACTCACTACCTATTACATCTCCTTTAAAAATTTCTATGGTCTTGTTCTTTGCACTGGCATGCAATTAAAAGTTTGGGGGCTAAGTGTTGATGTCAACACTCCCATGCTCGCATGGGGCCATGATTATCAATGTTTCTATTTCTGTCCCTTAATAACCATAGTAAAAATCATGTGAGTAGTGGGCATTTAAACTGTCAGGTAGTGGTCATTAATAGTAGTGGTTATGGTCATTAGTGGCAAATGTTTCTAAAGTTACAGTAATTACAGTCATTAATGATGGTGGTTATGATCATTAGTAGTAGATATTTCGAAAGTTACTATGGCTACAGACACAAGTGGGCACTTAATTGAATAATGTCGGAGTTATTATACAAGAAGTGGTGGTGGTTTTTGTAGTTGTTACATGAAATGTATGCATCATTATGGATGGCCGTAGTGGCTATAAAAGGAGTCTAGAGGGAGGCTCTTGGATCAACAAAGGGAGGGAGTCCCAAACAATCTTAGATCATGGAGAGGAGAGTTCCCAAAAATAGGCTTTGGCTATCAGCCTAAAGGGGAAACTTCCTCTCCACTAAGCAGCAATTTCCTCTTTTCTTTTCTTTTCTTTATAGGCTTCTAGTTGATCTTCGAGGAGGGTCCAAGGCAGGAGCCAGTGGCTCAAAATTGGATCCTTGTAGGTCTTCTTGGCGATAGTAGGAGCTTGTCACGGTGGTGTAGGCATGGGTGAACGATCTTCCTCTCTATGGTGATGCACAAAAAGTGACAGATGGTAGCAAGATTTAAGAATTGCAGTTGCTACCTTGTGCAAATTGCAGTGGGCAGTCTCTTTCTCTCTCTTTCTCTCCCTCCCTCCCTCATGGCGATAACGGTCTTTCTACCCAATGGTGGATACCATTGGCAGTCACGGACCAGCAGCAATAGTAGGACTAAGGAAAATTTAGTTATTTTAATTACTTATTTTATTAAAGATAATTATTTAATTTAAATTCCATATTTCTTTCTAGTTTATTTTTTGCAAAAGGGCATGTAGCCCTCTCTAGCTGAGACTATTCTTGGGTTTTTGTACACATATGGGAGGCGCCCTGGGCAATAGTCTTCTAAAACAAGTTTTCTTTCCTGGTGTTGGTGTGACCAAAATTTATGCATCAACAAAATGGTATATTTCTCCCCCTCAAAATAGATAACCATCCACCTAGTGGGAAAAGCTCCCTCAGTTTAGTCCTAGTCTTGACATCTTGAGGATTGGGCATCATGCTTACTTAGGACCTTGGTAGATCCTTCCTTGAGTTCCCTTGGGGAACCCTCCCTAGGGTTGGTGATACTAAGGGATCCATGCCCTGTGTCAGACCTTGGGGCAAGTACCTTTGCCTAGCAATCATCATCTAGCCATCCCTAGTTTTCTATTTTGGGCTTAGGGCCTTCTACTTCACTTGACAGGTATCAAGTGGCCAATCTTGCCACAAAGACTACAATACTTAGATTCCATGGGCTCCATCATCACAGGATTATTTGTCAAGACATTCTTGTATTCTATAAAAACTTTCTCTTTTCCCATTGGAAGGTCAAGGACTGCCTCATAGACTAGATCCCATAGTGACACTGACCACACATAGAATTGAGCGAAAGCCATTCTTTCCATGGGGTTGGTGAACTTATCAAAAGCTATAAACTCCCCAAAAAACCCAACTAGAATTTTAAGGAAGTTTGATATCCAAAGTTTCCATGGAATCTCTAAAGCATGAATCCACATAGGTTCCCCAGAAAAGATATCTAGATCCCTATGTGCACCAAGGTGCTAATGTCTCCAAAGAACCAAGGATGACCTAGAAGAAGCTTATCTTAGTTCATGATAGATTGGAAAGAAAAAAATAATGGGTCCTCTAAAAGTCTACATACCTCCATAGGGAAAAACCCCAAGGCATGACCACCTACTTTTTCACTAGATCTAGTTTGGAACTAGCGTTGGCTGACACAAACTTTCCAATGAGGCTTAACTCCATTGTCTTCAACCCCTCATGAGGGAGGGGGGGGGGGACCTTAACCTATAGCCTCATAGATCCTTCATGGTATATGCACACTTCAATACCTCCATCATTGTGGCACCATGGAGAGGGAACCCCCACCAACCCCACCCAAATCACTTACCTTTTTATAACCCACATTAGACCTCATACCTAAGCCCACACCAAACATTGCATCCACCCTGGCCCTTACTTTGTCTTTGGGCTCATCCTTGACACTACTTACTCCTACTCCACCTATGTTATGCTCCGCATATTTGCCAAAACCCTCATAGCTACTTGGTTTCCAATCCAACATTTCCACCAATTGGAATCTATCTTCTAGTATTTTAGGACATGCATGTTTTGGGCTTATGAGATAGCATTTTTTTGGGTCATGTGCACTTGATATTTAATGTTTTTAATATTATTATAAAGGAATGCCAACCCATCATTCTATCCAAGGGTAGTGATCTCTTATGTGAGCTACAAGGGCTTAGTTCTTGTAGGTTCTTCATGGTGTTAACTCCCATCATTTTATCCAACCCTAGTGTTCTTCTTGTGTAGGCTACAACATGTTGTACGGTTGGAGGAACTTGGTGTGTGATAGTTGGATGGCCAAAGGGATCATTGAGTACTCATTTTAAAATAAAAAAAATTAATGCATATTGATAATTTTTGGTATCTTTGTGAAGTGCACATGTACTATTTTGTTGAGCATTTTTGGGTCAACTTTTGAAGGGTTTCCAAGAGAGTTATCATGTCCTAATCCATTATTGAATGGTCCTTTGTTCAAGCCTACATTTCTCTCAATGTGAAAACATGAGAGGTTGAAAAAACTTAAGATCACAAAAAATTTGATACCATGTTAATTTTTCATGGTTGTTAAGCTAGGTTGAAAATAAGCAATGACACATTGTAGATTTTAATTGCTCATTTTCATTTCATCTAATATTTAAGGCTATGAAATTTGCCTTTCTTTTCTCCAGAAATAAAATGTTATGCCTTTCATAAGGATGGTTCATTGTTAAAGAGCATGTTACTTTTCCATAATTCTTATTGGTAAGAACATTATGTTGGTTTTCTATTTTGGAAAGAAAAGAAAAGGGTAAATATTAGAATCTAAATCTATTTTCCTTTTTGCTATTTACTTGCTATTAATATGAAAATTCAGAAATTCATTTCCCTTTCTTATTAGAATTTAGCTACTCAAGAAAATTATAATTTAAAGTAGATTTTCTTTAGTTTTGTCTGCTACTAAATCAAATTTTGGATCTTGAATTTCAAGGATCTCTAGCTAAATGTTCTTTACAAGGTTGATTTTCTATTTCCTTTATCAACTCCTAATTCAGATTTTAATAGCCATGATAATGACATCTATGAGAGTGACTATTTCTATATTTTCTTTGTTTTCTTCTAAATCTAAATTTTAGTACCCTTGGTGCTAATGACATCTAAAATGATGATTGCTATTTTCCTTATGCTTTGCTAATTTTTGGTTCCTTTGATTTATTCTATCACTTGTTAGATATGTAAATCTACCCTATATTCCAATTACTTTTAAAAATATTAGAGACTATAATTCTTATTTTACTTGGTACAGTTTAGTTTTTGTGCCTTATTACTTATAGAGTCCTCAAGTGTAAATGTGTTTAATATATGCACATAACTTAAGAACTTAGTATCACTTTAAAGTTATGAGAAAAACATCGTAAACTTCCAACTATGTTGACAATTAAAATTTTCATATTTACTCTAAGCTCTCGTTCTTTCCCTAGAATTATATTTGTTTGCTAAAAATTCAAGCCCTACTTTCAAACTTCATTTGCCAAGTTTATGATGTCTAAAATTGGAAGAAGAAAGTAAAAGCCTTAAAAATGAAGATAATGAATTGGATGTCAAAGAAAATGAACTTTTGTAGTTAGAGGATCTTAATGCAAAGCTTCAAGTCATTCAACATGATTATGCAAGTTGCTAATTGAGTCTAAATCATTAGTTTGTGTGAAAGATGAATCAAATTAATATTTTGTAAACTTACACAAATTTCAAATTATTTACTTTGTCACATCATAGTTAGATTTTGTCATCATTAGCCTTTGATGGATTCCCTTGAGAAACAAACCCTAGTTTTGTAACAGTCTTTAATGTAAGATGCAAGGTAGTGCTTCTTATATTGCATTTAAAACATATTTGAGATGCACAATGACTTTCTTTAAAGTGTGTAATGAGGATAGAAGAATCTTGGAAGCCTAGAAGTCTCATTGGAGTAAGTTGTTTTTATTAATGAACATTTTTTCTTAGTTAGATATTCCTATTTATGTAAAGTAAATTTTTATTTATTTATTTTTGTTTCAATTTGCTAACCCTATTTATTTATCAACAATCATATTATTTTATTTTTCCAAAGGAAATTATATGTGTGACAATGCATGTTTATTTGTTTTTCATGAAATGAACCCACACGAATTATGGTTAGAAGCCCTTTGAACCCTAGGATAAGGAATTCACCTAAATTCACAACTAGTAATCATATGGATGATGACTAGTTTCTTTAAGTTAGATGACTCTCAAAGGGAAATTACAATGCCACATGGCATGGGTAAAGTTCTTGAAATGTATACATTTTTAATTCCCAAAAATTTTATAAATTAAATGATTTGGTTTGGTTGAAACATAGTGGAGGATTAGGAATATATCCAAGCACATCAATTGGTATCGCTTGTAAATTGAAACTTGGAGACAAGTAAGTCACATAATTGTTTGATGTTTTCTAGCTTCCTAAGTAATGAAAAGTGTCAAGCTAATAAACAAATGATGTGTTAATTCTTAGGTTTATGAAAAGCGACAGGGTCTTTCAACAACAACCTTAACTAGGAGGGGAAGGAGGTACATAGTCCTTGTCATCAACCCATAATTATATGTATCACATTTCTATGAGTTTCTAGTGTAAGTATAGCTACATGTACATCTTTTAAAAAAATTGCACTAAATTTTGGAGGTTGATGACTAGGAATCCTACATCCTCCCTTCCTTGTTCTTCTTACTCATTTAAGTGGATTTCCTTTGACTTTTCTTTGATTTTTTTGCCCTAATAGTTTCTTCTACCTTGAGTGAAGCCTCCTTAGCCATATGCTACTAAGGTTCTCTTTGCTACATTTCACATAGTAAGTAGTTGAGCTCAATCCTTCTTTTGGCCTCTATCCCCTTCAAATACTCTTCAACTTCTTCAATGATCCTATTGACTTTTGTATTGTTGTACTCCTATGTTACTTTTTGATCACTTCTTTGGCCTTAACTAGATCTTATGCCTTCATCAGATGCAACTCTCCAAATTGCTCAGTAAATTCCCCACCTAGGCATGTAGCTTCATTTCAACCTCTGAATAGACCTCTCTAAGAAACTACTTGCACAAAGTCCATTCTCAAGTATGCTAAGCCTATGCAAAAGCTAAGTCAATTTGGTAGCATCTACGTGGATAACAATAGAAATCTTGCAGAATCATGGGTCCAATGTCAACAACAAATAATTTGGACATTTCCTATAAAAAGAAAGTAATCTACCCCACCCTTGGTGACTAATTGTGCCCGGTGAATATATAGGGACTTAAAGCACCTACATGGTGGCATAAGAGCCAATTAAGCTACCCAAGCCTCAAAATCCACCCTCATAAAACTCCAAAGGGATAGGATTAATCCAAAATGCTTATTTGCCCTTTTCTACTCCAAATAAGCTCTAAAGAAACATTGAAGGTTAAACTTGCATCACAACTACAGACATAAGAGAAAAGCAAAATGAACAACAAGTAGTTTTAAAGAATTCCCAAATTGAACAAAGTAACTCTTCATCAATTTGATGGCCTAATGCCATAGTGGTAAAACAAAGGACCTAAGAATTTGACTGTAGTTTGAAGTTGCAATTCCTTATAGGAAAAAAAGAGCAATGTCTTGTAGACTATATCATGTAATAGGATCATATTAGCAGTCAAGGATTCTATCCCACTAGTTGAAGAAGGATCCTATCCCTTTCAATAGGGACAATCAACTACCATAGATTTGCATCCCAATCAAAGTCCTACATTGCCAACTTAAATGTTCAAGATTGAAGAAAACAATGAAGTTTCAATGAATTATCCAAGGAAGTCTACAAGTCTTTATAGTAACAATTCAAGGTAGCAATGAAGGTTCAATGTGGAAGCCAAAAATTATCAAGATTCTTCCAAATTATCAAAAAATTAATGGTAGAGAAGCAATCATTGATAAATGCATGGATGTAGGACAAGACCGTACAAGCCAAACCAAGCAAGAAAAAATGAATTCAATGAAAATATGTTCAAATGTTTTAGGGATCCTATATGTGCAGATGATGTGGTTGTGGTCAAGCATCATTTCATGCCTTATTTGAAACGATTTTGTTTTTTTTTCCTTTTTATGAAGGAGCCAAATAAACACTATTATTTTTAAAGAAATTTTCCTTTGCAAAGAGTTGTCCATACTTCCATGATGCCATATTTTGCCACTAATAGTACCTTAGCTGAGACAAATCAAGGACTGCATAATTGGCTAAAAATTGTAAATTACCTACACAACATTCTCCAGACATGGAAGTCAAAATTGATAGGCATTCTAAGTCTACTAATTCTTATGCATAACTATGATCCATGGAGTTTCATCTTGGCTCTAAATATAATCCAAGAAGTCTAGTCAGGCCATTGGGAATATAATCCTTAAATTTAGGAACACACAACCCCCTTTGTATTTGGGGCTAGTTGCCTCATCCCAATGTACTAGATGGGTCTTAGACCCATTATTCCCTCTAGATGAAATAAATTATTTTATGATTGTGCCTACTCTATGGAGAATAGATGAAGTGGGAAAGAGAATAGAGGCAACATACCTAATCGTGGCTACAAGAATAGATGTGGAGAGTAAGATCCTACCCTTGCTACAAAGGAAGTTGTTTATCCATGAACCAACCTACCCTTGTGTACTTTGAAGGTGTCTATCCTTAGTGGCTTGTTTGTTAAAGGCATAGATGGGTATGATTATGTAAGAGTCTTTCATATCACTAGGGCCTAACCCTAGAAGATGAGATACTTTTTAGACTAGGGGCAATGTGAAAGTTGTGGACCAAGGATATTGCCCAATTAACCACAAATCCTAGTTCTCTTTCTAGATTTGTCAAGACTTCACTTGAGTGTCATGGATGGTTTCTTTGGTGGAAAGCAAAGTGTTTAACTATACTCTTAATCCTAACAACCTAAATCCCAATTACTTTGGCCTTAGCTAAGTAATCCTACATGATATCTATGACAATGATGAAGAGGTAACAAGAGAACAAGTCTCCTTGTCTCAATACATGTTTAAGGTAGAAAATCATGGCAATCTCCAATTAATTTCAAAGGAGAATGTTCCTAATAGTTGAATGTGGATGTAAAGCCAAGCAAAATTTTTGTTGAATTCTTTACTAATCAAAATTTCCTCCTAGCTAAGAGAATCATGAGCTTTAACAATGTTGAATTTGACATACATGGGAACTTATGCAACTTGACTAGAAAGCATCAACTTAAGGTTCAAAATAATTTAGTCCTAGATTAGTCTTTCTTCCATGAAGCTTGATTGGTTGTCCTAGACAAGCTAGTGAAGGAGAGGCTTGAGCCACATAATGAAAGCTTTTGTGAAAGCCCCCATACAAGTATTACGAACTCCAATTAGTCAAAAATTTGAAGCTATCAAAGCATCTTTTTCTTTGGAATTAACACTACCTTGGAGTAATTCATATATCTATGAGCTCACCCCCTTGATTACAAAATATTTAAGGTATTCCTAATAAAATGACCTATAACATCAAAGTATCCTAAAAAAAATTACTAGGCCATCCATCAAGGCCTAGTTCCCTTACAAGCTGCATCTAAGCAACTACTTCTCATATGTCCTGCTTCAAGATAAAGTTGTGTCAATAGTTATCTTGAGGTTTTAAGAAAATTTGGATGGGAACAAACACCACTTGGGTTTCTAGAAAGTAGTGAAATCTTGCATAATATTAGTACCATTGGTGATAATCCTATCAACCTTGAGTCGATGTATTCCTCTTCGAACAATGAAGATATTTAGTAGCAATAAAGATGAAACTTGTATTTATGTCCCCCTCATTCAACCACCAAGCTCATGATTGTTGTTCCCATGAAGTTTTGTTCTTTGTATATAGTATCTACTTAGCACCATCCTTTCCAAGCTCTTGCCTAGCCTAACTCTCATGGAGGTGTCCAACAATTGGACTTTAACAAATGTAAATGTACCATTGATGTTAAACATAGAAAGATGGTGTTAGAGAAATTAGGGTAGCTTTATTATACAATGAGCTTATGATTCACTTTTCTCACTATAGTGTTTTTTTCTCTTGAAGTGACAAGGTTTGACAATAACTTTACAATATGGTGATTGATGAACACTAATACACTGGCATATACTATTTATCAATGTTTTGGATTCCTAAATCTAGCATATGATTATCGAAAAAAGTGTCTTATCATTATTAGCAAATACAATTCTTTGCTTTTCATTATTCATAATAGTAATCTTTTTTTTTATGTTTTGAAATCTTAGATTTATTTTCTTTGGTAATTGCTTTTGGGTGGAAATGTTAGTACTTCTCATTTCTTGAGAAAATTAGTATCCTCTATGTCAAGAAATTAAAGGTAATAAATTACAATAATTGGAATTTTAATTTTCTTGATTAGAGAATTTAAAATTAAAGAAATCAAACTTTTTTTTCTATTGTACATAGAAAGAACTAGTGTATTTACTTGGTTGAAATAAATTCACATTTACTATATCAAGGTAGAAAGGGGAATAGATAGTTGATGATTTACATGACTGTCAATATGTTCAATTCACTAGAAATATTTATTATGGTAGATTTTTAGCATTGTTTCATGTGTTCTTTTGAGAAATATTTAAGATTTTGGTATTGTTATAGGATAAACGCATTATAGCAAGCTACTTGTTTGTCTTGATTATCTATTTGTAGGGCAATTAGAATTTGATTTGATAGAAATGTTATGTTTTATGTAGATTGGTTACAAAATATTACAATATGCTCTTTGTGTGTATGTGTGATTGTATATGTGTAAGCATGATAGTTCTAATTTCATGATTCTCATGGATAGAGGTATCACTTGGTTGTTTGAATGATTATTGTTCTTTTAGTAATTTTTATGTATTGTTAGACATGCTTTGCTTTTCTATGGTTGTTCTTTTACATTGGAATATGATGTAAATCATAAGCTTAAGCTATTGTTAAATTCAACTTCATATTGTATTTAGTGTAATTTTATTAGAAACAAAATTATGACATTATTGCATAACATGTTTATAATATTGTTACATGGAAGAACAACATTTGATACACTAGTTGACATGATATTCGAGGTTGAATAGTACAACCTAATCTTACATTCATTTGTGCTATGTTCCTTTCTTGAGCAAGTAGTATTTCTTTATGTTACCCATTCATATTACCTATATGTAATAAGTGTAACAAAACATGAGTGCAAGAGATGGAGGTGTTGAGGCTATTGTATAGGATTGTGACACCATGAGGTTGCAAGTCAAAGGACCATTGCAAGAGGACATCCACACTATGGAGTTGAGCTTGATTAGTTGATTTGTATCCTATGGGACAAGGCTCAAGCTTGACGTTATCAAATAATGGGTAGTTACATCTTGGTTTGTGGAGGAGTTCCAGGTTAGGTCAATTGCGAGGGACCTCATCCTATTTATGTTTAAATCCCTTAAGGATCAAGATTAGGTCTTGTTAAGGAAACATTGGTTTTTCAGTGTGCATGGATTGGCTTTGATGTACTAGTGCCTATGAGCACATTGGGAGATTGTGTTATACTCTAGGGCCCTAGTTAGGTATATGTGTTCAAGGTTCCATAGGAACTCTAGATGGAGGATTTCCTTTGGGTAGTGCTAGGATAGTTTAGGGAGTTCATCTCCTTTGATAGGTTTATGACAACCAAGGAGCACATAGAATATGCATGGTTTTGTGTTTGGTGATCATTGTCCCTTGAAAACATGTTGAAAGAGGTCATTATTGACTTGCCTTCTAGGGAGGAATGATTGATCATCGAATAAAAAAAATGTGCTTTTGAGGGAGCTTATGCTTGCTCAGGATCCCCATGGATAGATGCAAGCATGCACAATGTGCAAAAAGACCAATCATTCTACCTAGAAATGAAAAGTGCACTCTTAAGTGCCAGGACAAAAAGGGCCAAAAGGAAAGTTGGATGTTGATTGGGAAGAAGGGGAGGGTCTCCCTACTACCTTCTCCTCCACTAGGACAAGGGAATGTGGTTTTCCCTTGTTTAGTTGAGGAATTCGGTATGGATGTGTGCCAGGGACTATTTCCCCTGCATTCCCAAACTCATCTCTTGCTAGGAAGGAGTTGCTTGTTAGTCTACCAAATGTCCCAATTTGAGGGGAACTTCTACTTCTGGGTGATTGGTTGTCTATTGATTGTGCATGGCTTGTTCTAGCCCTCTTTTGATTTGATGGCCAAAAAAATCTTTATAGAAGATGCTCAAGGGTTCCACATGGCTGATGTGCCAAACCAGGTTGGCAAGGCTACTGAACAAGTAATGTCACTTAAGAAGACATAGTTTGACATTGACCTCAAGTCTCAAACCAACCTCAAAGAGGTCTACAAAAAATGGTCTACTAGTAGACCATGAAGATCCTCTTTTGGAATTACAAGGGCTAGGGTACCCTGTATAGAAGAAGTACCCTTAAAGAATTGGTGTAAGAAGAAAGCCATTCGGTAGTATGCCTACAAGAGACCAAGCTATATATCATCAATTGTAATGCACTATGGTGATAGGGATGGTTCTATTATTTTATGAGTTCCCAGGGATAATTGGAATGGTTGGCTACTCTTTCTTGATCCCCTTTTGATGTGTTGGAAAAATTGGCTTGGAGCCTCACTATTTTTATTTTAAGGGTAGGGCTATAGATCACAAAATTCTATGGACTTTAATGTTGGAATGAAAAACTATAGGAACTTATTAGAATTGCAAGGAATATTTCAAAACATATATCATGGTTAATCAGGGACTTCAACTAGTGATTGCATGCATGGAAAAAGATTCATGTCAACATTAAATTCCATCCTAAAAGTCATGAGTTCTAGAATTCTTGTAGTATCATGACATTATCAACCTTGACATTTAGGGCTTTCAATTTACCTAGAGTAATAGGAGGAAGGGACATGACCATGTCATGTCACATATTGATAGGGTTTGGATTAGTGTTGACATTCTCATGAGCTATGAGGTTTTGATTCAAGGGCATGAATGAACTACTTTTGATCATCATGCCTTGGTTTGCTTGGTTCTTCCTCATAGGCTTTTTCCAATCCCATTTTAGTTCAAACAAGCTTGGCTATCTAAGAGGTGGTTATGCATGTTGGTTGTAGAAATTTAGGGCACATACACCTCCTCTCAGACTAATCTCAAGGAATTTCTTTAGTAGGGTCTCACTTGTTTTGAAAAATAGATAAAATCCTATAAGCGTCTAAGAATTATTCATTTTAGGAAACTCAGGTGATGCTTCAACAATGGTTGTGTGAGGTTCAATCTAGGTAGGAGAGTGGGAAGAGCTTGGAGGAGGAGGAGCATAACCTACTGGTGGAGCTTGAAAACTTGATTAAGGAAGAAGAACAATATTGGAAGGAAAGATCTCAAGTGTGATGGATCAAGGAGGGAGGTAGAAATACCTAATTCTATTTTGTTGTAGCCAAATCCAACGAAAGAAAACAAATTAATAGTATTCTCCTAGGGCAGACTTGCTTGCATGATCATAAAGACATTGCATGAGAGATGCAAAATTACTGGGCTAATGTGTGGTCAAGGGAAGGTTCCTCCCTTATCTTTATTTAGGTCTAAAAATTTCTTAATGATGTAGACAATGCACCCCTCATTGCCCCCATCATCATGATTGAGTTCTCCCTTACAATGTCCTCTCTCAAGGCTTCGAGAGTCCCTAGTCCTAATGGTTGATGCGTTGAAGTTTTTTAGTCATTTTCTAATGTTTTGGGATATAACATGATGAATGCCTTCAGTTTGATGCTAAAATGGAGGCAAATTCAAAAGGAGATCAAGTACTCCTAAATTGTCTTATTGCCTAAGGTTCCTAATCCAACTTTTCTAGCTCACAACAGATCGATTGGTGTTTATAACACATTGCTCAAAGTCTTTATAAAGATTCTAGTTTGTCATTTGTAGCCTTTGATTCCTAGCTCAGTGGACCTCCACCAAATTGAAATTATGAAGGACATGTTTGAAACATCATGAAATTTCGAAGCCTCAATGATTCAGCAAAATCTTGTGACTCAAGCAAGGATTTATGACAAGTCGTAGCTCAGTAAGTTCCCTTTTTGGCTAAGGGCCTATTACGCTACATTACACAGTGTAGCATAATAAATCCCAAAAAGACTGAATGGAAACAAGGGAAGCGCAGCGACAACACTTCATTTTTTTGCAGGTTTGCTATGTTACGCCGAGTTATGCTATGTAGCATAATGTAGCATAACGTAGCATAAAGCAAGTAGATAATTGATGGAAATAACACAATTTAGGCATTAACAGTTCTTACATCACAATACACACTCCAACATATTACAGCGTAACCGTAGAACAGTTTGTTACCAAAGTTCCAGCAAAGGTAGATTACGACACATTACACTTCAGAGCATATTGTAGCATAGTATTGCAAGCTTCAAACACAAACACATCAAGTCAATGGCATTTTGTAGGTTCAGGACACACGTCATCTAAATCGTATTTTTCTCTTGACCCTAACCTTATAAATATTCCAGTTGACAATAATCAAGGGGGGGGGGGGCGCAAAAATTTCTCTTTGTTGGAAAATTTTCTCCTTGAGAAATTATTTTTCATTGGAAATTATTGACAAATTTTGGCAAAGATTGGCAAGAGAATGAGAGAGAATCAGTAGTCGTGAGAATATCGAAGGTGATTGACAAGAGCTTTTGATCAGAAACTGCTAGTTAGCGGACATTCTGCTTCAAGTCTGACTCCCTTGCACCCATATTGGCTAGAACAAGGTAGATTAGCCTTTGCTTATTTCATCTTTGAATAGCTTTCCTGTTCTTGACATGTGCTTTGTCTAAATCGAAGCCTACTTGTAATCATTGTATCCAACATATTTTGTTTATAAGCTAAATCTCAGATCTCGGGATTGCACACTCTCTAAATCCAATTTATTGCATCCTATCTATATAGATTTTGCAATCACTTTGAATCATTTACATCACTCTCGTTACCTTTGATATTAATGATATCATATCTCCTCATTGAAATCGCCATCTTACCGTCTAGTTATTACAAAATTTTACTGATTAAGTAAGTCCCTATCTGATTGACAAGACCGTTCAGGGCACCTCAGATTCGTTTACTCTAGCATGGCCCTCCCATGGATTCGAGGTTAGAACTATGTACACGGAACTTCGCTCAGTATTTTTAGCAACTAAAGTTTTCCATCATTACAATTTTTTGGCACTAAAAGGAGGGCCTAAACCTTCGATTAGCATTTTGTGGGTAGTCCTATAAGCTGTTTGTACCCATTATTGATCGACGTAAACGTAATACCTCCATGGTTGTTTACGAGATTGTGTGGTGCAGATTGGTCACTTCAACGATTCCATTGGAATCCTACAGGGTAGAAAGCCCATTTTCACCTTACTTTTCCTTACCTTGCCTTTTCCCTTGTGATCTTTATCCTTGCCAATTACTCTCGAACTACATAGAGAATGGCTGCATCAACCACTGCTATTGACATTGCCAACCTCTAGAATCTGTGGACTCTGCAAGTTACACCTCCTATGGTTGAGCCGTCAACTAGTCTAGTGTGACCACGCCAATCCCTCAAGCTCCAAAATAAAGAGCCTGAGGGACATGTTCAGTGTAGGGATCATTACAACTTCCTATGTGCCAAACTTACAACAGGTTTGCCCATGTATCCACAAGAACTCGAAGAGAAATGAGAATACGAGTTCATATACTATAATGGGAAGGAATTTATTCCTTTCCCAAATGCCACTGTACCCTTGATAGATCAACAACATGGATCTTAGATCAAATGCTAATGGCTAGGATATCAATAGAACAACTAGAGGAGCTATTTCACTATGAGGCGCTTCATGATGGATAGGATGATCTAGATTCCCACTTTGAGGGAGGCAGTCATGCTGATTTGGCTGTGGCCCCTCCCTCCACGATGTCCCATGTAAATCCGTTATTCATGGTCACCATGCCCTTGATATGATCTAACGCTAACCAAGTCCTGCACTCGCCTCAGTCACATTTTTTCTCTCCGCCTGCCCTCTAGGGTGGTGTCCCTTCACAAACCATTCCTCAGTCGCACTTAGCTAATCCATCTCATCGTACACCTGTGCCCACATCACTATATGTACACGTAATACCTACTTCGTAATTACATACAGCGCCTACATTCATCCTGACTCACACGACAAGACCTGCCACTACATCATGGTGGGTTCCAAACATGTCCCTCATTACACATCCTACGCAGATGTCCCATCTCACTCATCATCAAAGCTAGGTCCTGCAGGTGTTAAACCCCGCTACAGGGCCATTGTCTGTGCCCCCGGCCATGCAAACAGCATATCCCATGGTACAGTCGACGATGGTCGCGCCATCTGTGCCACCTACCAGGTGTTGGGTGCCACAAGCGGCATCTCCTGTAGGGATAATTCCGATAGCATCGCACATCGGCCAAGTTTTTGCCCCTATTCTGCCACCCCGTGTGGCTCCTCCTGCCGTTCCATAAATAACTTTGTCATCTACGGGTCTAGATCAAGCCTTTCAGCTTATTTAGATGCTTACTGAAGAAGTTAAATGCCTCAAGGCTATCGGTTCTGATACAGTACATGTCATGGATTTTTACCATGACGATCCTATCAATCTGGCAGTACCTATTTTTTCATTACCTCCTGGGATGCCGCTCCCCCATTTCACAAAATATAATGGGGAAGGAGATTCCAACGCCCATCTAGTCACTTTTAGGTTAGAGTCATTGTTATTGCAACAATGGACACATACCATTATCCATGTCTTTGCTATGTCCCTAACGGGTAAAGCTTTGGATTGGTATCAAGCACTTCCACGTTCTTCCATCTGAACTTTGGAAGAGCTGTTAACTCAATTCATGAACCGTTTCAAGTACAACCTGAAACCGGAAGTCACGCTGGATCAGCTCATGGGAGTCAAGCAAGACCCGCTTGAGTCAATTCAAAAGTTTATACAGCGGTGGAGTGCCACTTTAAACAAAATTCGCGAACCTATCGCGGAGGCCCATCTATTGGAAATCTTCAAGGGGGCAGTTAACAACTTTATTAAGTCTAAGTTATATTACTTCGCTCCCCACTCCCTTAGCCAAGCCTTCACTTAGACTAAGAGCATCCAAGACGTGGAAGAGGCTAGCAAGGACCCAACGTATGTGGTTTACAAAAATGCCAGGTTGTGACAACGATAGTAGTAGCGGTTGCCAAGGGGGCCAAGAGGAAAAATAACAACAAAAAAGTATTTGTGGAGCCTACTGAGCCCACAACCAACTCAAACAGTAACAATCAAGAAATTCCATCTACCCCTGAAGCACCTCCATAGCTGAAGCCTAATTTCGAGCGTAAAGACCGTTCAAAATACGCGGATCTACCTGTAAAGTCTTTAGAACTTCTAAAGTAATTACTGGGAACTGGCCACATTCAACATAAGAAGGTATCCAAGGAGGGTCTGAAACACCATAGATGACATTTTGAGTTGCTCAATAATCCCTCCTTGGCCCTACTGAACGAACCCCCAGTCCCAAAAAAATTTAGGTTGGACTGCTTCTGTGACTATCACCAGCTATGTGGTCATGACACGGATTACTGCTGGGTGTTGAAAGATGACATTCAACGCATGATCAATCAAGGTAAACTTATCTTAGATAGTAATAGTTTAGTACATCCCGAAAACCAGTCCATGCATGTGTACGAAGACCTGTTAAATGCCAATAACGTAGGGTACACTATCAATGTGGTAGGTACAAAAGGTGATGGCCAAGCATAGCCAAAAAAATTCCTTTGTGTTGCGCGTACCTCCTCCCCTATCTCAGACAACAAGCCCATCAACATCGATGAGCGTGGTTCGGCTACCACCCTTTATCCTCCAAGTCCCGTCTCCTACCATCATCCTGCAGCTGACTATTGGTAAAGCCACGGCCCAGTCCATGCCCACACATAAGGCACCCTTTGTCATCAGGGTGCCAAAGCCATCAGCTTTTCCTGCTACGTAGGGGCAACCTTCTAAGTCAACACCCCAATCACAACCTAATAGGAAGGGAGAAGGGTGTATGATAGCTGGCATAGCCAAGGATCGTCTTACACTGGGATTTCCTAGGCCTACACCCCTTGCCTTGGTGCCCTTAGCCCCACCTTCTTCTAAAAGAGACGACGTTACACAAATGTGACCACCTTCTCCCTACCCAAGAAAACACAATCCTCAACCAGAAACTGTTCTGCCCTGAGAGATTCGTCTCCTGGGACGAATGGAAGAAGAGAGGGGTAACAAACATCCAGATCGTGGGAATGATCTCCTTGACACTTTTATGCAAGTCAAGTAGGCTCTCAAATAGAAAAATACAACACTGAGCCTGTATGACTTGTTGATGACATCCCAAAAGCATCGTGAAGCATGGTTCACATGCTAATGTCCATACCTGTGGACGAAAACTTGCCAGCAGATGAAGAAGCAATCCATTCGATTATGCTTCCCCCCACTACTGAACAACTATGATCATCCCAATTGACATTTCATGATGAATCCATTAAGGATGACCCAGAAAAGGGTTAAGTGATAAAAATGTCCATGTTCATCACTATCCGGATCGGCCAATACAAAATTCGGAGAGTACACGTAGATGATGGGGTCACTGCCAATGTCAGTCCATTCCCTAGAGTGGACAAACTGGGTTTGCTCGACCAGATCAATCCCACAACAACGTCATGTTTAAAGTCATTTATTGGGGTAAGAGTGCAAGTTAAGGGAATGGTGCACATCAACTTTGTGGCAGGGGATCAATCCACCACAAGCGCCATGTTCATCGTTGTCGAGGAGATGCCTAGCTTCAACCTAATCTTATGGAGGTCTTGGCTAGCTCAATTGAGGGTAGTCTCATCACCCATTCATCAAGAGATCCACTTGCCCTATGCAGGAGGGGAAGTGATGATCCATGATGATAAGATGATCCCTCAAGCAGTTAACAATGTGGAAATGGAACAAGGGTCAGAGATTGAAGTCCCCGAAGATCAAACCCCTGTCCCAACAGTTGAACAGGCCAACACAGTGGCCAATAAAAGCTTGACTTGGGCCAAATTACCTTTCTAGGAAGAAGATGGTAGCATAGAAGAATGTTGTAATAAGCCCCCTCGTCCATACGCATCACCAAACCTAAAAATGATCAAGAAACAATTACAAGGCTAGCAAATGAACCCATTAGTGTGACATGTCGTACCAGTCCACAACGTTTACTGTTACACAATTTACGATCTTTCTTGTTACATTATTCCTACCATGCTTTTACGCTTAAACTATTTATGGCTCGAAATGGCCTTAAACTATTTATGGCCCAAAATGGCCTTAAACTATTTATGACCCAAAATGGCCTTAAACTATTCATGGCCCGAAATGGCCTTACACTATTCATGGCCTGTCATGGCCTAAAACTGGCAATTTAGTTTTTTCTGTTTACGCTTATGATAGTTGGGCCTGAAATTGCCTTAAACTATTTATGACCTATCATGGCCTAAAACTGGCAATTTAGTTTTTTGTTGTTTACGCTTATGATGATCTGGCCCGAAATGACCTTAACTAGTGGCAGCCCGCTACGGCCTAAAACTGGTAATTTTCTTTATCCTTTTACACTTACAAATGGCTCGACATGAAATGGCCTTAAACTATTAATTACCCATAGTGGCCTAAAAAGTATAATCCTTCTAACAATATGCTTAATTTCCTGAAAACTAAAATCTTTGTATCACACAAATTATATCGTTTAAATCGATNGAGGACTTGGAGTCTCGAAATGAATTTCTGCTAGCTCAGGAGGCCAATGATGAGAATTGGCGGATGGCTGTAATTGACTACGTCCATTATTGAATGATCATCAGAAACAACGTCCAAGCCAATCATGAGCTCATTGAGCAACGGATGCAAATGAATCTCCTAGCTCAGAAGAACCAAGACTAGAAAGACTTCAACGTGATGGTCCAAGAATGGGGGCAGATACAGAAGGACCATAAGCACATGTATAAGCAAGAATGTGCTGCCTACCGCCAACATTACAGTGATTCTGCTGTCAAAGCACGGTGCCTTCGGCTATTTCTTGATGTCATCGGTGCTTCTGGAGCATACGAATAGTTTCAGGAGCAAGTGATAGTAAGCACATCCCTAGAGAGAGAAATAACCTTCCCTGGTGGGGAGACCACTGTCCCTTCCTTTTTCTCTGAACCACCCTGATGGACTCTTGTGGAGAAGGGGAAGGTTAAGGCTGGAACTGATCTAGGAGATGGTGTTTGGTCTAAGCTGACTGAGGAAGAGATCATGCAATGCCTGTGGGTTGGTTTGGAACAGATTCCTTTTGCGGCNCTGCCCCCATTCTTGGACCATCACGTTGAAGTCTTTCTAGTCTTGGTTCTTCTGAGCTAGGAGATTCATTTGCATCCGTTGCTCAATGAGCTCATGATTGGCTTGGACGTTGTTTCTGATGATCATTCAATAATGGGCATAGTCAATTACAGCCATCCGCCAATTCTCATCATTGGCCTCCTGAGCTAGCAGAAATTCATTTCGAGACTCCAAGTCCTCAACCTTACTGGTTAGGACCATCTTTTCCTTTTCTACCTTCTGCAACCTTTTCCAAAGAGTAGTATTGATGTTCTAACACTCTCATAAAGAGTGGGTCAAGCGTAACGCACATTTACGCATTTCATCATAAAGGCTGCGTGGCACTTTGGTCAGCTCCGATGAGGGTTTAGGGGAGGTGTCTAAGTCAACGAGCTCTTTGGAATCCCATTTGAGCAGAGATCCTGTAACATAAAAATAATAGTTAGATGCAGCAAAGATGATACAACATCGTAATACCAACAATCACTCATGTAGCTATCTCAGGATCGATTCACTCTAGATGGCTAAGCATATCATTTGTGATGCCTTCCATAATGGAAAATTTGTCAGGAGTCTCATCCCAATGCTGAATTGATGCTGTTGACAAAGGCACGATGCCAACTTCAGAAGTGCCTATTACATGAACAAAAATGAGTTAGATGTAGTGTGATAGACATAAAGAACAATTGAGGCATTACAATAATGCAAAACTCAACTCAGTAAAACCCTCAAGGTAGTAACGTGAGGTTTGCCCTCTGAGGAAAGTCAAACTCACTAGTGCCAAGCTACTTCTCTCTTCTTGGTTTGTCCAAACCGATCCTGGTATCCTCTACTTCCATCTCTTCTTTAGGCACAAGAAACTGTGTGTCGCAAACGTTATTAACAGGGGCCTCCTTTTCTAAAATTGGGGCCCCTTCATCACGTCGTATGACTATGGCCCCTGTTTCAGGGGTCAACTCCTTTATGTTTTTCCCTTTGTCTGCTAAAAACAGTTAATCAAAACATTTACAAATGCTACGCGACGTTACATCTTTATGTAGCGTAATAAATATATAAACTAATTATGCATCTCTCTACTTACCAGTTGGGAGATCATTCCTGTGAAACTTAATTTGTAGCCTCTTTTCCTCAGGCTTAGTCAGACTAGGAGACTGCATGGCTAGATGATGTTTCTTCTGCTGGATTGATGAACTCACTATTTCTTCCACCAGACATTTCCCTCTCGATACACTACCAGTGTAAGAAGGGAGCATCCCACCTACGTTGTCCTGGCTCCGCGTACGAGGCACCGCCAAATCCTTAGTCGTAAGTGTAAGGGAATCCCCAATACCTTCAGGGGGGTCTTGTGATCAGGTGGTATCGAAAACTTGGGAAATCCATGGTTTGAAAATCTGGTTAGGATCTTGCTGCATCCAGATTCCATCCCTTTGAACCACCAGGAATTCGGCAAAACGCCAAAAGCAAGCTATAAAAAAGGTGAAATACACATTGAAGCGGGACTCAAGCTTCTTGCGAAGCTTGACCATTTTAGCCTGTAGGCCTTTAGTGAAGTAGTTGGCCCAATTATACCATGTTCCCTCCTCCATAATCTCTTGCATAATCCGAGCCTGCTCTATAGTGAGGATTCTTCACTGGGAAAGCAACTTGGGGAAGGCGCGAGCTCGGAAGAGGGGATAAATGGTATGAGCCACCTCTAGCTCGATTTTATCAACAAGGATTCCCTTCACTTTCTTTTTGACCCCTAGCCACTCCTCTATCTCCTGCTAATGCTTAGAACTCCTCTTTGACTTTTCTTCTACTGGAAGATCATCGGAAGGAATGCCAAAGAAGTTGATGAATAGTTGAGCATCAATATCAAAGCCCACGCGCATGTTACGCATATGTACGTAAAGGTGCTCAGCTTCCTCACTAAAGGATTTAACTAGGGTTAACATTTTACCTGCGGTGACGTCAAGGGTTATAGCAAAAAACAACTCCATCAGTCCAACTTCCTGGAGGTTATTGGTTAGGATAGTTGGAGCTGCACTATGGCTGAGCCAACATTGCATTTCTTTTATGTTGCCATAACTAAACAAAAGAATGCTTGCTTCATGACCGAAGGCCATAACTGTGATCTCCCGTGATTCCCTAACTGTATACATAAAACAAAGGTTTAGACAATATAGCAAAATAAGATGATTTTATGCATTGTCTCCATCCCGTAATATTGTACACTAAACCACCATAGCATAATTTACTATGTCAAAAAGGCAAAGGAAATGGTGGGATTCTCTCTTGCATGTCCACAATGATAAGAGGACAATCTAAGGTCCACTCCTTATCTAGCCATATGAGTTTTTTACACTTGACAAAGAAGTCGACATAGCGAGTAGGGTAATGTGGGATTTCAAGTTCTAGCTATCCCATAACACCAGCACGTACATTGCTAATAGAGGTAAACTCCTTTATGGCGGTTTCGGCCACAGACAATGTATCTGTATCACCCTAAAGACCATTCTCATTGATGAAGAACCTACACCAAAACATGTAGACAATTCTTTATACTTGACACGAATTCAGACAATAGTTAGCATATTATAACACTGCGGAAACACTTACCCACCTACATAATACACAATGCCAGGTGGATTCTGGAAGTAGGTAGTAATATGATGGGCCACAAATAGAGTGTTGTAGGCATGATAACAATTAAACATGGGCATCTACTAGATCCAAGATAAACACCTCAAACCCCTAGCACTTTGTTCACGGTCTTGTACTAGCATGGTTTCAATTGAGCCATCCGCTAGAAATGCCAAGATGCTCTACATTGATCCAACCAGTAGCATCTCCAGAATGGTGGCGGCTGTCTTGACCGATAGATGTGACCAAATAATGATGCTGAAATTATGCAATAAAAACTGCAAAAACTCCCGTGCGCCTCTTCAGAATCAAACTGCCTCCTCCTTTACATGAGCATGAGGAGGAGGAACATTGGCCATGGGGACATGTAAACAACACAGAATGCCCACAATGTCCAAGATAATTAGGACAGGATTTAGCGTAATCCTTTACAATGAAACACACTTCCATTAGAAACAGTAATGTAGGCATACTAACGATATAAGAGCAAAATAAAAAAAAGAGAGGGGCATAAAAACTCATTACGAAACACTAGAATATATGTTCAAGGTTTGTCCCTGATGACGATGATAAAAGTAACACTGCATATTACCCCAGCATCACATGCGACCATTATGGGAGAGACAACGAAACCCTATTTATACTACATAAGGATATAGTACCTGGAATCCTCCAGTTATACATTGCGTTCGCACAATATTGCCCAAGATCACCCTAATTCTTGCAATTATGCAACTTCTGTCTCTAACAATGGCAATAGCGGTAATATTACAAACTACAATAGCTTAGCCCACGCAACCAGGTATCAATGCCCGCAATAATACACATCTTTGAAATAGGTACAATTGTGATGCCATGACAACCAAAATAACAATCATGCAGGAGGGTAAAAGTCCACTTACTGGCCGAGTGGAGTAGCCTCCCACATTTCAACCCTGGCCTTTGAAACCCATTGCAAACTCTCTTGCACTTCATCAATCTTCGCCAATTTGACATGTTTGCCTTTGATCTTCGACACAATGGTTAAGATTGAACAACCTTTGCAAAATTGTCCACTTATGCCTTACTTCTGATTTCCTTCTGCTATAGCCAAATTCACATTCGTAGTATCTCTAGTCTTCTTTGAGGACAGACCATTGACTTATGAATAGAATTGATTAAAACCAACTATTTCCATGTCTAACCAATGCAGATTTTTCCTGAAATGTAGGTATGTCAGTGTGACATGAAGCGTGAAGATCACAACATTAATCTTGTAGATATCGTATAGATTATGGTTCGAAAAGACCCTAAACTAATGCATAGCTCATTGTCTCGTAATCCAGTCGCACTAACTACAGTCTACACAAAATTCTAAATTAGCTATCTTGACACGGTAGATGTGCCACATTACACTTCTCATCATAGTTCACAAAAGTCTTACGCTAACATCTAGAAGATTGGGCTTACTGCTTTCTCACAAACCACGCATATGGTAACGGTCTGCTAGGACCTTAAACTAGCAACCCCTCTAAAATGGACCACAAAAACAAGAAAACCTTCTATCATTTCAACAGATCGGCAAAAACAATGTAACAACCTCCATTTTTGGCAGTTTTTCAGGTCAATTTGCAAATGGACATAGCTTTACTCGCATCCCTAGCCTTAATAGGCCCACACGGGGAAACTATTAGACAACTCAATCACGCACTGATAGGAACTGACACTTCCCTTTGTGATACAACCATAGCAACATCGAAAATATCCCCAGACTAGCTAGAACATTTGGCCCAAACCCTAGACTTGGAAGTTGGCGACGTGACCGAGGATTCCCTCACTAAGGTCCCTATGGTTACGCACAAAGGAGGAAGCAAAACACTGAAAGTTAGTTCTCTCCTTGACCAAAAAATGTAGAACGATATATCTCGAGTGCTCCAAGATAACATTATGGTATTTGCATGGTCATACGATGATATGCCAGGTTTAGAACCGAGGCTAATATAGCACAACATAGTTTTAGACCCGCATATCAAAACAGTTAAACAGAAAGCACAGAAGATTAAGCCTAAAATTGTGCTAGCAGTGCGTGATGAAATCACTAAGCTGTATCAGGCTGGTTTAATTGGCATGGTCGATTATTCAGATTGGGTGTCAAACATCATAGTGATCCCTACGAAAATAGGAGGAATACACATCTGTATAGATTTCCATGTTCCAAACAAGGCCACAATTAAAGAGAATTTCCCATTACCGAGTATCAACCAACTTATCGATACAATATCTAGCCACGCGTTACTATCCTTTATGGATGGGTTTTTGGGCTATAATCAAATTTGTATCAACCTAGAACACCAATTGACTATGAATTTCATGACCCCTTGTGGAAATTTCTATTACACCATGATGCCTTTTGGTTTAAAAAATGCTGGAGCAACCTATCAATGTGCTATGACATACATCTTTAATGATTACCTCTTAGAGAGATTGAACGACTACGTAGATGACATAGCTATCAAATCTAAGAAGTCGGAAGATCACACTCAGAAGACCTAGAGCTAATCCTTAAATGATGTCTCAGGCACGACCTGCGACTCAACCCAAGAAAATGCGTATTTAGAGTCAAAATTGGGCACATGTTGGGGTTTGTGGTATCAGAGACTGGCATCCGAGTCGACCCCGACAAAGTTAAAGCCATAGTTAATCTAGCACCACCTACAAACCTCAAAGAACTACAGGGGTTGCAAGGTAGGTTGTAATTTATCAGGTGGGTCATCTTGACATTAACAGAAAAGTTACATCCCATGCAACATTTTCTCAAGAAAGGGGTTAACTTCGAATGGACCGAGAATTGCCAATGTGCGTTTGACGATATGAAGAAAGAGCTGTTACATTTGCCAACGGTTTTTCCACCACAAAGGGATCAGCCTTTCTACGTATACCTAGCAAGCTCAGAGGTTTCTATAGCTGCATTATTGTGCCAAAGAAAGGACAAAGGCTCAGAATTTCCTA
Organism: Gnetum montanum; assembly: GCA_015680685.1. Lineage (NCBI taxonomy): Eukaryota > Viridiplantae > Streptophyta > Gnetopsida > Gnetales > Gnetaceae > Gnetum > Gnetum montanum. The sequence continues at coordinate 238,652 of MNCI01036292.1, read as the reverse complement.
TTTACTATCTAAGTCATGCTTTATTTGCGTATGAAACATGGTACAATGAAGTAGGGCATAACTGTTTAGCATTGGTGTTTGCACTAAAAAAATGCAGGAACTATCTTTTTCATAGCTAGGTCAATATAATTTTAAAAAATAAAATTCTATGGGCCATCACAAATAATTTATATGAAAGCAGTAGGATAGCTCGCTGGGAAGCCATCCTAGCAGAGTTCAACTTGTGCTACGTTGGTTAATCTTCCACAAAAGGCCAAGCGATAGCTGACCAACTTGCAACATCACCTGTTAATGATCAAGCCATGATTGAGCCCAAGTTTCTTGATGAATAGATACATAGTTTAAGCCTTGTATCGATAGGCCTCGAAGCGACGTTGTACTTTGATGGAGCTTTGACCACCAGAGGTGGCAGTGCTGCCACCGTCATTACGCTCTCCCTTGAAGATGTTCATCCATTGGCTTACCACCTGGCATTTCCTTGTATGAACAATGTGAAAGAGTACAAGGGGCTCCTCAGGGGATTGTTAACAGCCAGAGAACTTAACGTTCAACACCTAGCAATCCGAGGTGATTTGATGCTCATCATCAATCAAATCACAGGGGTCTACCCTTGCAAAGCTATGCATCTATAGCCCAATTGCGATATGGCTAAAAATATCCTGAGGCAATTCACGACAACCGATGTCCAACACATGGCACGTACTAAAAACGTTGTAGCTTATGCACTAGCCACACTAGCTTTAAACATGCCACCACACTTGTTTATGACCTGGCTTGCTTTAATGAAGGAATGTACAGAGCCTGTCATTCAAGTGGTGCAAATTTCTTCTCTAAGCATGGGTGGAATACCAGAATGGTATGATAACATTAAAGCCTACCTTCTGCATGGCGAACCATCGCATGAGTTAACACCTGCATAAAAAGATGCAGTTCGCAAGCATGCTAGACAATACATCATCATCAGAGACAGTACCCTATGTAGATGCTCGTTTGATGGAGTATTGTTAACCTACGTTAATAATGACCAAGCACAAAGAATAGTTAGCGAAGTCCATGAAGGGCTGTGTCGAGGACAAATAGCCCCATGAGCCATGGCTGCTAAAATCAGATGTTTAGGATATTACTGGCCATACATGGAATGAGATTGCTTGAACAAGGTTAAGACATGTGACACATGCCAACGTTACACAAATCTAATACATGTGTCACCAACTGAATTACATACTACATAGATCACTTGGCCATTTCAATGATGGGGACTAGACATCATAGGTCCCATCATGCCTAAGTCTTCCGCAGGACATAGATTCATCATCACCACCGCCAAGTATTTCACAAAGTGGGTCGAGGCTATTCCCCTATGAAAGATTACATCTCAACAGGTTTGCCATTTTATCTTAGACAATATTGTAACTAGGTTTGGGCTTCCCATGACTATTGTAACCAACAACGGGCCACAATTTAGTAGTGCTGAAACCAAATCTTTCTGTAGTAACCTTGGTATTAAGAAATATTTTTCTTCACCCTATTACCTGCAAGAAAATGGTCAAGAAAAAGCAACAAATAAGGTGGTCATCAACTTACTAAAAAAATGCTCAGCAGCAACAAAAAATGATGGCATGAAAAAATCCTCTATGTGCTATGGGCCTATCATACGACATGTAGAAAAACTACCGATAGGACACCCTATAGCCTTGTCTACAGATCTAAAGTGTTGTTGCCCTTGGAACTACATGTTCCCTCACTACAGATGGTCCTCTCCATGGTTATAAATGAGACTCAATACAATGAGTCCAGGATCGTGGATTTAGACTCAGTAGAGGAGAAATGCATCCAGACGCTCGACAACATCAAAAGGTATCAAGACAGGCAGAAACAGAAGCATCATCACAACTTGCATCAGCAACCGATCAAGAAAGGAGACTTGGTTCTCAAGGACATTTGTGAACCAGTGGGCAAATTCTTTACAAGCTAGGAAGGCCCCTTCTTGGTCATTGACACATATGACAAAGAAGCATTCAAACTAGCAAACATTGACAGCAACGAACTTCCAAATCCTGTGAACCATATGTACCTAAAGTGGTACCACATCTAGAGGTTGACTTGGCTCCAATGCAAGGTAACAAACATCCGCTATGACGTAAAAATGGCAATGTTGTACACGTTTGCTATGACATAAAACTAAAATTTCTTGCATTTGTCTGCCATGATGCTAAACTAGAAAAGTTTCTGACTACCCTCCATGACATGAAACTGGTGAGGTAAGCATCCATCTACTAAGATGCTAAACTAGCATAGACTTGTCCTTGGGTCACGACACAAAACTGACTCCCACAGAATAGTCTACTAGGACCATAGATTAGCTCTTCCACCATCCGCTATGATGTGAAACTAGCACTCTTCAGTCTGCCTAGACTTTAAACCGGGACCACAGTCTGCTGAGACTTGAAACCAAGAACAACAGTCTACTAGGACTTAAAACTGAAACCTACCAGTAGGAATTCCATGAAGCAAGCGAGCGTGATCATTCTTGCACTGCATCCCTACCAGACAAAATGGGTAGGACGTTGGAACAGACACAACGCCACTACCCTACCGACATTCTACTGATTCCTCAGATATGCCGAAAGGCATACTATTAACCCCTTAGAGATGTTGCTATGATAGCCACTCTGTAGTTGCAACTCCTCAGGTCAATTTCACCGCTTGGGACCCCAAGGAAGCTATGGCCATCCATAGCCTCGGTGGTCTCCACCCGTCGCCACCACCAGACTCTAGCTTAGTAGATTCATCTGACTAGTTCTTTGCGCAGTTGTTTGAGCAAGATGAATCTGGCTCTCGATGGTGACTTCCTAAACTGCGGCATCAACAAAGGGACCCTTTCTTTCTTACTACGGTCCCTTCTTCATGGCCTGAGCTCTTCTCTTCACTTTGGATGACACTTGTTTCAATAGCCTCCCTAGTGATTAGGATGATTGCTTTTGCTTTATTTTCTCTGTTACGTTTTGCAAGTTACTTGCTACGAGAGTGTTGTTCAAGAATGCACTCACTAGAAGGCGAGGCTTCACAGCGTTCTGAGGTGGTTGCTCAAACTAGCATGACTACTTGAGAGTGCAGATCCTTTCCTTTTCCCCGCTGTCAAATAACCTACTTCACTTTCTCCTTCCTATGTCCCTACAACTATCTTTATCCTTCCCTCCTAGTTGTACAGAACGTGAGCATATAGGCAGTCTTTCGCATGTGATAGTCATCCATGGATTGGTGTAATGCAACTCACCTCATGGAAAGCATCCTTCTTAAAAAAAAATGGGCAAAGCTAGGAAAAATGGATGTAAAAAAGATCATCCAGGCCTTACGAGTATAACACAACTCATCCATGCAAGCCCTTCATATGCAGTATAGCAATGCAACCCCTTGGGAAAACACCCGCAAAAAGACGCCTGATAGCATGTTTGCGAAATTTTCCTGTTCACATGCTTGAGTCTTCCCCAAACCTCCCTCCTCTCACTTCTTTAAGCTCTCTCCTCCTCCTATCTTTGCACTTTCAGGTTGACAGAGCAACATTTAAGTAGTTTCCAACGAACGTTGTTGATGTCTTTACCTCTCTGGTGTTTCATATTCTTTATCAATGTCTTTCGGGTAAGCTCTCTAAACGTCAACAAAGATGGGCCATTGAAACACCATGAAATTTTGAAGCCTCAATGGTTCAGCAAAATCTTGTGACTCAGGAAAGGATTTGTAACAAGTCATAGCTCAGCAAGTTCCCTTTTTGGCTAAGGGCCTATTACGCTACATTACGTAGTGTAGTGTAATAAATCTCAGAAATACTAAACAGAAACAAGGGAAGCACAGCGAAAACACTTCATTTTTTTGCAAGTTCGCTATGTTACACCAAGTTATGCTATGTAGCGTAATGTAGCATAACATAGCATAAATCAAGTAGATAATTGATGGAAATAATGCAATTCAGGCATTAGCAGTTCTTACGTCACAATACGCTCTTCAGCATATTACAATGTAACCGTAGAACAGTTTGTTGCCAAAGTTCTAGCAAAGGTAGATTATGACACATTACGCTTCAAAGCGTAATGAAGCGTAGCGCTGGAAGCTTCAAACAGAAATGCATCAAGTCAACGGAATTTTGTAGGTTCAGGACACGCGTCATCTAAACCGCATTTTTCTCCTAACCCTAATCTTATAAATATTCTAGTTGACAACAATCAAAGGGGGGGAAAAAATTTCTCTCTGTTGGCAAATTTTCTCCTTGAGAAATTCTTTTTCATTGGCAATTGTTGACAAGTTTTGGCGAAGATTGGCAAGAGAATGAGAGAGAATCAGTAGTTGTAAGAACATCGAAGGTGACTGACAAGAGATTTTGATCAGAAACTACTAGTTAGTGAACATTCTGCTTCGAGTCTGACTCCCTTACACCCAAATTGGCTAGAACAAGGTAGATCAGCCTTTGCTTGTTTCATCTTTGAATAGCTTTCCTGTTCTTGACATGTGTTTCGTCTAAATCGAAGCCTGCTTGTAATCATTGTATCCAACATATTTTATTTATAATCTAAATCTCAGATCTTGGGATTGCACACTCTCTAAATCCAATTTATTGCATCCTATATACATAGATTTTGCAATCTCTTTGAATCATTTACATCACTCTCATTACCTTTAATGTTAACGAGATCATATCTCCTCATTGAAATCGCCATCTTATCGTCCAGTTATTACAAAATTTTATAGATTAAGTAAGTTCCTATTTGATCGACAAGGCCATTCAGGGCACTTTGGATTCATTTTCCCCATCACGGCCCTTGCACGAATCTGGGGTTGGAATTGTGTACACAGAACTCTGCTTGATATTTCCAGTGATCACCGTTTTCCATTGTTACAATGTTCATTCAAGACCAAATATTTATTTTATAGGAATTCATGCTATTCATCCAATAGGCTAAGCTCCCTATCATGTGCATCAAGAAGGATATTTCCAAAGCTTATGACATAATTCAATAGAATTCCCTCTAGGATGTCATGATCATGAAAGTGATTCATTTGCATTTTGTTGATCTCTACATTAATCTTAGAAAAACTAGTGCCTACCCCATTGATCTATTCAGATGACTTTGAGGGGTTTCCTCCCCTACCAAGGGATTACATCAAGCTCAACCTCTCCCTCCTTACCTTTTTATTATTGTCATGGATACAATGAAATCTTATTGTAGGTTTGGAACACTAATATTTTTCGATCCCCTTGCATATGACTTTCTTGGTGCATAGATTGTGAATTGAAGCCTTAGCGATGATGCGTGTTACCTCATCATATGAATATAAGGTAGAATTTTTTTTCTAGATTCATGCATTATGGGATATGGTGACATAAATGGGATGGGTGGACCTTCTTTTATTGTTGGTGGGTGAACTAAAATTTCCAAAAAAAATTTCTACAAGAAATGACAGGGGGAGTCCACAATGTTTCATGGGATTTACATCAGTCTAACTGAGGTGACTTTGGGGGACTACCTTGGGGTGCCGATGGCAAGCAAGGTTTTCTTATTGATTGGGAAGGGGTTAATGATGCCAAGGGCTTCTTCCTAGGTACTATCCCAAAAACTGCTAGTGGGCAAGTGCAATGGTTAGCGCTACCTTTCTTATGATAAGAGGGAGCAGAGATTTTTGACTACTATTTTGTGCAATAAATAAATATATGGAAGTTTTAGGGGGCTCATTTTTCCTTCCTGTGATGCATGCATATAGCAAGGCTAGTGAACATCCCTAAGTTTTTTCTGGCATCATTGCACTATGAGTAGAGGAGGTGGCACTTTGGACTCATCCTAGCACTATGGTAGGTTGCATAGCCCATCCTCCCATCAATCCAACTAGTGCAATTTACTCGTGTGTATGGTAGGTGACATCCCTTGGAGGGGGCTTTCTCTTCTTCTACCCTTGGGCTGGGTCTTTCTAGTGAGTCATCCTCTACCCCCTGCTAGGGTGTGGTTGAGTTGGCCTTTCTAAAGATCAAGATCCTACATCGGGTGATACTGGCTAACTTTGAAGAGAAAATCTACTAAATGATGGCAGATATTAAAGCTAGGGCTTGTGAGGAGGAGAGGGTGTGGTGGGAGATGGTAATTCTACCACAAGACTTGAAGGTTTAAGCTAGGGCCCATGTGGAACAACTTCAATGTAGGAAGGAAGCCGAGGAGCAATGCCAACAACAAGAGTGGTGAGACACCATCATGTGGAAATAAAGGAAGAATGAGCTGAGGTGGAAGATCAAGATGGAAATTCTTAGGAAGGAGGAACAAAGAAAGATCCAAGTAGAAGAGGTAGAGGAATGAAGCATTTGGACTCTCCTGGAAGAACAAAAAATGAAGGCTTAGTTGTATTGGGTACATGAATTGAATGCAAGGCACTAGCTCCAAGATGGGCATTGCCATTATGTGATCATAAACATCAAGAAGAGTGTCATGTGGACCACACTATGCTATTACATTCATGTTATTGTGTTGGAATTCCACCTGAATAAGACAAAGAATAAGCTCCCTATGGATTGGCAAAGGAAGGAAGAGGGGTTCTTAAAATTCTAGGAGACTACCACCTTTATGACCTTCCAGCATCAATGGAAGGTCCTTGATAGGATCCACTCCTAGGTGCAACCCAAGTGTGGTTGTTTGTAGCCATCCCACCATGATGGAAGGGGTTCTATGGGTTTTTTGGGGTTTTGTTTATCCTATCTAGATCCTATGCTATTTTTGGTTATGATTGTGTCCTCTCTAGCTAGTTTCCTAGCTAGCCTGGTAGGATAAATCTCTCTACAATGGATGCCACTTGAGTGGGCCTCTACTTTTTGATGGGCATTTAATAGTATGTAGGCATGGGGGGTAACTACCTCCTCATTGTGGTTTGCTATCTTTCAGAGGTATCCCTCCCTTGTATTGATCAAGGGATGTTCCACCCTTTCAAATTCCCTTTTTGGAACTTTGGCACCATTTGTGCTAGGGAGGGTTGTCCTACCCTACCCCTTCGATTATACATATTTCTTTTCCTATTTAATCTATACTGACCTTTTTTGAAAAAACAAAAAACAAAACATGAGTGTTATTGACTTTTCTTGTGTTTGTTAGATTGTTGCTTGTATACTAATATAGTAAAAGTTGATTTGTGTAATGTAAGATTATAAGAAATGACTTCAACATATTACTATTGCTATTAAATTTTCACAAGCTATCATGGTACTTGAAAATGATAGGCAACATGTAATTGATGCATCAATTCTCCTAATCATGAAGAATAATAAACTAATTTCTTGTTAACAACTTGTTGAGATGCTTGAAGATATAAGGTAATGTAGTATCTATAATCAACCCGCCAATATGATGAATGCAACACATACTTATTGCTAGTCAAAGTCTAACACCATGCTGAAAGGGTTTGGAAATAAAGAATTGCATGAAATCTTTAAAGTTTAGCTATAGGAGGTTCTACAAAAAGGGTCCATTGAGTACTCATTATAATAAAAATAGGTTATGTATATTGATCCTTAGCTTTATTTAGAGGGTTGCCAAGTTCCAAATCATTGTTAAAAGATCCTTTGTCAAAAGAGGTTGGAAATTAAGTTGGAAAGTTTGGAATAGTTTCATACCATGTTACTATCATGAAAGTTAAGCTTGAATTGGAATACACTTATTACTTTGATAATTTTATTTTTTTATTTCCATTTCAAACAATGATCGCATGCAATTTAACTTTATATTTCCTCAAAAATAAATTTTTGTTCTTGAATTATAATGATTTCTATTTGGTAGAATCCTATTTTTATGGCTTTTTTCACATTTCCTCAAATGTATCCTATTATCAGAAAACACAACCTATGCTTTGTTAGAAAAAGAAAATAGAATAAAATAAAATAGGCTATAAATTTCCTTTTTACACAAATGTTTTCTTGCATGCCTAATCTAAATCCAGTGCATATCAAATATAGGCTTATGTATAGATTTTAATTTCCTTTGTGTTGATGCATCTTTTTTCCTTCTTGCTTCAAAGAATTTGCTTTTTAGTGCTGTTGATGTTAATAAAAAATTAGAACTAGTTACATGTTAATAGTACATCAAAAGTGATCTCATTCTAACACCAATGCAAGAGAGCAAGAGCTAACACCTAAACCACTGAAAAGATTACTTAAAATGCAAGGCTGAAATTTTTCAAACAATGAATCAATCATAAAAAATTTATGTTCCCTTCACATTTAGACCAACAGAGACAACAACTAATTTACATAAAAAAATCATAAAAAATAAAATTATAATGAAAAGGACCCAAGAATGTAGCAAAAAAAAGTGAATATAATCATTAACATCTCACACACTATGCATCTAAAGTGTAGGTATCAAAATAACAAAAATTGGAAGCATATTCATAGTCATCTAACTTAGCAACAACCCAACTAACAAAGTTAATTCTTACATGTGATGGTTTGGGTCTGAGTTTAGGGGTATTATGGTAGTTTTGGACTTCAAATTTCTTATGCACACTTGTTGGTTTCTTTGGTGAGTTCATCACATTTGATAAATTCACCAAAAACAAGGAATGAAATGGTTTTATTAGATTTTTTGTGTGGTAGTCACTCTCCCCAGTTGACATCCTAAAAGAGGTCACCTTCGACTTGTCATCTGGGAAGGAGGTTTTGGGGTGGAATATGAGAATATTCAAGTGTTGCCCTCTAAATTGGCCAAAACCATGCAACCCAAGGCTTGTGGCATTTGTGAAGAAAAGAATCATCCCACAAAGAATTATCACTTGCAAAAAAGGAAACCGACAAACTTGAAGGGTTCAAAATGATGGGTGGACTTACATTAGCTCTAAAAAGAAATAGGTCATTGAACCTCCCATAATACAGAATGCTATGGCAGCTCCAATTCCCCACCCACCAACTTCCTTGCCCCTCCCCTTCACCTAGCATGGGTGAGATGGTTGTGTAGGTGAGGAGTCCAAGGAGACACTCATCATCACTTATGGATTCATGGATGTCGAGGAAACCCCTCTAGTTGCATCATCTGAAGTGGAGTTTTAAGTTCTAACTCTAGTGGACTAGGTTTCAGCAAAGTGGGATTCTAAACCATTGCTGAAGCCAATTCTTTAGCCTCTATCAATGGGGGAGGAGCCAGGATTCATTGTAATGGTTGAGCAAAAGAAGTTGGATAGACCCACTACTCCTAAACTAAGGTTGAAGAAAACATAGAAGGATATTAATTTGTGAACCTAGAAAAATCCTATCATAAAAAGAAATTGGACTTAAGAGGGTTAGTTGGATAATCAAACTTTAACAATTTATTTTCACTTTGAAAACTTGCAAAACAATTAAGAATATGGGATTAACTAGGATGATGATAATAGAATCTGAACAAGGAGTGCTACCTCTTTTTGAAATCACTAATTAGTATGATGACATATTTAAGTTTCTTTTTAGTTGAGGAATTTACAAGAATCTCTCTAAAGGCAAGGAAAGAGCTTTTATAATCAAAACCATGAAATACATATATACTTAGGGAACCCTATATAGGAAAGAATTCAAAGGTATATTATTGGAATGTGCATCAAATAAAAAAATTGAAGGTGCATTGAAGTAATTCCATAATCACAAAGGCCTATACTAAAAATCCCTTAGAACTACAATGTAACAGATATTAAGATATGCTTTTTATTGATCCACTATGTACAAGGATGTGAGTGATAAAATTTTGACTTACCATATATATCAATTTCATGGGCTAAAGTTGAGAAAAGCTAATGCTCCATTGAAACTAGTCATCGTAAATAGTCCTTTTCAAAGATGGGGATTGGATTTTATAAGAGCTATTACTCCATCAAAATCAAGGCATAGATTTCTTTTGATAGCTACTGACTACTTTACCAAATAGCTAGAAGCTAAGGCATTTAAAACAGGCACACCCTATGATGTGATTATAGCACATTATAAATTGATTTAGTATGCCAAAATCATTGGTTACTAACAATGGCATAGCTTTCTAGTTAGTCAAGTTCATAAGATAGGCTTCAGCGAAATCAATCATACTCTATTAATCTTCAAATTACTATCCACAAGGAAATGGTCTAGTTGAATCTAAAAATAAAAAGCTAAGCTCTTACATCAAACATTCCATGGATAATAATGTGGAAAATTGACATGAAGTTTTACAAGGAGCTCTATGGAAAAATAGGATCAACCTAAAGATATCCATAGGAATCACACCATTTAGCTTAGTCTATGGGTATAATTCTTGAATACTAATATGGTCTGTTCTCAAAAATCAGATTCATGAAGAATTATAGCACATGATCAGACAAGGAATGTGTTATTATGGATTTATTATTGAAGCAAAAAGTTGAGATTTATGAAGCCCAAGATAAGATCTTACATAATGCAACATTAATAAAGAGATGGTTCAATCATCGAGTTGGACAAAAAGCATTTAGAGAAGGAGATTTGGTTTGGTTGTGAAAAGTTAATAAGAAAGATAAGACAAATAAATTTTCAACTAGGTGGATTGGGTCCTTGCTAATTGGGTAACAAGTGTTTGAAAACACTTTTAAGCTTGCTTCACTAGATGCACAAGTGTTGAGCTATCTATTTAATGCTCTCCATCTAAAACATTACTTTGAGCAACCACCCACTTAGAACAGTTCAAGAATAGCTGACACAATTGTAAATATGTAAATATTATGTTGTAAAAAATTTATTAGCATTATATAGGAAGGCTAAAGTGAAGCTATAAAATCCATAATTGTATATTGGTTGGAAAGTCAAGATCCATTATTAGAGGAATATTTTTTGCTAATCTAGGGAGAGTCAAAATGAGAGCTAGGCCTTTCATTCCATATCTATTTGGATGTTGCCTTGAACACATGCAAGGGATGTTCTATAGAGTTGTTTCTTATGAGGAAGCCTATATTTATCTATTTATGACATGGCTCTCTAATGAATTCTTCATAATCACAAGTGTAAGGTTAATACATGTCCAATAATGGGTTAAACTTCCAAAGTGTTCAAATCTCTCACAAAGAGGGAAATCAACAAAAATATTCCAAGGTAGGCTTTCAATTATGAGGATTTCTTAGTAAATTAGTCTAAAAATAACATTCATGGAAAAAAGGATCTAGAGCTCAAAAAAGGAGCAAGAAGAAGAAAAAAAGTCCAAATAAGATGCAAGTTTTGAGGAGCCCAATGAAGGTCGAGATTGGGATAATGAAGTACAAGTTGCGATACCTACTCAAGTGATGACTGAGCTTGAGTATGATGGAGCCTCAAAATGAAAGGTTTTGAGGAAAGTAGTAAGTATTGTATAGTGTCATCTAGTTTCATTAGCTTAGTTTCACTTAGTTTATCTAAAAATTTAAGGATTGATGTTTTTTCATCCTTGTTAAGCCTTAAGCTATAGGGAGTTTTTCCTATAAAAATATTTAAGCTTATACTCAATTTATCTTTGTTTGTACATAAGTGTTGTAAGAAGAAGGTTATTTTTGTTTGGGAAAATTATTGTTACAACAATTTACCACTTTCATGGAATAGCCATAGATTATGTTGATAGGGTAAATTCTTCTCATGCTACCATTAAAGGAAAGCAAGCCCTAGACAATAGTAAGATAAATGTTAAATGAAATATTTCTCCAACTCAAACCCTCTTTTCAAGAACAAAATTCATGGTAACACTTCCATTGTTAATGGAGCAAAGATTAAGCTCCACTTTTCAAATTAGATCTTACTACAAGGACGAGCTAGGGTTTGATGCATTGAATTTTAATTTGTAAGATAAAAGCTAACCTTCCTAAAGTCTTCCAATTTGTTATAGGTAAAATTGAAAAGCTAGTGTTCTCAAATTAAGTTAGGCACTACACAAGATGATTGAGTTGGATATTAAGAATAGAATTTATTGGTTGAAATCATGTTTTCCTATCTAAAAGTTAAGTTGAGCTCATCAAAATGGAATCAAACAGCCTTTAAATCAATTTCATCATAATAGATATTTAAACAGACAATTGAGTGCTAAAGAGAAACCTTGACTTCAAGAAAAAGAGGCTCGATTTTAATTTAAAATAGATTATTAAAGAATGTTTGCCACATCAGCTTGATAAGAAGAAGTTTGGTAGGAAAAAATCATGGAATAAGACCCTTCCAAATTAGCTCTATTAATATAAAGGATATTTGTATAATTAAGAAATAGCTCTTCAAAGAATACCCTGTTTGGTTCTACCATGTGAGCATTTGATGATATGACTTAGAGTTAACTTGGACATAGCTCTTTCATGTTAGCTTTGTCTTATGTAGAACATGATTGTAAAGTGAATAAGTAGCTCTACATAGTATTTTTATAGCCACATCACAAAAATACATTAAAATAAGCTTTCCTAAAGAATCGAAATTAACTCTACAAATGATTCCACTGCTACATCTACCAAGTTAGCTTCTTTTAGAAAAAATGCTATGTAGGGCTATAAAATTACTTAGTTTAAAATATTTTTAACACAAAAGATGTTACATTTTGATTGATAGAACCAAAGATAAGCTCTACAAAATTGTTTTATAAGCCCTATCAACATAAAGAGGAAGCTCATAGAATTGAAGATTGGCCCTACAAAATGGTTCTACCACTTTAACTCATTGTGCAGCATCAGATTCATAAAGTTAAAGGGTGATTTTTCAAAGGATCTCTTCCATGTTGGCATATGCCACATCAACATCTAGATAAAGAACTAGTTGGTAAAGCCAAATTTCCATTCTATGAATGAGCTCTGCCATGTCAACATCTACCATGTAAGCTTCTATTGTGTTAGCTTTTATGGAGGTCTAGTTCATAGAACCAAAATGTGATTCTACAAAATGGCTTAATGACTAATAAGCATATACTCTATACCAATATTTCTACTTCTATCATATAATCTACTTAGTGAGGTAGGCTTATAGAACTAGAATTTGGTTCTTCAAAGAAAAGCTAAAATTGTTTTACAAGCTACATCATCATTTACTTACGTCAACATGTAGAGGAGGCTCATAGAACTAGAAATTAGCTTTATAAAAGGATTCTACTTAAGTTAGATTTGTAGGATTAAAACATAATGAAAATGTCAAAATTTCCTTTCACACGTGGGATATTGGTTTGTAGAATCAAAATTGATTCAACATAATAGAAATGATTCTATGTGCCACATCATCACCCAAGGTGAGAGCTTCAAATTAAGCATACTTTAGAGAGCCAAAATATGGTTCTACAAATGAGTGTGAAAAATAACTATGCCAGGTCAACTCTATCTAGATGAATAGATTAGTATAGTGGAAAAATGGTTCTATAAGGAATTTGCTTTTTGGCTCTACCAAGTCAGCTTTGGGGAAAAGAGTGGTATTTGTAGAACCAAAATTTAGCCTCACTAACAAGATTAAATTTGTTCTCTTCACATTGGCATTAGAAGAGAGATGTTGCACATAGAGGTAAAATTTGACTCTACAAAGAAGCTATGAAGCAAGGTCTACCATATTAGCTTTGCCTTATAAACTCCTAGAATGAAGGAATTTTTCAACGACATCAACATTCAGAAGGCCTATGAGCTTTATGATCTAATGGAGCCCGACATCACAAAGATAGAGGCTTGAAAATATAATGAAAAAGTGTTGAGTGGTAAATTCTAGAATCATCCCGAATCGGGGAAGGCCATCAAGCTTAGCTAAAGCATGGGAATATAGGAATGCCACTCCAAAGGCTTCAAAGCTCAAGTTTCCCCATAATATTTTCATTTCCACTCTAAATTTATGTTTTGGTAATGATATTAACATTGTTTTTGATTATCATGTATGGGGCTTGGTAGCTCTAGAGAATGAGAAATTTTTCTTTCCAATTCAATATATGAATGATGCATTACAACAGAGCCTCTTAGAAATCCATGAACAAGGGGCTTAGTTCAAGATTATCTCAATTCATGAGCCTGAGAGAACATCCTCATTTTTTGTCAGTTATGCATCCTAGAGGAGAGCCTAACTAGAGGATGCCTAGTACAAAAGTTTCCTAGTAGTCTATCAAAGAAGCTACTTTGATGCTCATGCCCTAGAATTTTTGAAGAATTGTGTTTACCCTCATTTGATAAAGTTGATTCTAGGAGCTTTCCCACCAAAAATATAATATCATGTGATTAATGAGATAAAAGAAAAATGTCATGGAGACATGTTATTACCTGCTCGTAATAGCCAAATTCCTATAGCAAGATTTGAAGGGAAGGCTTTCAAATTGCCTAAGTTTGTAGCTCCTTAATTAGTGGAGTTAGAAGTTGGGAGAAAAATGTGGGAAAGCCGCTTAAGGCATGATTATAAACATAAAGAGCGTTTCCCTCTAAATTTCAACTTCTAGGAACTTACCAATTCAATGCATTTGAGGGGAATAGCTAAAAGATATAAAGAGCATTGTAGTTTTCCTTTGGCTCCAAAGAGAATTTATTCAACTACTAAAACCAAAAGTGTTCATCAGCTCGATGAGATAGATGTAGTCTTTCTAAGAACTACAAATAGAAAAGTGAATTGAAGAAAGGATAAACTCCTAAAATAGCTTAAAAGGAGTTTATCAATGAAGCTTCTATCTAGTGCTTTTGATCAGATAGCTGTTGAGGTATGTAGATGGACAAAGGATAGGGACCATCCTTTAGCTAGGGATTTTTCCAATGGGTATTTAGCATGAATGGAAGAAAAATTTTTTTCTTAGAAAATGTTGGACTCAAAAGAAGCCATGCCTAACAAAAGATTCCCACTCAACAGAATAGAATATGTAAGAGTTAAGAGAGCCAAGAAATTGAAACTAGAAATTAACAACGAAAATCAACAATAACAACTTTTAGAGCAGTAGAGATTAAAAGAGCTGGAATAGAAAAAGCTAATAGAGCTTTAATAGTAATGAGAATAGCAATAGAGATTGCAAGAACAAGAACAACATAAGCTAATTGGGCTCCAACAACAGTAGGTACAACAGAAGGAAGGGAAAAGCTCATATTTAGCCCTCACCTTCCCATCTGGATATTTGATGAAGGGAGTAGCCAACTTCAAAATTAGGGAAAAGGAAGGTTGCATTATATTGAGTCAAAAGCTCCCCACTACACCTAAGATAAAAGCCAATGTGATCTTCTAATTTAAGGAAGATGATCAATAGATAGGGAAGCGAAAGCTCGTAATGTCCCATTAGAATATGTCTGACTCCATATCAACATTGATCAAAGATATGGAATAGATATTTGAGAATCAAATAGAAAACCTTAAATAATTTCTCTTGCAAACAAATAGGAAGTGGAGAAATTATAAGGGGAAGTCAAGGGGCTAAAAGGAGAGAATGAGCAACTCAAGTTAACAATAACTATCAAAGAATCACTACTCAAAAATAAGAAGTATACAAATCTACTAATGGAGGAAAGGTTGGCTATCATGAGCTCAGAATTAGAACAAGCTAGCAAATAAAAAGCTCCAGATTACTCACATGTTGTGCTTCTAAGCTTTAAGGAGATAATGAATGAGATAGAACATAGTAAGGAATGTATGAGAGAGACAAGGGAGGAAATCAAAAAGATGAGAGTGAAGAAAGCCATGTTCATACAAATAGCTAATGAGAGCAGCTACCCTAGTACAATCAAAGCATAATTGATACATTGATGATGTTAGTTATAGGAATCATGTGTGAAGTTACCTAAAAGAATATAGAATTTGAACAAGCTTATTTTGGTGTAGAAGTTACTTTAATTGAAATAAGTGACTTAATAATAGAATCAAGTTTGGAAAAGAGTAGTGCTAAAGAAGTTATTAGAAAGCTTGATAGCATTGAGCCAGATTCAATGAATCATGCTATTAAGACTTTTATTAATCATGGAAAACTATCCCAGTAGTTGACCATAGAAGGGCTCCAAGTTCAAAAAATAGAGAAGATCTCATAGGAAGTCAAGAAATTAGCCAATAGATTGTAGTTATATGAAGATAACTTGAGAAAATTGTAATGTTAAATTCTATAGCTATTGTAATTGCCTAAAGCTAATATAAAAAGCTCAGAGCCGATTAGAGAAAATAGCTTCTAAAGACTATTTCATGTAATGGCATTCTAATTAGGTTCTATCTATTTATTTTAGATATCATCTCTTGGTATTCAAATTATTTTGAATAGCTTTTATTATTTGTTTGGATTAAATTTGACATAACTGTGTTTGGATGAATTACTAGTTTTGAAATAAGTTATTTTCTCTATCATCTAAGGTTTAGCTTTTCCTTGTTACATTGGTTGAATGGGATATATTTCATAAGTGTTAGTTATAAATAAATGTAATGTAGGATTTAATGTTTCCTTTACATAAATTTTGAGCTTTACAAATAATTTTATTTCCTTAGTTTCTAGCTTTGTTTAGCAAAACTTTTGTGGTGTATGCATCATGAAGTTCACTAGTAGATAGCTCAAAATTAAAGTTTGATATATTTTATAAAAGTATTCATCCAGTACATAGGAAGTGTAATATTTAAATTTAGGGTTATAGAAAAGCTATTTAAGCTATATAATCATATTGAGGATAGCTAGAAAAAATAGTCATTAATTAGGCATAAGAAAACAACTTTCTTAGGCAGATTTTATTTTTAAAAATACTCAATCATATTTAGCTCATTAGCTAAGAGGTCTCTTAGATAAATTATTTAGTTACATTTAACCTAGTTTTACTAGAAAAACTTAATTGGGGCTATCCATACCTTGGTGGTAACAAAGAAGACCAACCACCTAAAACAAGATAGATAAAAGTTGTTTCCTTGCCACAATAGCCTAACTATCGCTATGAAGAAGGTGTGTCCCAACAACTTAATTAACACTAAAAGAAGGAAAAACACCAATAATTAAATAGTAAATAAAGGGAATGATGTCAATTTTCACAATCATATATGCATCATCACTAAACCAAATTGAGATGGCCTTGCTAAAATAAAATGTATGAAGGAGCAAATTAATTACCTAAAAAGCCTACCAAATACTAAAATTTCACAAAAAAATATTCAAAATCATGAAAAATTTCAAAAAAATCCATATTTTGAGAACTCTGGAAAAAATCAAATTTTACTAAAAAAACCAAAGATGAAAGAAGATGAATAAGAAGAGGCTAATACTACAATAATCATTTAGGCATCTAATTTAAGTTTGTGTTAAAATTCTTCATCTCAATCAGAGTTAGTCTAGTTGGTTCAAAGCTCATTGGCTTTGGTTTCCTGATATAACGTACATATTGGTATCCATAATTTACAAAATGAAATAAATCTTTATTATGTCCAAATATGTATGTCACTATAATCAATGAGTACAAATTCAAAAGATTGTCCAAGCTTTTTCTAACAATCCTCAATATAAAAATATGATGATAAATGCAATTCACACCAAATTGTTTACCATGTTCATGTTGGCACACTTTGGCCATTTAATGGAGTAGACTTTATGACTGAAAGGGGATTCCATTTATCATCTATTTTGTGTTGTTTTAAGATGGTGAAGATGATCAAGAATCCAAAAATGATATAACAAATAAATGAGTTACAGGCAGTATTGAATTACAAAGTTCTAAATGGACTATATATTTTGAGGTGTTCTTGTATCATTATTATTTTGGGGTTCCAACACCCCAAGAAATGCATTATGGACCAATGAACTACTTCCATGATGGACAAAAATCAAATTGAAAAACACTGAAGTATGCACCAATAAGAGCAAAGTTTAGTTGCATTTTAGAACATGCAAACAAAAAATTGAGGTTGATACTTAAGAATTTTGCATTGCATAGTAAATTCCATTTTTGCACATTTTAAAAGTAAGAGATGCCTACAATACTAGAGAGGTTTTTATTTTTCTTTTTTTGATAAAAAAAATTATAGCAATGATTTATCATGTGAATAATTTTCTTGGTTTGACTTGCAAAAGGAAATCACAAAATCACCCTTTTTTGGGTCTAAAGTTCCACTTTTAGCAGCAAGTGGAATGGACAAGTAATAGCAATTTCATATAATTTCCACCATTTTGAAAGTTTAAAATACATAGAGATCATTACAACATACTCAACCTATTTTTAATTTTCACAATCATGGGTCCACCCATAATTATTATGATGATGACAAAGATGTTTGCTAAAGGAATAACTAAGGCATTAGTAGTGAAGAGCTTTTTTGACATGGATGGATCTTTCAAAGATAGTATAGACCATCAGGTGAAATTCGTAGAGATACTAATCTTGAGGCTATGAATCCTAATATTTCAATATGATTCAGAAGAACTCCAAACTTGCCAATGTTGAATGATTAATTTAGTGAAGTTATACAGTTAGAAAAATAGTTGAACTTAAATAATAAAAAAAATTATCACAACTCAAAAATGAGAAGAAAAAATGATGATTCCTATGCAAGATTTTTCCCAACTTAAAGCATTATCAAGGCCTTATCGTATTAAGATAGAGAAAGAGTTAGAAAGCAAAGAATCTAGAAACTAGAAAAACCTTTGGCAAAGGTTGAAATAAAGGAGGAAAAGAAAAATAGAAAACATAAGCGTCAAGGAACTAAGTCAAAAGATGATGAGGATGAGATTGATCTTGCTATGTCCAACTTCCTTAATGTTGAATTTGATAATGAGCTATTTAGTGTTCATTACACAAGCAAATCTTTTGAGAATGGATTTAGTGATACCTTTTCTCTTTTAAGTTCTGAAGAGGTATATCATCAAATGAGGAGTGTAATAAAAATAAAGAAAATGCATATAATCCAAGATCAAAAGAAAAATTAAATACTTCCAAGCCTCCAAACATCATTTTTGATCCATCTACTAAGAGGAAGGTTTTTGAACCAAGTAGAAAAGAGAAAAATAAAAGTAAAGACGTTCAAGTAGAGCAAAGCACTCAAAATTAGACTTTTAGTAAATGGATAAAGAAACCAGGCTTTTATGGAGATGGAGAATATAATTTGATTGAGGATCTTAAACATGTCAAGGCCAATATTAGTATTTATCAATTGTTATATATAAGATGTTAACAAAAAAAGCTTTGAAGCTTGTTAAAGGTAAAAATAAATTTGGAGAGTTAGAGTTAAGCTATGTGTCTAAAAATTGATAAGACAACAAAAACTAGCTATGATTGCACTCTTAATAAAGAAGCTCATCCTTTTCTTTTGACAATGAAGTTAAAGGAAAAATATCTACAAAAAATATTTGGTTGATTCTGGAGCTACATCTACCATTATGCCATTATCCATATGCAAAAAACTTGGTTTGACTCCTAAACAATCTAATAAAAAAATTGTTCAAGTGGACAAAAGTAGAGTTAAGATTATGAAGTCAACTATCCAATGTTTTGTTATAAAGAGCTTTTGATCCTTGTATAAAAATTAGAGTAACTATTCAAGTGGTAGATATACCATATTCATATAGCCTTTTTTTAAGTAGAAGTTGGAATAAAAATTTATGAATTTACATATCAATAGATTATTCACATATGTGGCTACCTTGGAAAGGGGAACTAAATCAAATATAGATATATAGTGAACCTTTGATGATTGAAAATGTTACTTCAAATGGAAAAAATATAGTTAATGAAAGAAGCTCTTTTGAATCCAAAATTTGCACACTTCAATAAGTTTATAACTTGGAAAAAGAGAGATCTCAAGATAAGAGCAAGTAGGAATTATACTTTGATAATTCTTGTAAGTTTGAAGGTTCAGGAGCTAGAGTAGTTTTAGTAAAAAATGATTGCCCAAAAATTTTAAAGGAAGTTCCTCTACCTTTCCCTCGCACTAACAAGAAGGGCAAATATGAAGCTTTGAGTCTTGAAATTAAAATAGAGAAGCTAGTTAAAAAATTGAAGGAGATAATTTCTAGAAATAATGATGTAAAGGATAACATGGGAGTTGAAGAAGTGGAAATACTAATAAAAAAAATAGGAAGAAAAGAAAGCTTGGGTTACATCAAAAATTGAGTACGATAAAATCCAAGAGGAGAGGATTCCTAAGAGGGTCACTTTGACCACTCTCTTTCCTTCTACTGAGTAGCTTATACTATGGCTTCACTTATATAGTTTTTATTTTTGTTTTCTTAGGAATGAGGTTTTTATACCACCAAACCTTAAGTTCTATGGAAATTATCCTTAAAAAAGATTTACTATTTTCAACTATAGAAAGGTTCAATAAAAAGCCTTAATTAGAGTTACATTTAGCTAGTGTTTTTAAAATGGGGCTTGCATAAATTTCTTTAAGCATTATAAGGAGGGAAATAAATGTTAGAAAATTTTGGCCATTTAATGGAACATACTTTACGATTGAAAGGGGATTCCATTTATTGTTCATTTTGTGTTGTTTTAAGATGGTGAAGATGATAAAGCATCCAAAAATGATATAACAAATAAATGCATTATGGGTAGTACTGAATTACAAAGTTCTAAATGGACTATATATTTTAAGGTGTTCTTGTATTACAATTATTTTAGGATCACAAGAACACAATAAATGCATTATGGACCAATGAACTACTTCCATGATGGACGAAAAGAAAATTGAAAAACATTAAAGTATGCACCAATAATAGCAGAGTTTAGTTGTATTTTAGAAGATGCAAACAAAAAATTCAGGTTGATACTTAAGAATTTGCATTGTATTGTAAATCCCATTATGCATTTCAAAAATAAGAGATGCATACAATACTAGAGAGGTTTTTTTTTTCTAAATGGATTATAGTAGTGATTTATCATGTAAATACTTCTCTTGGTTTGACTTGCATAAGGAAACCACAAAATCACCTTTTCCTGGGTCTAAAGTTCTACTTTTAGTAGTAAGTGGAATAGAAAAGTAACAAGACTCTCAAATAGTTTCCACCATTTCAAAAGTTTAAACCACATAGAGACCATTGCAACATACTCGATCCATTTTCACTTTTCACAATCATGGGTCCACCCATAATTATTATGATGATGACAAAGACATTTGTTGAAGGATTAACTAAGGCATCAATAGTGAAGCACTCTTTGGACATGGATGCATATTTAGTAAATTTTTTGAACTGCCATAATGTAATAATCTACATACTAGCACATCTCAAACTTGCAACTATATACGGATGCTATGATTCCATTGTTCTTCTTGGAAAGGCAATAGGGATTGAGCATTGTGAAAGTGTTCAAGTCATTACAACAACAAGGTGAATATATATTTCTAATTATTGTGATGACACTTTTTACTTGGGTCTCAATTAGCACAATGGTTAATCTTCATGATTCTTTGTGTCATCCTGTTAGTGTTGCTGATGGCAAATCTGAGTTTGCTATTATCCTTTATCCAACCATCTCCTATTTGTGATTCTTAAATGGCTTCAAAGGGAAAAAAATGCAGAAACAAAGGAGAGCCCATTTTCTTTACTTGATGCTTATGTTATATCAATTACATGTTAGGATTTGAGAAGTATTTAACTCTAGGAAGATAAAAGGAAAGAAACTTGGAAAAGATAGATTGAAGATTTCTTGTAAAGCATGGCTTGCTAAAGGCATCAATTCAGCTACTTTGTTTTAATCCTGTGAGTTATTTTCTTTTCATTTTATCTTAGTTTCTTAGCTTATGGTTTAGATAGTAATAGCTTGGCATTTAATTTTTGGATTTTCAATATTATTCTTATAGCTCTATTTTTTTGTAATTCTAGACTTCTATTTGATTGTCATAAAAGAGCTTATGTTGTCTTTGAAAAGCATCTTGAGCAATTAATAGTGATGTCTTAATGAAATTTCCTATTTAAGTCTAGAGGATCCAAAAAAAAATCTTTGATACTTTGAGATGACTAAAATAACTTCATTTTTAAAAAATTTTATTACCTTACTATTTTAATCTTGAAATTGTCAATTTTTTCTAAAAGCTGTATTGTTTGCAATTCTTCACAACTATTAACTAGCCAAATAAAAGTTGGTACTTTGAAATTTACAAAGCATTTTGGTATTTAAATAAGAGTGTCTTTTATGACATTGCTTGTTGATCTTAGAGGGTTTGGACAATTCATAATATTTAGATTGAAATGGAATAACTTTATTAGGAAGTTTTTCCTCATGTCAATTTATCTTGCTTAAATGTTCAAGATTTCACACAAACATAGCACATTAAATAATGAGAAATCCTAAAATGCATAATAGTGCAAGGTTTACAAAAGGAAAGGAAATATATTTGACAAAGTGTTGGACAAACATAGAATTTAAAACAATTTCCCTCCAAGAAAGTAATAATCAAGAAGCAACATAAAATTCAAGCCATGAAAACAATAATAAGTATGATGTAAGGAACTATGCATGTTTAAACATCATCTAAGAAATCATCAAATACTTATAAACAATCTACTATGAAATTTCCAATCACAAGACCACAAACAAGGAACACTTTATAGGTAAAGCTTAGGAAATGTCAAAATTCAAATCTACAAGCATGTGCAAATTGAAGGTATTCATGATTAACATAACCAAAAATCCTAAATATTTTAACATTATTGTGATTGATATATTTTATGTACCTTAATTATCACATTTTCTACTTTAATTTGGTTAAATAGTAAAGAAAGGAAATGATGTCAATTTTCACAATGATATATGTACTATCACTTAATCAAATGGAGATATCATTACTACAATAAAATGTATGAAGAATCAAAATCATTTCCTAAAAACCCTACCAAATTCTAAAAATTCACAAAAAATATTAAAATTTATGAGGAAATTCAAAAAACACATATTCCATGAACTCTAGAATTTACCATAGAAACCAAACAAAAAAGCAATAGAAGAAGATGAGGCTAATCCTATAGCAATCATTTAGGCATTTACTTTAAGTTTGTGTTAAAAGTCTTTATCTCAATTGGAGTTAGTCTAGTTGTTTCAAAGCTCATTGGCTTTGGTTTCCTTATATAACATACATATTGCTATCCATAATTCAAGAAATGAAATAAATCTTTATTACGTCTAAACCTGTATGTCACTATAATCAATAAATAAAAATTCAAAATATTCTCCAAGCTCATTTTAACAATCCTCAATATCAAAATCAAAATTGGTTTAAGTTTGTGTTAAAACTCTTTATTTCAATCAAAGTTAGTCTAGTTGGTTCAAAGCCCATTGGCTTTGGTTTCCTTAGATAACATAGATATTCCTATCCATAATTTAAGAAATGAAATAAATCTTTACTACATCCAAATATGTATGTTACTATAATCAATGAGTAGAAATTAAAGATTGTCCAATATCTTTTTAACAATCCTCAATATCAAAATAGGATGATAAATGCAATTCAAACAAAATTCTTCACCATGTTCAATGTTGATGAACTAGTAGCATAGGTTAGAACACTAAAAACTTTGAAAGCAAGGCAATCAAATAATCAATATAAAGCTTTTGTTACAAACTCAAAATGAAGACAAAGTGTAAGGTCTAGCCATTTTAATTTTAAGGACAATAAAACATCTCCTCATCGTTGCAAGAATGATTAAGTCAAGACAATTTACAAGATTCAAAATTAGAAAGTTCCATAGGTAGATTCATATTTAGAAAAAGAGGAGGCTTAAAATGTAGTTTCAAAAAAATGACACATAAAACAATTAGAATTTATTAAATTTACAATAGTATAATGTTTGCAAAAGAAAAGGGCATACATTTGACAAAGTGCTGGACAAACATAGAATTTGAAGCAATTTCCTACCAAAAAGTAAGAATCAAGAAGCAACATAAAATTCAAGTAATGACAACAATAATAAATATAATGTAAGAAATTTTGTAGGTTTAAACACCATCTAAGAAATCATCAAAGACTTATTAATAATCTACTATGAATCTTCAAATCACAAGACCACAAACAAGAAATGCTTTACAGGTTTCAAACCAAACAAAAACTTAGAAACATCAAAGTTGAAATCTACAGGCATGTGCAAATTAAAGGTATTCATGATTACCATAATCAACATCCTAATGTTTCAAAATAAATGTGATTGATGTATTTTATGTATCTTAATTATAAAAATTTCTACTTTAAGTTTGTTAAATAGTAAAGAAAGATAATGATGTCAATTTTCACAATGATATATGCACTATCACTAAACCAAATGGATATAAAATTGCTATAACAAAATGTATGAAGAATTAAATTCATTTCCTAAAAAATATATCAAATTCTAAAAATTCACAAAAAAATTATTCAAATTCATGCAGAATATCCAAAATCCCATATTCCAAAACCTCGAAAAAAATAAATAAATAAAATCAAATCAAAATTTACGATAGAAAGAAAGAAAGAAAGAAAGAAAGAAAGAAAGAAAGAAGAAGAAGAAGAGGCTAATTCTACAACAATCATTTAGGCATTTGGTTTAAATTTGTGTTAAAATTCTTTATGTCAATTACAGTTGGTCTAGTTGATTCAAAGCTCATTGGCTTTGGTTTCCTTATATAACATACATATTGTTATCCATAATTTACAAAATGAAATAAAGCTTTGTTATGTCCAAATATGTATGTCACTATAATCAATGAGTAGAAATTCAAAATATTGTCCATGCTCTTTGTAACAATCCTCAATATGAAAATATGTTGATAAATTCAATTCACATCAAAATCGTCACCATGTTCAATGTTGATGAACTAGTAGCATAGGTTAGAACACTAGAAACTTTGAAAGCAAGGTAATCAAATAATCAATATCAAGCTTTTGTTGCAAACTCAAGAGGTAGAGAAAGTGCAAGGGTCAACCATTTTATTTCTAAGAACAATAAAACATCTCCTCATTTTTGCAATAATGATTACATCAAGAAAATTTACAAGATTCAAAATCAAAAAGTTTCATAGGTAGATTTGTATTTAGAAGAGGATGAGGCTTAAAATGTAGGTTCAAAAACACAGTAGATAAAACAATTAGAATTTCTTAAATGCACAATAGTGCAAGGTTTGCAAAAACAAAGGGCATACATTTGAAACAATGTTCAACAAATATAAATTTAAAAGAATTTCCCTCCAAGAAAGTAAGAATCAAGAAGCAACATAAAATTCAAGCGATGACAATAATAATAAATATAATGTAAGGAACTATGCAGGTTTAAACACCATCTAAGAAATTATCAAAGACTTATAAATAATTTAATATTATTTTTCCAATCACAAGACCACAAATGAGGAATGCTTTACATGTTTCAAATAAAAAAAACCTAGGAAATGTCAAAGTTGAAATCCATAGGCATGTGCAAATTGAAGGTATTCACCGTTACCGTAATCAAACATCCTAAATGTTTTAGAATTAGTGTGATTGATGTATTTTATGTACCTTAATTATCAAAATTTCTCCTTTAAGTTGGTTAAATACTAAATAAATTGAATGATATCAATTTTCATGATGATATATGCACTATCACTAAACCAATTGGAGATATCATTGCTACAATAAAATGTATGTAGAATCAAATTCATTGCATAAAAACCCTGAAAAATTTTGAAAATCTACAAAAAAAAAATTCAAGTTCATGAAGAAATTCAAAAAATCCATATTCCAAGAACTCCAAAAAAAAACCAAAATTTATAGTGAAAACTGATGACCAATGAAGGTACCCCTATGCCCAACCATACGAATCACAAAGCATACACGTGCAACTTGGTTGAATTATGTGGACTCGTTAGTTTCTAGTGCACTAGTATTCTAGGACATGAATCTTGTCTTAAGTTCATTTGTTGTCTTCCCAACTACACTTGTGAAGTACAAAGGTATGGTTAAGTGTAATTGAAGCATATTATTTTTATTATTTTATGTTTTATGATTTTGATGCTTAAAGAGAGAGAGATAAAGTAATTTAATAAATAATTTAATTTAACTAACTAACTAATGAGGCCCCATAGATGTAGCAAATGCTACATCAACATGGGCCCATTGATAGGGCAACACCACATAAATTGGGCCCCATCGATGGTGGCCCGTTAATGAGGCCACATCAATGGGGGTCCATCAGTGTGACACATTGATGCTCATCATACCCCCATGACTAAATGAAAACTCATCATCGAGTTCCTTTACAAAATTGTAAAGGTATGCGATTATTGACTAACTCTTCAATAAAACAAATTGACTTGAAAAAATTCAGTGCCTGAGTGTATAGATCATGCAAATTATAAAAACATTGTGGTGTTCATGACACAAAATTGAAGACCATGATATGACTCTACAATAATTTGGATAGCACATCCTTTGATTGCATGAAGACAGTGGAGAAGATCAAATAGTCCTAGGCAGTGGTAGCCCTTGAGACTCTAAAGGACCTTCTCTAGCTCTAGGTAGGTGCAATAGCTGAGGCAGCTATGGTTGCAACCTTTGGTGGAAAGCAAAGGCATTTAGCAATGCCTTTATCTTCTCCTCCTTAGTCCAAGGATCATTCATAGTCCATGTGGCATCACCAATATGGGCTGGAATGGGAACATCCCATAGATAAGGCATTATTGGGAACATCTCCTTCATGTTAACAAACCAGGTAGTGAACTATTTGTGTTTGATGTCGAATACCCTGAATACACTTTGCAGCTCCTAGTAGTTGTTTATCCTTTTGGCTAGGTTCTCGACAATTGATTGTTGATTAGTGAATCGTGCATTAAGAAATTTGAGTTTAGAATTAGCCATTGCAAGCTTGTCCATGGTGTTCTTGTGGTGCTTGAACTTAGCCTTGTACAACAAGTATGAGATAGTCACCTATTTTTCGAGCTCTAACTGCAACCATATGATAGTCAAAAAGGCCATATTTGCATTAGAGAGATTTGAAAGATCCATATACTCTATCATCTTCTCGATTTGCAACTCCTTTTTGTGGATTTCCATCTTATTCTAGGCATCTATTCCATCAATGATGGGTTGCCAAACTTCTCTAACTTATTGGAGTTAATGGAGGGCTTTATTTACATTTGCCTTTGCCAACTAGATGTATTTTTTATTTACCTCCTTCTATATATTTACCTATTCTCCATAATGATCTTTAAATTTCTCAAATTTTAGAGCTTTATATTTCCAAGTGGCTACCTTGATTATCATTTTCTAGTAAAGGGAACACACCTCCTCCATGTAGAGATTTCTATTTTCTACTACGAATCTTCTCAATTCTATGTTTTCTCTAGTTAGTTACTCTTTCTCTTGATAGATGAAATTTTTTACCTGTTTCTTATGTACATCAACATTCTATAGGTGATTATTTTCTATCGTTAATTGAACATTCTCTTACTGGGTCTGATCCAAGGCATTTTGACTCCTTTTCTATGTGGCCTCTACCAAGGATTGATAAAATACCGTCATCTCCATTGCATCCTCAACCCCTTTTAGTTTTCTATGAAGTGTTTTCATAGCTTCATCTCTTATTAGTGCTAGGTTGAAAAATGTGGGATCAGCAATTTGGGCTCTTAGTTCAGCAACTTCCATAGCCACATGTTCATTCTACTCCTTAGCTATTTCAAGTTGCCCCTTTAATATGATGTTTTTGCCCCTTGCCTCCACTAGCTCTAATTGGGTTGCAATAATGTTAACTATAAGGTCAAAGACATCAAGAAACAATTACTTGGTTCCTACTAGTTAATCTAGTAGTTCTTCATGCTATGCTACATTTATTCTACCACTTGTGGTTCCTACGAACATTTTCACATCTTTGAGCACAATGATATCTAGTGCAGATGTCATAGGTGCAATGAGAGTCTTGGTAATATGATCAGTGACCACTTATGTTGTGGTCTCCTATCCTTAGTGCTACATCACCAATACACTTGCCCATTCATGCTCCTCCAAGAACATTGAGAAGGTCACAAGGCTCCCAGAAAATCTTGGGAGTGATTGTTATTCTATGAGAGATACTATGACATCTCTAGCACTCAGATTTGACCTTGTGGGTAGCTACATTCTTTGGGTTGAGAAAATGGATCCACCCTCATCCATCAAACTAATTGTTTGGGGCATCTCGTTGAGGTGACTCATTTCTAGTCTATAGATGGATGGGTCCCTGACACTCATGCTTGCTCATTGATCTTATTTACTTAAGTGTCATTCTCTTTATTCTTGCAATTGCTGGATAGTTGCAGTGATGTCTGGCACCATTGTCTATGTGGTAGGTGGAGGTGGTGGTCATTTCTCCTCTTCTTGAATTATCATTGTAGGCATCTTGGCCTTCATCATTTCCACCCAGTTGGAAATTGGAATAGTTCTAACAATATTATTGGTGTAATGAACTATCTCTCCCCTTTGATAGAGTTTCTTGATGAGGCATGGAAAGGAGAGTGCCTTTCTTCCACATTCATTTTATTTAAATCACTTCTCCATCTCTAGATAGATCAGTAGCATAAGGTTGACTAGGAATCTCTAACTTAGAGTAATTCCTGCTTGGGAAGAGAAGGCATTGATTTTTCTTGGCCTCATTGTGGGATTAAGGTGGAAGGCTACAACCTTGGAGTAAATCCTCTTTGCTAGTGTAAGCACTTCAAACTCCTTGTGGTTGACACCATAGCACCATTATATCCATTCTTTATTGATATTGGTGTGATGTCCAAAAATGTCAGTTGCTGAAACATTGAGAGGTCGATGGGTGTACAACCTATGCCTGAATCCATGCAAGGGCCATGATAGGAAATAAAAATGAGATTCCCTAAATGGTTTGGTTGATTATACAGGGACTTACATGATGTTAAAATGACCATTTGTAAGAGTGATTTGTAGAGTGTTATTTGAGGACACTAGGATAGTGAACAAGAGTATAGCGGAGTGTCCCAGCCCAAAAATAATTATGTGAGCATGCAGATATGTATTGAATGGAAAAGAAATGTAGGAGTTATGCTTAATATTAGAGAAAAATGCCTAGAAAAGAAATGAAATAGAGCTTGAGAACAAAGAAATGCATCGTCCAAAAATTGGGGAGCATAACTTTTGCTAAATAGGAGGTGAGAATGGTATGTGACATCAAGTAGGCATAGTGGTAGTGCAGCAGTGTAGTTAGAATCTTTGGGATGTCTGGGACATGTAGCTAGTGACTACAATGGAGGCTAAACCTATTGGGTTGGGTGTTGCCATGTTCTACGAGTGTAATGATGGACTGGGTTCTGGTAGTTGCCAAGGTGTGAAGCTTGAATGCTCAAATGTGGGTGTCAAGGATGCTTAGACAACTGAAATGCTCAATGCTCTTTTGAGTTACCAACCCCTAGAGTGCTAGTATTCGGGGTATTTATAGGGCTACATTTAGCACAAAATGTGGATTGGGTGCCATGTGGCATCAGTTCCACATGGCATGAGCATAGACAAGGTTACATTAACATGTTATGCTCTCATGAGAGTAGTTAAATGTTATGCTCTGAAGGACAACAACAGGTACCCATAGATCGTGGAACTGTGAGAAAACTACATAGACTGCATCTACTAGAGTTTGAGAGACCATAATGTACTTACAAACAATGTTAAAATAGTGGAACTTGGAGACTATGCTCTGGGACTACGTCTTCCCCCTCTTTTGAGTAGGGTCAAGCATAGGGACAATTTTGGGAATCAATGGGGGGATGCAAAAGAAATGCAAACTACTGATCTTGGTTGCCAGAGGGATGTTAGAGTTGAGACGAAGACTGATGCCAAGTTCTAAGGGATTTTGGAGGCTATTAGAGGCTTTTCTCAAGTGTCAAGCTAGCTACGCTCTAGAGTGTAATACAAGACTTACTGAAAATTTGCAAAATTTTCATTTTTTAGACTGCTTACATTGGCTACACTAGAGAGTGTAGTAGATCATACCAAGGATACTTAGCCAAATTTTGATGAAATCTACAATCTTCCTTCATGGCATGTTGGCTATGCTCTAGGGTGTAGCAAGATAGGTAGCCTTGGAAGTTAGGAAATGTGCCAAATGTGTTGTCCATGTCGAGCTGGCTTAACAAGTCCTTGTCCAACACTTAGGCAAAGCTAGGCACTAGAACTTGTGTCACTCTTACTACACTATAAAGCATAGTAGAGCATAGAAACCTAAAAGATGGAATATTTTTTGAACTATTTTGTCTATCCCAAGTAACCCTTGACTTCTAGCTCAATACTTTGGTAAATTAGGCATGAAGGTGTGTGCTATGCTAGGGAGTGTAGAAGGCAGACTAAGAGCATAGTAGGACAGAAAAATTTTCATGAAACTACTTTTAACACTTAGAAAAATCTTGCAAAATAGGGTTCAATATGTGCTACGCTAGCTATGCTAGAGAGCATACCACCCACACTGTGAAACAATTTGTCAAGTTTTGACATTTAGATAAATTTTTTATTGAATTGCAGAAGTCCAAAATTGCTGGTGTTTCGTTGGCCCTTTTATGTTGATGTCTAGATGATTGACCCAAGAGATTTTGATAAAGAATATGAATCACCATGGTGAACAAGACATGAACACCACTCATTAGTACTCAATTAGACAATGCTTCACTATGCTTGAGAGTGCTAAGGAAATACAGTATGGTAGGAAATAGGTTAGGGAGATGGGTTAAGGGATAACAAGTGGGAAGGATGTTCATGGTGTATGTGGATATAGGACGTAGTATTATGATGGCTTGTTGCCAAAGCATGATCCCTTGTCAGAGTGCTTGTGAGGGAGTTAGCATGCAGAGGTGGCTTACCCTCAGGGTTTCGACCTCTTGTTGGAGTGGTCGTGAGATAGTCGATCCAGGGCTAGACCGATTGTGAAGTAGCACCTTTGCTATTTACTTGGATACTTATTTCATCCCTTTTTTCTTTTTCTATTGGTTTTATTCTTCTTGCCCTTACCTTTTCTTTTTATTTTATTTTTTCTTTCTTTTTTTTAATGCTTTCTTTTTTCTTTTTGATTTTTCTTTCTTTTGTCTTGCTAAGTATACTACGTGCACTCAACAAAATTTTCTTAGAGGCAACCATGTTGCATATGTAGGACAAGTGTTTCCTCCCCAAGATGAGTTGTGTTACATCTGTTTGGAGCTTTGACCAGCCCACAAAGGCCTTCCATATGACAAGTTGCATTATGTCCATCATGGGTTTTGCAGTTGATTGTGGGAAAGGTTCCATGTACATTAGGAATGCTTGTAGGAAGTGTGGGAGAATGTAGGATCAAGAGGTAGAGATGAATTGGCTAGAGGATCAGTAGAGATGTGTAGTCTTAGGTAGCTTCATGAGCCAAAGCAGACACATTAGAGTGATGTAGTGACTTGCCACTACAACGAAATGCATGTTTGAATGATGCCACTGAGGCTTCATCCTACAAATGCAACATAGAGAAAACAAAAAAAAAACAACTACCACATGAGATGAAGAGAATTCTTGTTTGCAAAGGATACTATAAGGGCTAAAAATGTTGTGTCAGTCACAGGTATATGTAGTGTCCAAAGTAGGAAGGTTAGTGTATGAGTTAGCAATAGTAGGCTCCAAAAAATTTGGCAGCCACACCAGAAGAGAGCACCCAAGTGGCTAGAGGTGGTGGTGATGTAAGTGCTCGAGAGTTCTTACCAAAGGTAGGATCCAAGAAACCTAGCAACATGGCAAAGAATCACGCTACTAGACACTCTTCCAAGCTGAGGCAATGGTGAGGGCCAAAGGACGAAAGTGTTGTGGGTAGGCCACAATACCTTTGGTTCTCTGGTGTGTAATGCTGATGGTGAGAGATTTGACCAAGATGATTGGTGATGATGGTGGTAGCTCTAAAATATTATCAAGATGCCAAAATTAATCTCCAGAAGATTAGCAAGAATGCCAAGGATGGTGATGTTACAAATGTCCTAGAGGGTTTTTCCTTGATGATGTGAACTTCATTCTAGAACTACAACATCCCATCCCATCCTACTCGAGAGGTGTGGGTAGGCAACAGAGGGTTGGAAGTATTCAAACTTACTTGTCTATAGAACTATGTGTGTTGAACTATGAGTGCTAAATTGTGAACCCAATTTTAGGTCCTAGTAGACTACATGCTGTTCTAGTTTAAGGTCCTAGCAAACCATTGTGCTAGTTTAACATTGTAGAAAATGTTGGATGGCTAGTTTAAGGTCATAGTAGACATTCTATGCTAGTTTAATGTCATGGTCCAAAGACATTTTGTGCCAGTTTAACATTGTAGTGGACGTTCTGTGCTAGTTTAACATCATAGGGGATGTTCACTTACCTTGCTTTATCATTGGTGCAACACTACATACTAGGTGTAGTATGGCTTTAGGTACAAGTGGTTAATTGGATTGGTAGACTCACTATCATCTAGATCAGCAAGCTTGAATGCTCCATTGTCATAGGAATTTATGATGTAAAAAGCCCTTCCTAGTTAGTTGAGAATTTATTCGCAGGCTCGCAAATGACCTTGAGAACTAGGTCACCCTTCTTGATCAAGCATTGATGTTGATTGTGATGGTGCTTCTATCATTTCATTTCTTAGTACCACTTGATACAATCAAGTGTTTGTAGATGCTTCTCCTCCATAGAGTTGAGGTCAATGATTCTCAAATCATTGTTCTAAACCTAATAAATGAAGCCCAAGAGGACCATACGGTGTGATGGAACCTACAGTTCAAGAGGTAACATTACTTTATATCCATACACAAGACCATATGGTGTCTTACCTATTACTGTTCTACATGTTGCACAATAGGCCCATAATGTGTAGACTAGCTATTCATGCCATTGTTGCTTGCTGTTGCTAAGCATCCTCTTTAAAAAGTTAATGATGACCTTGTTTGTAGCCTCTACTTGACCATCTGCCTATGGGTAGTATAGTGATAAAAATGAATATTTGATGCCAAGACTTTCACAAAAGGCTTTAGTTTCTACACTACTAAATTGTGACCCATTGTATATGACTATGGTCATGGGTAAACCAAATCTAGTTACTATGTTATTTAGGATGAGTTTGAAAACCTACTATGATGTTTTCTTCCTAAGGGGAATGGCTTCAACCCACTTGGTAAACTATTTAGTTGTTGTAATGATGAAGCTATGTCCTGCGAAAGACTTAGGTGTTATGAACCCTATGGTATCCAACCCCCAAAGTTGGAATGACCATGTGGTTTGTGTAGTATGTAGTTCATTAGGTGGCACATGCATTAGGTTACCATGTCACTAACACATGTCATATGTCCTAACCTTGGAAATGCAATTGCACTCCATGTAAGGCCAATAATAGCCTAGACATTTGATTTTTGCTATCATTGCCTTGGCGGCTACGTGGCCTTTGCATAGTTCATCATGGACTTGGTTGACAATCATTTGCTCTTGACTACCACTCACACAAGTTAATAGTATTCCATTATAGGATCTGTGACATAAGGTACTATCACCTACAAGGATATATTGTTGTAATTGCTTTTATATTATGTCTTTTTGGGTAGAGGTTAGATGTTGCGGAGGCTCTTCCTATTGGAGGTATGTCTTAATATCATCATACCACTCTTAGGCATGAGCTATGCTTGTTACTTCTCTAGATGCGATGCTTTTTGTTCAAGTTATAGGTTTAGTAAAATCCATTACCGAAGTGGGCAATGCAAAAAACATGTTGGGTGCCATGCTTAAGGCTAAAGTAGCTAATGCATCAGCAATGGAATTTTCATTATGGGGAATATGTTGGACATCAACAGTTACAAAGTTTTTGAATAAGTGTTTCACCAAATCATAATAAAGTTGTAAATGTTATGCCTTACAAGTATAAACCTTTATAACTTGATTGATGACTAGCTAAAAATTGCCTTTGACTGCTATGTTTTGGATCCCTAACTCTTGAGCTGCAAAGAAACCTCTAAGGAGACCTTCATACTTCACCATATTATATGTGCAAGGAAATGCAAAGTGATATGTGAAGGGTTGGATCTCCCTGGAGGAAAATGTGGTAATGGTAGTAGCACTGCCACCTTATGTGGTTGAAGCATCATGAAAGTGCAAAACTACCTCAAAGTTTGTAGGTAGTTGACTTATGCTATTGAAATGCTCATCTAGAAATTCTAGATCTATTATTTCTTGATTGTCTATGGGTGAAGTTGTGAGTTGTGCAGCTATTGCTTAAGATTTTATATATGCTTATGCTATGTAGTGCAGGTCAAAATCTACAGTTATTGTCTTCCATTGTGTGATTTAACTACTTTTGTTTATGTTCATTATAATTTCCTAGAGTACATTGGTTTTGCAGATGATGTTAAATTAATTGCAGAAAAGATAGTGTCTTCATTTTTTGAGTGCAAAGACTAAGGCAAGACAGTTCTTCTCTACATCATTGAATTTTACCTCATGCACCACTAGTGCATGGCTTAAGTAGTAAATAGGAACCTTCGAGCCATCGTCTTGCTTTTGGCAAAGTAGAAAAGTAATGGACATGTCTAAGGTTGCAAGGTAAATGTAGAATCGCTTATCTCCTTATGGAGGGTAGACTGTTGGAATTTGAGCTAGCTCCTTTTTGAGGTTGTCAAATGCCTCTTAACATTCCTTTTTGAGAAAATGTTGCATTAGTTGCAACTTATCAGTCAACCTTGTGATAAGCCTATGTATGAATTGTACTCTGTCTTGTAACCTATGTAGCTCCTTAAGGTTTGCTAGCGGTGCTAATTTGGTAATAGCCTTAACCTTATCAAGTTCTACAAATATACCTGCTTCTGATACTACAAAGCCTAGCATGTGACTAGTTTTGATGCCAAAGACATACTTTTTGGGATTTAGCCTAAGGTCATGTCTAAGGCAACATTTGATGATGTAGTTCAAGTCATTTGCATGCTTGTGAGCTAACTTGGACTTAATTGCTATATCATCAACGTAGTCATTAAGTAAGTCTTGTAGATAGTCACTAAAGATATATGTCATTGCATGTTGATAGGTTGCTCCTACGTTCTTTAGTCCAAAGGGCATCATTTTATAGCAAAACATACCCCAAGGGGTTATGAACATGGTAATGAGTTGGTGCTCTATGTTGTTCTAAATTTGGTTGTACCCTAAGAATCCATCCATAAAGGACAACAAGGCATAACTAACCATAGTATCAATGAGTTGGTCAATACTAGGCAATGGGAAATCATCTTTGATAGTCATCTTGTTTAGGTCCTGGAAGTCTATGCAAATATGTATACTTCCATTTTTCTTAAGGAAAGCTATGATGTTTGAAACTTAGTTGGCATATTCAACTGCCTGGATGAAACCAGCTTTGTAAACCTCAGTTGTTTCATTATGAATGACCAATGCCACCTTAGGCTTGACATTACAAGCCTTTTGTTTAACTAGTTTTATACGAGGATCCAAGATAATGTCATGCTGTATTATGCGAGTGTCTAAGCCCAACATGTCCTCGTAGGACCATGCAATTGCCTTGACATTATCATTGAGAAATTTAGAGATGCTTTGTTTGGTTTGAGGCTCTAACAAAGAGCTAAGTTTCAATGTCTTCACCTCACCTTTGCATGTTACTATAGGGACTTCTATGAGAGGATCCTTAGTTACATCACCTGCTTCTAAGTGTAGAGCTCTAACTAGATGGTTTGGCTAGTCTAGAGATGTCTCTAAGGATGCTATGATTGTGTCATAAGTTATATGTTCGAAGTCTAGGAGCTCAATGTTTATGCATCTCGTGAAGCCATCATAAGGTCCAGTTAAGACTAAGTGTGAATAAATACTCTTGTATGCGTTCATTATACAATCCTACTAAGAAATCCTACAAAATAACTAAAAAACTATCAAGTAGCACCTGTCTTAATAAGGAAAAATGCATAAAATAAGGAAGAAAATGTTATGAAAATTCACTTAACTGTGTAGTATGTAAAGTAATTTTGGGGCCTTAATTGGCTATAAAATTGCTAATTTAAGGTCGTAACAGACCATAGTTTATGCGAGAGACATGGATTTTAGCAAGGCTTGGAAGCTTTCAAATATGGGGCTAAGCTGGATGTTATTACGCAATCCAAAAAAATGCAAAATATTTTCTAAGTATAAGGGTGCTGGAAAAGTTGAAAAAATTTTCTAACTCTAGGTGCTATGCTCATCTCGCATTATGCATAAGACACATGCTAGTTCTACATTACACATGGGACATAGAATGCCCTAAGAGGATGACACGTCCTTCAACTCAAAAGGGTATAAATAGGGATTTTACCATAGTAAACCTATCATTTTCAAAGTTAAGGCAAATAGTCATCAAGTGTAGCATGGCTAAGGTAAAGGAAGATAGAGCATAGCAATGATAGAGAAGAAGTTAGAGCATAATAGAGAGAAAAGAAGAAGGCAGGAGCATAGAAACCAACCATGACATGTTAAAGTGAATGCCAGCACCTCAGCCTCACCAACATAGATGAAGGAGAGCACACAATGGGGTGCCTTCCTAGGGCATGCATAGAGGACCGTAGGGAGACGTTGTTGAACAAGCAAGGCAATATGCTCTACCCTTGTTGATTTTCTTTCCTTAATTTTTGTATGCTTTGGGGTTTTGGGATTTTTAGGGCAACCTACCATGGGTAGGGACCACTGCCATTACAATAGTTTTCATGAGTTATGTAAAGGGGAGGGACTGAATTTAGTACATTTTTTGTTTGGAATTCTAAAGTTTTTTAACATGAGCATTTGGTATCCCATGCACAATGCAGAACAAATGGTTTATGTGATAGTTCTACATTGTCATCGACACTAAGTGCATTGATGATGTAACTTGTACTATTGACATTGAGTGTGTCTTTATAGAACTTCATGGATTGGTTTTCTAGCCATATAGGATTGCTTTCATTAAGGACCAATTTTCCTTGATCAATCATGCATTGAATGTTATCTTTCAACACCAAGCAATAGTTTGTGTCATGGTCATGAAATTGGTGGTAGTTGTAGAGCCAGTCCAATTTGAAGTTTTTAGATACTAGGGGCTCATTTGGCATTGTTGCAGAAGGGTTTTTAAGGACCTCTAGTACCTCTCATGGCATTTTCATGCATCCTTAGACATTTTTTTATGCTAAATGCACCTAGCACTAAGAAACTAGTCTAACAGCTTTAATAGCTTAATGGGAAAGGGGGTGAACTTTGAGTGATCTTTGCACTCAAAGTTTGTCCTTTGGGGAGCTTTCTCCATGGCTGTTGATGATGCGGGTTGGTTGGTTCTCACAGTGCCAGAACCCAATGCCTTGTTGTTGTTGGCTAGGGGTTTAGGCACCCTGGCTATTAGCTTAGTGTTGTTGGGCTTGGCTTCATTAGCCATAGTTACAACAATTGTCATAGCCATTCCATTTTCTTTGTCCTTTTTTGTATGTGCATTTTTGTAGGACACATAGGTTAGGTCCTTACTAGCTTCTACTATGTCTTGTATGCTCTTCGTTTGAGCAAAAGTTTGGCTAAGAGAATGCGATGCTAGGTACTACAATGTTGACTTGATAAAGTTATTTACTACATCCTTAAAAATAGCTAGAAGATGAGTTTCTACTATCAGCTCATGAATTTCATTGAGGGAAGCACTCCAACATTGTATAAATTTTTACACTGGATTTAATGCCCCTTGTTTGATGTTCATTAGTTGGTCTAAGGTGGCCTTGGGCTTCAAGTTATACTTGAAGTGAGTTACAAATTAGTTTAGTAGCTCCTCTAAAGTTGAAATGGAGGCTCTAGAGAGTGCATGGTACCAATTAAGAGCTTTGCTAGTCAAGGACATGATAAAGGTATAGATGCTTGCATGTGGCCATGCTTGCAAAAGCAAGCACTTGAAACAAAAAGTTACCAGGTAGGCGTTGGGATCCCCCTCATCATTGTATTTCATGAATTAGGGAAGTTGGACCCTAGGGGGATATGTTAGTAATGAAACTACAAGACTAATGGGACCATCCTAATAGAAATCCATCACATGGATTATTTCTAAGTTGGTCGCTTCAAGGCACC
This sequence comes from Gnetum montanum, assembly GCA_015680685.1. NCBI lineage: Eukaryota > Viridiplantae > Streptophyta > Gnetopsida > Gnetales > Gnetaceae > Gnetum > Gnetum montanum. The sequence continues at coordinate 200,779 of MNCI01036292.1, read as the reverse complement.
TAGCCTCCTTCGTGAGAATTTGAATGAGTTAGAATGCTTGGTCCAAACTCAGAGATGCCATAGAGGGTTGCATTGGCTGTACTACTGGTGGTGCCATCGAAGTGGCCCATAGCCTTGTTTTGGGTTGTGCCACCACATGTGATGCTTATTGAGTCTACTGTTCTGTGTATTGTGGCATGTATGATAGCTATGCCATGGGCACATAGGTCATGGCCTAGCACATGGTTGAGGCTTGGGATGTTGTTGGCTGTGCTATTGAGATGGTTGGGATAAAGAGAATGTGACCTATCTATAGTTCAGATATGGGCATCGTGTGCACAAATGATAGTGTTGGCATCACGAATGCTGGTAGGGAAGGCTGCACAGGCTATGAGAAGATGACAAAGAGAAAAGTGGTAGAAGGTCCTATTTCACATGCAATACTTGATGGCTAGCTACCACAAGTGGGGACTTAGGTTGTGGAAGTGACACTACTACCTTAAAGAAGACGGAGGACTATGACTGGTGTGGCACAAAACTGGAGGTAGGCTATTGGACATAGGCATAAAATGGGGCACTGCTATTTAAATGGGACTCAAGCTCCTCCTATCCATCCTAGAGGAGCTCATCATAGTTTGATATTGCATCTTGTTCTTTCGGCACACTCACCCTAATAAGTTGGTCTAGGATCCACTTAAAGTTGTTAGTGAGTGGGATGACCACGTTAGGCATGAAAAAAAAACTCCTTTCCATTTCAATGGATGATTTTAAAACTGCATAAATCTTTGCATAAAGGAAATTATATCATTTTTCTTTCAATGCCCTATGTTCAGGTGATTGGTTATGCAGTCTAAGAGACTACCATTGTGGTTGTACTAGATTGAGCGGTTGCTCAATGTCTCCTACTTGTTGAATGGGAAAAGCCACCTCCATGCTCAAGGTAGAAGTCAAGGTTTTAATGGGGTTCATGTTGTTTTTTAGAAAAAATATAAGAAAAGAAGGGTTGACAAAAACATTGAAGTGTAGAAAACGTTCAAAAGAAAGTGACTAAGTATGCAAGCTATGAAACTAGGTCAAAAAATGACTAACTCTGGAAATGATGTGAAAACATGACTATCTCTAGTGTTATGCTCATTACACTTTAAGGGATTGTTACACTTTAAAAGGTTATTACACTCTCCAAAACACTTAGAGCTTGATATGACAGACATAGTTGGGCTTTTCATCCTATGGGGTTCTAGGGAAACTAACAACTATGATTAATCTACATCAACCAAAATGTAGACAACTCCTGCACTAGCCTATGATCTAGCTACTACCATGGTAGGTTCATAGGGGTGTTACATTTACACTAGATTGCCACTAGTAATAGGGATGTAGAAAGCACATGTGACTACCCTTGAACACAAAAGGAATAGGAGGCCCTCCTTCTAGCACCAAAAAACTGTGACATGCGAAAATGTTGGTGGCTAGAAGATCGAGAGGTTGATGGGTGTACAGCCTAATTCTAAATCTATGTGAGGTCCATGCTAGAAAATGAAAATTAGGTTCCCTAAATAGTTTGGTCAATTAGACAGGGACTTACATGGTGTTAAAATGATAGTTTCTAAGAGTGGTTTATAAAACATTACATAATGACACTACGATAGCAAACAAGAGTGTAGTAGAGTGTCTCAGCCTAAAAATAGTGATGTGAGCATGTAGGTATGCATTGAACACTAGAGAAATGTAGGAGTTATGCTTAATATTAGAGAAAAATGCTTAGAAAAGAAATGAAATAGAGCTTGAGAATAAAGAAATGTACTACCCCAAAACTAGGGAGCGTAACTTTTAGTAAAAAGAAGGTGAGAATGGTACATGGTGTCAAGCAGGCATAGTGGTAGTGTAGTAATGTAGTCATAGTCTCTACGACACCTAAGAAATAAAGCTAGCAGCTGCAAGGGAGGCTAAACCTACTGGGTTGGCTATTGCCATGTTCTACGAGTGCAATGATGGACTACATTCTGGTGATCGCCAAGGTGTGAAGCTCAGATGCTTAGATGTGGAAGTGTTAGGGATGCTTAGATAGCTAAAATGCTCAATGCTCTTTTTGATTTTCCAACCACTAGAATGCTAGTCTTTGGGGTATTTATAGGGCTACATTTAGTATGAAATGTGGATCAGGAACCACATGGCATGAGCATAGACAGGGTTACACTTACATGTTATGCTCTTATGAGAGTAAAAAAATGTTATGCTCTTAAGGACAACATTGGGTACTGAGAGATTGCGGAATTGTGACCACACTACCCAAACTACATGTGCTAGAGTTTGAGAGACCTCAATGTAGCTACAAACAATGTTAAAATAGTGCAACTTGAAGACTACCCTCTGAGAGTACGTCTCTCCGCTCTGTTGAGTAGGGTCAAGCATAAGGATAATTTTGGAAATCAATGAGGGGTGCAAAAGAAATGAAAAATACTAATCTTGGCTATGAAAGGGATGACAGAGTTGAAACAAAGGATAATGCTAAGTTTTGCAGGCTTTTGGAGGCTGTTAAAGACTTTTGTCAAGTGTCAAGTTGGCTATGCTCTAGAGTGTAACACAACACTTAGTGAAAATTTTCAAAATTTTGATTTTTTACGTTGGTTACGTTGGCTACGCTAGAGAGCATAGTAGAGTGTAGCAAGGAAAATTAGCCAACTTTTGATGAATTTTTCAGCCTTCCTTCATGGCACAATGGCTATACTCTAGGGCATAGCAAGATAGGCAACCTCAGAAATTAGGAAATGTGTCAAATGTTTTGTTCACGTCGAGCTAGCTTGATAGGTCCTTGTCCAATACTTAGGAAAAATTGGGCATTGGAACTTGTGTCACACTTGCTATGCTATAGAGTATAGTATAGCATACTAACCTGAAAGATAGAAAATTTGCTAAACTATTTTGTCCATCCCAAGAAACCCTTGACCACTTCTAGTTTGATACTTGGGCAAACTAGCCACAGAGGTGTATGCTACACTAGCTATGCCTTGAAGTGTAGTAGGTAGATTGAGAGCATAGCAGGACACTTAGAAAAACTTTCATGAAACTACTGCTGACACTTAGAAAAATCTTGCAAAATAGGGCTCAATGTATGCTACACTATAGAGTGTAGCACCCACACTTAGAATAATGTTGTCAAGTTTTGACATTTAGAAAAATTTGTTGTTGAACTATAGAAGCCCAAAATTGGTGGTGTTTCAACTAAACGTTTCTTACATTGGGATCTTAGTAAGGGTTTCTCCTATTTCAAGCAAGCTAGGCACTACAACAATGGCCTACACTGAGTACGACACTAAGATGTCCTTGATTTTCACTATTGATCTAGGTTGCCTATTATTGTAGAATGAAAATGTCTCTCCCATATCCCACTTCCTAGTGGAAGTGATGATTGGCCATATGGAAGAGGCCTTTAGTTGGTCTTGTACTTCTTTTGCTGCATGCTCTAGAAAAGGGCCAAAGTTTAACTCTTGGAGCATTGAGTTTTGGACCTTCCTCAATTTGATTTAATTCAGACAAGCCTCTATTAAGGTCACCTTGAGGTTTGCTACAAATGTTCTATTGCTACTACTGTTGGTTCTACAATTTTCCTAATAGATTCCACTTTTGTCTCTTCCGTGAGAAAACCTGTGGCATGGGTTGCCAATGGTTCTTCTTAGGGCTATTCTTAGCCCCTTCCCATTTTGGGCTGTCTCTCCCTTGGTTAGGATGGTCCTACTTCCTACGAGTGCTTTCCTTTTGGTTCCATCTATGTTTACAACACATCAATGGATTAGTAGATGTAATGTGTAGCTGTAAAGTTTTGAATACCTTTTCTTGTTAGTTAGTTAGTTACACTTTAGCTAAGGTTGGACCATGGCATATTGATTATTTTATTAATTATTTATTATAATTGTCACTGGAGCTTGTTGGAAAGGATTAAATCTTGTAATTTAGTATTTAATAGTTGATTTTTTAGTTAAACCTTTGTGGGAGTTAGAAAATTGTGAAACATTTTCTATCAAAAGTGGTACATTTGTGGCCTCTATGATGAAGAGCTTACCTTTAGTAGTTGTAGGGTCAATGAATGGATTGATTGGGATAAATGATTTGTGAGTTATGGGTTTCGAAAAATTGAAACACTCCTTTGGCATTTATGGAAAAATGTAAAATTTTCTAAGTGGGGTCATGCCTATTTATAGTATTTTCCCCTTATGTGGATGGGGCTTCATATATGAGGCCTCATATATGGGTTTGCTCTATCAATGAAATTGGGGTCCATGGAATTCTAGAAAAGCCAAGAATATAATAAAATCATTGAAGAAGATCTTTGAAAGTTAAAAAATTTAAAAATTTGATAGATAACATATTTAATGAACAAAATATGTAAAGAAGCACATGGGCTAATGTGGAAGATGGGTGTATGAAAGATTCTGGTTGCAAGAATGACTAAGGATAAGGTGCTTAAGAAGCCTAACTAAGGGATATGCAAGTGGATCCTCCCCATAATAGGCACATGCCTTGTTTGCGCTTGCATAACCTTAACCTGAGGAGACCATGGGCCCCATAGGTGACTAATGGTTGATGAAAGTTAAGGATTAAAACCCAAAAGATTCTACCTAAGAATTCAAGTACATCAGACCAAGACATGGAACCAAGGACATGGACATCAGTAGTGAGGTAAGTTATGGTCAACAGAGATAGATGATGAAGAAGGTAAAATGGAATTTTGAATTGAGGTTATGAGAAGTCCCTTATGAATTTTATGTTTAAAATGAGCTAAGAAGATCCATTTTTAGTCTAGACTAAAACCAACATCTTTTAGTGACTTCGCATCACCACTCTAAGACTGATCTATCCCCTTAAGACACAAGAGTGCTTCCACAAAACAACCACCATTTCACAAAGGGAAAAAAGAAGAAGTAGAAAGTAAGAGAGGACCTTAGTTAGAGGGGACCTTCAAGCATGGATAACATGTTTTTCTAGTCCCATAACTAGTGCTTGTAGCTCAGTTATTTGTCTAAGGGAATTCCCATCATGTTTATTATTTTTGTATTTTGTTTTTATTTTGTTTTGTTTTTTTTCTCATTTTGAATGGGAACCACACCATGCAAAGACTTTATTTGACTTCCTATTAGTGGTTAGAATGGAATAGTAAGAAGTATATGAAAACACTCAAGAATTCAAGTAAGTAGAAGAGTAGAAAGAGTACTGAGTTTCCTTGAAGTCACACACTATTCAAACCTTTGAATGCTTCTCAATTGTAGAACTACCAAAGTTGTAGTTTATTAATGTTTTATTTAATGAAAGGGATCTCACACTTCCAAAATAAAAAAAATCATAAAGTTGGTGGATGGGTGGATGTCGTGGACACACTACCTGTTCCATGAAAAAGAAACAATGACTAAGTCATTAGTACAAAAATTTAAAAATAAAAACTAGACATTAGCAAATCAAACATTAAGAACAAACCACCATTAGTAGTAGCCCCAACACAATTGTTTCCTGTTGGCAATAAACCACTTTTATTAGCAAAAATTTGAAAATCACACTTAAAAAAAAACAAAGTGTAATATATAAGAAAGTGTAAAATATCTAATAAAGATTCAAACATATTAATGATGGTGTAGAACAGAAAAATGGTATAAAAATAGGACAAATTTTGAAAATCAAAAAGTTATAGAATAAATAACTTGCAAAAGGAAAAATGTGAAAAACAAAAAATAGAAAAAATAAGGAGCATATGGATGATTTAGCATGGATGGTTGTCTTCCCCATGATTGAGTTGGAAGGAGGAGATCCAAAAAATTAAGCATGGTTGTCTATCCATTAAGGTAGTTATTGCACTGGCTTTCTTGGGCTCATGGAAAAGCTTTACTTGTTGGATGCTGACCAACTACTTGTTATTTAGGCTCTTACGTTTGTATATGGTCATGCTTCCCAGAAGGAAAGGTTTTGTCAATTGTATAAGGTCCTTTCCACAATGTTTGAAATTTGGTTTTTTGAAGTACATGTGTACGATTCCACTAGAGAACCTTAACTCCCAGTTGAAATTTTACTTTTCATATTCTTAGGTCATGTCATTGTTTGTTGAATGCCTTGTGCACTTCATTCAAAGATAGGACCACCAGTCGATTTGCATCTAGCATGTTAAGATTAATGAATCTTTCTTTTCATGCTAGGCTTAGGTAAATATTCAGTTCATAGGTTGTTGAGAGTGTATAAGGCTTGGATTAAATTAGAAGTATTGGAAGTTTCTTATATACTAGCTCATAGGGAGAGTAACCAATTGGCAGTTTCCATGTTGAGTGGTAGGGTGATAGGGCATCATTGAGTTTTGTGCTCCAATCTCTCCTATATTTTCTTATGGTCTTTATTAGGATCTTTGTAATTTTCTTGTTACTTACCTTTGCTTGACCATTGGCTTGGAGATGATAGGGTGTTGTTAATTTATGTTCAACCCCCAAGTGTTGCATCAATTTTCTAAAAGTGGCAACTGTAAAATGAGTTCCATTACTAGAAATCAATGCATGTGGTACCCCAAACCTATTTACAACATTTTTTTGTACAAATCTAGCAATAGTAAATGATGTACAATCAGTGACGATTATTGCTTCTACCCATTTGGTGTAGTAGTTAACTGCTACGATGATATATGCCTTTCCATTGGACATGGGCATGATGGAACCCATGAAGTCAATGCCCCATAGTCAAAGGGCTCTAGTGGCTAAATCCACTATTGAGGACCCTTCATTCGAGTAGTCATCCCACCATCTCTTTGATAGCACTCACAAGATTAGAAAATTTAGTGGATGTCGTTGAAGATTTTAGGCCAATAGTATCCTACCATAAAGATTTTTATAGTCATGCATCTCCTTGCATAGTAGCCTCTATAAGGGCCTTCATGAGCATCTTCAAGAATGCATAGTTTATCAACATTAGGGACACATCAACAAAGCAAGCCATCAATGAACACCTTGTAAAGGTATCTATTGATTTCCATGAAGTACTTTACCTGATGAAGAAACCATTATTTCCTCCTAAAGTGTAGATCCTATGACATCTCTTGAGTGAGAAGGTTAGTGAGGATGCCATCATACCATTTTGGTTCAGCGAGCACTTGGTCATTTATTGCTCTTGTAAAGAGAAGTTTGTCTAGAAATTGATTAGAGTGTGGACTCTTCTCTTTTTTATTATCCCATCTTAATCAAGAGAGGTGATTAGCAATCACATTCTTAGTCCCTTTCTAATCTATCATTATGAGATCAAATTCCTATAAGATCATAAGCCATCATATGATATGAGGACTTACCATTAGCTTATTCATCAAGAAGTAGATGGCACTGTGATCCATGTGCACAAAGATTTTGTAGCCAAGCACATAGTACCTAAACGTTTTAAGAGCATACACCACTACCATTAATTCTTTCTCAGTTGTGATGTAATTTAGTTGTACACCCACAATGCTTTGGCTTGTACAATGGATGTAATATGGACATTTCTTATCATCCAATTATGTAACCACTACTCCCAATGAATAATTAGATGCATTTATTATTATATGGAATGGTTTGAACCAATCTAGTGCCTGTAGAATTGGAGTTTCTATGAGTTTTTCCCTTAGAAGTTGGAATACATGTTTGCACTCCTTGGTCTAGAGAAATGAAGCATCTTTCTTTGTAAACTTGACCAATAGCTTTTTAATCTTGGAGAAATTCTCTATGAATCACTGGTAGTAGCTAGTATGTACAAGGAATGAGAAGACATCTTTAACTATCATTCATTAGCATGTTATTCCCTGGAACCTTATTTTTTCTAGGTCTATCTCAATCCCTACCTGAGTAATTATGTGCTTGAGTACTATGCCTTCCTAGACCATTAAATGAATTTTCTACCAATTAAGCCTAAGGTTTGTTTCAACACATCCTTTTTAGTACTTACTTAAGGTGATCTATGGCTTACTCAAATGTAGTCACATAGGTAGAGAAGTCATCCATAAGGACTTCTACCCCACTACTAATTTGTTATTAAAAAAATACTAGGGACTAGACATTCAAATGTTTTAGGGATGTTTCATAGACCAAATGGCATCTTACAATATGCAAAATTCCCCTAGGGACTCGTAAATGTTGTCTTAGCTTGATCTTATGATGTAATTTAGATCTGTTTATAGCCACTATAACCATCGAAGAAGCTATAATAGCAATGCCTAGTGATAGTGGCAAACACTTGGTCTAGAAATGGCAATGAAAAATGATCTTTAAATGTTGCCATGTTCAATAACATAAAGTCAATGTAGACCTACCACTTACAACCTTTCTTTGGCACAATTACAAGTGGAGTAACCCACTCACTATCTATGATGAGATCGATGAGCCCTACCTTCAAGAGTTGTTCTATTTCTTGCTTGATGATCTACTTCAATTTGTGGTTTAGTCACCTTTGTGGTTGCCTTCTTAGCTTCATGGATGGGTTGGTGTAGATGCAATGTTGGAATATCCTTGGAATGATTATTGTAAGTTCAAGATATGACCAAGAAAAGGTTGTTGGTCACTTGTTGACAACCTGCAACAACTTCATTATGACTATCTTATCATTATTTAAAAATGAAAATTCCATGCCAGCTACTAGCTTACCATGATGATGCATCAAGGATTTCTAACTCTCCCCAACAAACATCATCACCTTCATCATTGGAGAGTTGCTAATGAACTTTCTCAAGTCCATCCATGCTTTCGACATAGGTGCATGTCAGGTACTCAGTAGGTTCCATGCATAATGTGCTACTATTAAAGTTAATTGTCAAACATTGGGTTGCCTCCTATTTTTTGGCTACTGTGTATAGGCACCTTTGGATATCTATTTCTTGTACACACTAATTTCATGCTGTAATGAATGTACTCTTGATGGACCAAATCTTTTACATGCAATTGCACCTATTATTGTTGTATGTGATGCATGGAACATGCTTCTTCTTTAGCCTTCCAAATTCAATTTTCTTAGAGACTTTCAAGGAGAGGTCCCTTATATCCATACATGCATCAACTATGCTTAACCATGCCTTTCCCATAATGATGTGGAAGTCACATTTGTAGTTTTCAACCTTGATCACTAGAAAATCAACAAGGTAGGACCACCCACAAACTATGATCACAATTTCCTCCACTAATCCCAAACAAACAGTGATTGATTGGTCTATTTTAAATATATGTTGCTCTTCTTGAGAGGTGGTAGGTTCTAGGATTTGTACATGTTATGTGAGATGAGATTGACATTAGAACCAGAATCAAGAAGAGCCTTGCATGGCTCATGTATAGTGATCTATAAGTAGATAGAGGACTTCCTAGGTTATATTATTTTGTGGAAAGATTTCTAGCCTTAATCCAATCAAAAACAACATGAGTTAACATCATGATGTAGATCCGAGGTGGCATATGGTGTAAAGGATACTTGAATATATTTGATGTAGAGGATGAGAGTATTAGAGATATAGGATAACCAACAGCATTAGGTTTTGAGGATTTGGGAGGATTGTAGGGTTAAAAAAATGGTTGTTTCTTAGATCAATTATCTAAAACACTTGAATGGAAAGCTAGTTGTGAATGTATAGCCATCGTAACATTTTTTTGTTGCAATTGTGGTGGAATATCACCTTGCATGGATGGTGTAGGAGGTAATTTAGTTGAGGGCAGAGGAATATGTGCTGAAGGATGCAAAAGGTGGTATGGATATGGGTTCTTCCCTTGAGTAGATGGTGAATGAGTTTGATGGCACTCTAGAGGTTAATAATGATGCTAAAATGAGGTGTGGCTGGTAGAACTTCTTGGAGAGATGGGTTGCTAAACATAGTACCCATATGGATCTGCTTGACTATAAGGGTACTGCTATCTTGGCGGTGGCATTCTTCATGACTATGGTTGGTGCTACTATTGATATTGTTCATATGGTTGTGATGGAGCTCCACTTGGATAGTAATCCTATTATTGCTAAAGGAATTACCTTGGATTTCCTGGAGGATAAGGCAATCATTTGGATGCTTGCCTCTATGCTAGTTGTGAATTCAGACTCTTATAAGTGTGACATCATAGGACAACATACCTTAGGATGTTCATATTGATAAATATCACAGCCAACATCATCATTACAGTTTATCTCCATAACATCTTCTACCTTAGTAGCTTTGCCTTTACCTTTTTGGTAGGCATGTTGAACTTCTTTTTGTCGCTTGCAGTTATGATCATTATTTTAGTCTTTGGATTATTTAGCAATCTTCATAGCATTTTGGAACTTCTAATCCAAAGAGTCTCATAATTTATCAACCTTTGCCAAAATATTAGAAATAGATTTTTGTATGGACAAGGTTTTCCTATTCACCACTTCATTAGGTGGTGACTCCTCCTTGCCAAAAAATTGAACCTATTGTTTCTTGATGGAACAATTCCTATTATATTCTTTTATACTTTCTATTTTTCACATCTCATATTCTTCTTTTGCTACTTGCTCTATTAGCTTTTGGATTTGATGAGCTCTTTGTTTGAATAATCTCCCTTGGGCATAAATGCCAAGAGTTATTCTAGTTTCTACTCTAATCCCATCTATGATGTGGTAGAGTTATTCCCCCTGAGAATAACCAAGGCATTGATGTAAGAAAGAATAGTATCTACCCATGATAGCATCCAATGGTTCATGTGTTTTCTATTTCCAACCTTGGATTTTCATTCTTAGGTTGGACACTTTAGAGTACGTTTGATATTTATCATTAAATAGCTTTAACATTATACTCCATTGGAGGATAGATTCCAACTCCAAGAATTAGTACCAACTTTTAGTTTCTTTAATAAGTATCTTGGGGAAGAGCTTGAGGTTTTGCCAATCATTTTCAATGTTCTACAAGGCACAAGCATTATGGAAATCTTGTAGATGTGTCTGTAGATTAGAGTTATATCCCTCCTCCAATCTTGAAATATTGTTCATGTCTAAGTGCTTGATCCAACTATCCTTCATATGCCTAGCTAGAATCTTAACTGCCTCAGCAATGTTAAGCATGCTTCAAGTTGTTAACAAAGGCTCATCATCATTAGTATTTTCTTATCACTAATAATGTCCTTTGTTACCCCTTTGATTACTATGGTCATGGAAATTAGTATTATTGCCTCAATGCTCACCTCCATTACAGTTGTTTCTTCTATGGCATCTCTTACGATTAGAAGAAGAAGAAGAAAGAGATTCAAATGAAGAGGAAGGAGGATTGCCACTACCATGGTGTCTACCAACTCTCCTTTGATTATCATGATCACATTCATTATTTTTTGTATCATCTCGATGGTTTTTTGATCCATTGCCTTAACTACCATATTTTCCTAAACCTAAATTATGAATTGTAAATTGCAGATTCAAGTCAAACCCTTATCACTAGTAACAAAAGATAGAGAATCTTCATGCTAAGAGTCCTTATAGGTAGGGTTCTCATTGTCATCTTGGTTTAGTAGGAATAATGGATTAGTGAATTTTTTTCCCATAACATCCTCATGATGCCTCTCCTAATGTTGATCTTGCCTACATTGTGTGTCAATGGGATGGTAGTGTTAGGTATCATAACCATTCATAATGTATTCTTCTTGAAGATCTAAGATGCCTAACTTCTTGAGATTTTGAAGTAGCATCCCAGGCATAGATCAATTGGGGTGTAATATAATGTTGCCTTCTATATCATGCCATCGTATTTGCTCATTCTGATGTAGGATGAATCTAAATTTAGGCACATACTCATCTTCATGAGTGTATATCACTTTGCACTCTTGTGGGACTGATGGTTTTGTATCATTTTGCCTATTATAAAATGACATTTTGCAAATAATAAAATATTAGTGTGATCTTATAGTTATGTTATTTTGGAATGATGTTAACCTTGGAGTTCATCCAATTATATTAATAATATCCACCAAACCTAGGTAACGCACATTCAATAAACAAAATCCCTAACAATGTTTCCAATGATGAGTAGTGAAGGTACCCCTATGCCCAAGCATATAAATAAAAAAGCAGTCACACATGATTTGATTGAATTCCATGGACTCTCTAGTTTTTGGGGCACTAGTCTTCTAGGATGTGAATCTTGTCCTAAGGTCATTTGTTGTCTTCCCAATTACACTTGTGAAGTACAAAGTTATGGTTAAGTGTAATCAAGGCATATGATTTTTATCATTTTATGTTCTATGATTTTGATGGTTAAAGAAAGAGATGAAGTAATTTAATGACTAATTTAATTGAACTAACTAACTAGTCTCTAGCTAGTCCTAACATAAGCATATGGTCCCACTTTCTATACATGTCCTAAATCTACGTATCCATTACTAGGTTACCAAGCACTATGCTACTGGGCACACTAAGCAATAACGCTGTTGGAATTACTAAGAAAATACATGTTTACACTTGAAGTGGTCATACTTATGTGCTTAATATATTTATCTTAATTTATTAAAGTATAATTTAGCTTAATTTAACTTAATTGATTGAATATTTAATAAGAATAATGAATGCATAAATAAAGAAATTAAGCTATCTAGAATGTTGCAAGGTTTATCAAGAAGCTTGTCTTTATTGCCATACACACTAGTGTGGTTTAGGTATAATAGTGCTTGAATAAAGATCCATACACTCAATGACTCCTGCTATAGGCACTCGAGGAAAATATTCAAACTTTCAAATAGACAAACTACAAGATCTCTACTACTACTATGACTTGAATGCTCATAAACATAGCTGGAAGCTCATATTTATAGTTTTTACTATAGTATTTCATCGATAGGGCCCCATAGACATAGAATATACTACGTCAATGTGACCCTATCAATGAGGCAACACCATGTAAATGGGGCCTCACTGATGAGGCCACATCAACAAGGGCCCATTGATGTGACACATTGATGCTCATTAGATACTAAGGAAGAAAGAAAATGAAGAAGAGGCTAATACCACAGCAATCATTTAGGAATTTGGTTTAATTTTGTGTTAAAATTCTTTATGTCAATTAGAGTTAGAGTAGTTGGTTCAAAGCTCATTGGTTTTCATTTCCTTATATAACATACATATTGCTATTCATTATTTAAGAAATGAAATAAAGATTTATTACGTCCAAATATGTATGTTCCTATAATCAATGAGTAGAAATTTAAAAGATTGTCCAAGCTCTTTTTAAAAATCCTCAATATCAAAATAGGATGATAAGATTAAATTCAAACAAAATTCTTCACCATGTTCAATGTTGATGAACTAGTAACATAGGTTAGAACCCTAGAAACTTTGAAAGAAAGGTAATCAAATAATCAATATCAAGATTTTGTTGCAAACTAGAGAAGAAGAGAAAGTGTAAGGGCCAATCATTTTAATTCTAAGAACAATAAAACATCTCCTCATCATTGTAAGAAAGATTAGGTCAAGACAATTTACAAGCTTTAAAATCAAAACATTTCATAGGTAGATCCATATTTAGAAGAAGAGGAGGCTTAAAATGTAGTTTCAAAGGCATGACACCGAAAATAATTAGAATTTCATAAATGCACAATAGTGTAATGTTTGAAAAATAAAAGGGCATACATTTGACAAAGTGCTAGACAAACATAGAATTTATAGTAATTTCCCTCCAAGAAAGTAAGAATCAAGAAACAACATAAAATTCCATTCATGAAAATAATAATAAATATGATGTAAGGAACTATGTAGGTTTAAACACCATCTATGAAATCATCAAAGACTTATAAATAATCTACTATGCATTGTCCACTCACAAGACCAAAAACAAGGAATTCTTTACAAGTTTTAGACCAAATAGAAACTTAGGAAACATCAAAGTTGAAATTTATAGGCATGTGCACATTGAAGGTATTCATGATTATCGTAATTGAACATCCTAAATATTTTAAAAGAAATTGGATTAATGTATTTTATGTGCCATTGTTGAATTCTTAGGCCTAATTGAGCAAACACAACCTACATCAACCATAGCTCTAAAGTCCTTCAATGGATCGAGGGTTGTCATCAAGGGGTCCATCTCCTTGGATTTTGTAGCTGAGGAGCATTTCCCCACAATCGCTAATTTCTTGGTGGTGGAAGAAATACTAGGATCCAACCTAACCCTAGGAAGACCTTGGTTGGCTCAATTATGAGTTGTGTTCTCTTCCATCCATAAAGAAATTCACCTTCCTTATGAGGGAGGTGAAATCATCATTCATGATGATAATGCAGTTCCCCTAGCTATCAACAATGTAGACATAGAGTAGGGGTCTAAAGTGGAGCTTCAAGAAGAAGTTCCCAACCATGAAGAGAAATAACCCAAGAAAGCCAATGATGACAATGTTAAGTAATGGGATGCATTATAGGGTGAACTCCCTTTTAACATCATATGCAAAGGAGATGATGAATAAAAGCTTATGCAAGGTAGGCCTTACTCACTTCCTAATCGTGCAAATATTAGGAAGAATCTGCATAAGTAAAGTTCACCTTAACCTTGCCATGCCCCTATGACCAAATGCACCAATAGCCATGTAGCCTTACTTTTCTTTTTAGTTTATTATATGTTTTTATGCTTTTGTTGGTTTACTCTTTATGCACATAGCTTATGCATGTAACCTATGTTCACTTACATTTTTATCTATTTGTTACAACCTTTCTTTATTTTTACTTATGTTATAAACATAAAGAAAGCCTTATAAATATACATCTTACTCATAACTAGTCCACTAAGACCTTAAACTAACATCATGACCCACCATGGCATTAATCTAGAAACGATAATCACACAACATAGTTTGCTAAGACTCTAGATTGGCATCGCCATTTTCTAGGATGTTAAATTGGCATTATGGCCCACCATGGCCCTAAATTGGCAACGTAAGCACAATGCATCATGGTTCATCATGGCGTTAAACTAGAAAAACTATATAACCAGTGCCCGCAATGGTCTAAAACTAGCAAACATTCCTTTTATTATTATATCTTTCTTTGCTTAGCTTATTATCGCATCGATTAGATATTTAATGTAATACCCAAAACATCAACATAGCCATTCTCAATGTTTGTAACATTTATGATGTTTACTACAACCATATATACATGTAGCCAAAAATAAAATCAAAATGTAAATTTGAAGTTAAAATGTCCACAACATACATAGCCATGGCTACACTATGTGGCAAAAATGTCAAAAAATAAAAATCATTTATAACATAGTCTTGGTTAATCATAGCCATCAACATGATAATATAGACAAATAGCCAACAAGCTAAACTGATGGATGCTGTTGAGTGGCATCTAGAGGAGGAAGTGGTTGGTCATTCCCACCCTCATTGCTAGGGCCACCAATGTCTCTTGAGGTCTAAAATGCAATAACATATAGTTAATTAGTAACCCATAGCCAAGACCATAGCTTAAAACAAGGAAAAAAACATAAAATACATCTACCTTGTGGAGATTTTGGCTCCATGACTTCTAGGGATAGAAGTGGAAGGCCTTCCTCCAAAAAATGGAGGATCTGGTCCTCTATCATGTTGACCTAGTCAAAATCCCTAAGATCAATGCCAAAAAGTATGTTGGTCCTATCTACCATAGTCCAAGTAAGTGGCTTCTAAGCCATACTAGTTGTAGAGGTCTCTCCTGCAATAGTGATAATCTGAATAGTTGGGGATTTCTCCACCTTGAGAGTACTTTTGAAAAGTTGATAAGCACTCTCCACCTAGATCCCCTAGAGGAATAGGTCTCTCTTGCACCATTCAATTAACTCCTTGAGCCACTTTAGGTAGGCCCCTTAATCAACCTTCTCATGTTTCTTTTGGGCCTTTTGTTTCTTGCCCCACTCTAGGATCCAAGCGTAGTGATCTTTCCAATCCTCAACATTATGGGAGATG
Source organism: Gnetum montanum (assembly GCA_015680685.1). Taxonomy (NCBI): domain Eukaryota; kingdom Viridiplantae; phylum Streptophyta; class Gnetopsida; order Gnetales; family Gnetaceae; genus Gnetum; species Gnetum montanum. The sequence continues at coordinate 184,901 of MNCI01036292.1, read as the reverse complement.
AGATCCATCTACATATGTTGTTCTACCATCTCCTGTAGGTATACTACTTTGTCCTAAACAACATGCCAGTACTAGGCTCACATGATCTTCCTAGTCTACAACTCTTCTAAGTTAGTCACTTGGGCTTCCATAATGGCCTTATGGTCTCAAAGATTTCTAATTGTATTCTCCTTCCATTAAGTCTTTTCCCTTAAGGGCACAACTTCCTTCCATGTGGATTTTTTGGACTTGTATAGCTTGCATGATGTTTTTGCACATGACATTGCTAGATTAGCAACAGTCTCATACAACTTCAAGGGTACACTAGATACATTGGAGGAAAGCTTAGGAAAGGAGTTAATCTCCATATCTCTAGTGAGGTGCCCACTCCATAGAAAACTACNCTGAGGGCAAGCTAGCTTGACAGTGTGAGATCAATGTCTTAGTCAAATTTTTCCTCCTGAATGCTCGAAAGGGCTTGAGTCATTCTCGTTTCAAAGTGTTAGGCCAAAATTAGTGGTTTTTCAGCTATGTTTTAATTTCATGTGTTAAGTGATTTTTCATGCTTTATGGTTGTAGGCAAGCGACAAGTCATGGTAGCCCAAGCTACAATAGAAGAGGAACAAAGGCATGTGGAGGAGGCACTCTTACAACTTGAGCTGGGCATCAATGATTTAGATGCCTTTTTTGTGAGGTAGTTCTAACCACATCCCCCATCATCATCCTAGAGAAGGAGGAGAAGGAAGAGCAAGGTATGCCCATGCCTCAATGNTTCAAGATCAAGTCAAAAATGGTCCAAATCTAAGGGTGTAAGCCATCCTCAAGGGCCACTAATGTCCACTTCAAGTTTTAGCATTCAAAGATTCAAATTTCAAGACAAATTGTTCACATTTTCATACTCATGCTGTCACTCACGTTGGCAGTGTGAGTACAGTGTGAGCAACTTTTAGAGCCTCAAAACCAAGTCAAAATGACTTGATTTCAAGGATGCAAGGCATCCTCAGGGTTCACTATTGATAACTATGGGTCCTAGCCTCTAGAATTCTAGATTTCAGGCCCAAAATTCCAAAGTTTTTCTCACGTACGCTGTCACTCATGCTGAGGTCACACTGGTAGTGTGAGTACAGCATGAGCAACTTTCAGAGCCTCAAAACTAAGTCAAAATGACTTGATTTTAAGGGTGTAGGTCATCCTTAGGGTTCACTATTGACAACTATGGGTCCCAACCTCCAGAATTCTAGATTTCAGGCCCAAAATTACAAGTTTTTGTAGCTCACAATGTGGACACGCTGCACTTAAGCTAGAAGCATGATTAGATCGTACAAGCTTAGTGTAGCATTTTTCTATTTTAAAGCTTCGTTGACCTAAGTGAGGGCATCCAAGAGGTCTTGGTCACCCCCCTATTTAATGCTTTCCTCTTCTTTGATTCATCCCAGAAGACAAATTTCCCGAGGAAGGGCAACTTTGGATCTAGGTTCAGACCCTTTTTGGTAGGGCGGCGTGGCCTGTGCAGTTATAGCAATGTTCATCTTCAGTGATGAGGGCGTAGATGCAGGGGGTGGAGATGTAGGCTTTGAAATACCAGGAGCGGTACTTCCTCTGGAAGTCTCACCTACAAAACACACTTCCCATTTTTTAGGATGAGAAGGTTGTTTGGGTATCTTATGCGGGGTGGGGGCTATCAAAGGAGTCAGCCCCCTGATGATGAAAGGAGCTAACGGTGTTAACGAGTGGGGTAGCACAGTTTTGCTAATAGGTGGAGCAAAAATGGATGCCCGTAGAGGGACTCTCAGAACAAATGACTGTTGCAAGCTTCAGCCAGCAGCTGGTGGTGCTGGTGCACTACGTTGAGGCACACGAACCACAAATGGTTGCTGCGGTGGCCTAGGATCACTGTTAATACCGATGGCATTGATGACGTAACCAGCATTGTTGGCATTGAGGGGGTCTATGTAGACATGCATAGATTGGTTCTCATCGCGTACTGGGTTGCTTTCGTCCAATACTAGTTTTCCTTGATCGATCATCCTTTGGATGTCATCCTACAATGCCAGATAATAATCTGTGTTGTGACCACACTGTTAGTGATAGTCACAAAACCTGTCCAACCTGAAACCCTTAGGAACTGGGGGCGCATTGGGTAGAGCCAAAGAAGGATTCTTAAGGAGCTTGCAATAGTGTTGATGTCTCTTGATTCCTTCTTCTGACATCTACTTGTGTTGGATGTGCCCCACCATCAGTAGCTACTTCAGAAGTTTTGAAGGCTTGAGAGATAGTGGGATGTACTTTGAGCGATATTTATGCTCAAAGTTTGATTTGGGTTGTGCAAATGCCTTAGGTACATGTAAGGTAGGTTGCGATGTGTGACCCTGCTTGGGCATGGGGTTAGCTACGGGTACGACTGATTTCATGTTATTCTTGTTACCATTGTTACTAGGTTTGGGCTTGGCCTTGGTCGACACAGTGGCCACTATGATTGTTGAGGGCTTACCCTTGTCCTTCTTTGTGAAGGTGTTTTTGTGGGCAATGTAGGCCAGGTCTTTGCTTGCCTCGGCCACATCTTGTATACTCTTGGTCTAAGCGAAGGCTTGACTAAGAGTGTGAGGGACAAGGTAGTATAGTTTAGACTTGATAAAGTCATTCACTGCACCCTTAAAGATGACCAGCAAGTGGGCCTCTGTGATGGGCTCATGGATTTCATTAAGGGTTACACTCCAACGCTAAATGAACTTTTGGACTGGTTCCAGAGGATCCTGCTTCATGCTCATCAACTGATCTAGCATGATTTTTTTCTTCAATTTATACTTGAAGCATGTCACGAACTGGGTCAAAAGCTCATCTAGAGTTGAAATGGATGAGCGTGGCAATGCGCTGTACCAATCCAGGGCTTTCCCAGCTAGGGACATAGCAAAGACATGAATAATCGTGTGCGGCCATTGTTGCAATAGAAGGGATTCAGACCTCAAGGTAATTAGATGTGCATTGGGATCCCCTTCTCCATCGTACTTTGTGAAGTGGGGGAGGGACATCCTTGGGGGTAACATCAAAGCAGGGATTGCAGTGCTGATGGGGTTATCCTGGTAAAAGTTCATGACTTGTACCATGTTAGACCCAACAACTTTGAGGTGTTTTATTTCCTCGATGAGGGTTTGGATGAGTTGGAACGCTTGGTCCAAACCCTTTGATGTTTTGGACGATTGGGGAGCTGCAAAGGTAGTTCCCATCTATGGGATGGTGAGGGTGGTGGTGTGATCCATCGGTGGTACTGTTGGGATAGCCCTCATGAACGGTGTTGCTTGCACTGTCCACCACCCGATTGGTGGTGTTGTTGGAGTAGCAACTACATATTGGGCTACCGGATAGACCGCTTGTGTCGCTGGTAGAATAGACCATAGCCCCGTGTTGGGTTGTACCATTTACGGGGTTTGGTAGGTCTGAGGATGAACATAATGAGACATTTGTGACGGTTGTGGAATAGGAGAAGAAGTAAATGGGGTCCACCATGTGGATAAGCCTAGGCCCATCGAGGTGGGTGGAACAAATGTGAATGTACGAATGGAATCAGAAGTTGCGTACAACTAGTGAACTAGGTACAATATGAAAATGCGGTAGTGTAGATGTGATTGGTGCGTCATGTGCTACAGGAACGGGCTGATGAATAGTTTGCAGAGGCATAGTTGCTACAAATGAAACAGTGAAATAAGGGCGTTGATACACTCGGAAGGTGACATGGCTACCCATTGTAGTTGTGATTCTAGGTTGTAGGAGCATAGGCATGATTACAAAGGGAACGGTGACAGATAATGGATTAGCCCAAAAGGATTGGGTAGGAAGGACAGGAATGGGGTTGGTTTGACCTCCTTCATTGAATTGGGAATCAAGTTCTTTCTGTCCGTCCTGGAAGACATCATCTTGTTTAGACGTTGTGTCCTATTTCTCCCTAAGCCTAGCCAATTGGATTAGCTGGTCTAGAAGCCTTTGATTTGTTTGTGTCAAAGGTATGGAAGCATCGGGAGTGGGAACAAACTCCTTCCCATCACAGTAAGAAAATTCAAAGTTACGTTTGCCTTCGAATTCATTTACATCCAAAGGCAGGTTTGCTTAAACCTTTGCAGAAAGGAAGTTATAGTACTCATGTTGCTGGGCCAAGCCCTCAGGTTCCTAGTTTTGGATCCTAAGGGATTGATGTATTTCCAGCATCGGGTTGAGTGGTTCTTTGGCACCTGTGATGCCTTGAACCATGATGGGAACTTTGATGTTGAAGGTATTAGAAGCAGTAGTTGCGAAAGTCATTGTCACTAAGCTTGACAGTTTTGCAAACGCGAAAACCAAGGAAATCAAAAAGCTAAACAGTTTTGTGGATGAGAAAAACAAAGGAATTGGAAAGAAATCAAAAAGGCTTTATGTCTTGGCGGGCTCCCGAGGAACCATCGAAGTGACCGATCTGTACCACACGATGCGTAAACAATCACAAAAGGGTGTCACGTTTACGCTAGTGCACGATAGGGTATAGAACGTGTGCAAGACTATAGTAAGATAGGCAAGTCAACTGGTGACCAGAGGCTTTATGTCCTGTAGTGTTCTCGAGGAAACATCGAGGCGATCGATTTGCACCACACGACGTGTAAACAACCACAAACAGGTGTTGAGGGAACAAAAAGGCACTCCTTCTAGCACCAAAAAATTGTAGTGACTGAAAACGTCGATGGCTGGAAAATGTTGAGGGGTTGGCGGTCGTTGATAGTCTTAACCTCGTTTCCGCAGGAGGGCCGTGCTGGATGGAATGGAAACAGGGTGCCCTAAATGGTCTGGTCGATCAGACAGGGACTTAGTCAATGTTAATATAACATTTTGCAATGTGTGATATGAAAACAAGACTGATAGCATGAAGTAATGCTTAAATGTTAAAGAGACAAAAAATAGTGTAAAATGTAATAGTAAATAGCAGACAAAGTGAAATGCAGTTAGAAAAATGCACCGCTTTGAAGCTACGACTTCACTCTATCAAGGTGGATACAATTGGTTGCATAGCACTGAGAAGTGTAGAGGTCCCAAGAGTAACCAAGACTTGTAGAGCAAGACGGCTGTATGCTTGAACACAGACTCAGGTGTTAACAATGCAAAGTGCTACCAAGGTGGTAGAAAAGAGTAGAACAAAATGCCAATAAAGTTTGCTAGATTTTTACAATGTCAAATAGAAAGCTTACAATGCTCAAGGTTACAATGCTAACTTTTTTTTTGCTTGTCAGCCAACAAAATTGTTAGCCAACTTAATTGTGAAGAAAAAACTAGACCCCAGACCCCTCGAGCGTTGCTCATTGGGGTATTTATAGGACCAAGGGTGGACACCACGTGCCCTAGGCTTGCATTGGCCTATCTATGCTACATGTGCTTGCATGACCGTTGGGTGAGTCTACCATGCTGTAATTACAAGCCTGCCACATTGTAATTGCACTGTCAGAGCAATGGTATGATTAGGTGGAGTACATTGATATGGCATAACTGCTTGCCACGCTTTGCCATGCTTTGTAGCATAACATGTTTGCCATGATGTAGCATCTTGTCATGCTATGCAGCATAGTGTAGCTACCGGTTCGAAGCAAAAAATTTGTGTTGTGTCTTACTACATGCATTGGAAACCTTTGAAGCGCATTGATTTTTTGTTGCATATTTGTTATGCTATGCTACGGTACATAGCGTAGCATAGCGTAGTGACTGTACTTAGTCGCAAAAACATCGCCAATCTGTAAAATTTGCATTTTTGCATTGCAAAACTTGCAAACTAGTAGATCTTGCCTTTTGAGTAGCCTTCTCTCACTTTCGTAAAATTGCTACGCCTCGCTGTGCCATGTAGCTTAGCATAGTGTAGCAGAAAACATGACTTGCTTTTGCCAAGTTTTCCGCTTTCTGATAGAAGGAGACATTGCTAAAGGACTTGAAGTCAGGCGAGTGGACTAACTGTCTAGCTTTTGCTATGTTGTGCTATGTTTCATAGCATAGCATAGCGTAGCACTTCTCTTCTACAAACGTCTTCTGAAGCCTACTATGCTACATAGCGTAGCATAGCGTAGCAAAACTTCTTGACTTAGAAAACTTGCTAAAGCATTTTGTGTGTTCTGAGCAATGCCAAAAATTTCACGCATCGCTCCTAAATGCATGGTTGGCTGGATGAACTACTCAGGTGGGTAGGCTGAAGAATCCATTTAGCCTGTTAACACCTGGGATAGAAAACTTGCCAATCTGGATAGTCTAATAATCAGAGCATCCATCTTCTGAAGAAATGCCATGATGCTGCGCAAGTTGTAAAGACCTACTGAAGCAAGCATGTCTTTGAATTTTGGGGTGTTTCACCTGGCATCTTGCTGATCCTCTGGAGATGTCATATGACATCTCACTATCCCCCTGAACCTACTATCACCATGGCCCATCGCTTTAATGGTAGTTCATTGGTTAGTGCTTGCTACTGGAGTTCCAGCAGTATTGTGGCCCAACAACAATATTGTTACCCTCTAGCTCCCTACCAGTAGCTGAGCTCAAGCAACATTTATCTATGTGGTAGCTGACCCTGTAGCTAAATTGAGGATGCATGCATTTGGTAGGGATTCCAGAGCATCCACACTCATGGCAACTCCCTACCCCTTCGATGCTAGCTCCTCCATGCTGATGCTACTGATGCCATTGTTGGCCTTCCTACATTGGACACCATGCACTAGCAAAGGTATCCAAGAGCTTCAACAATGTCTATAGCAAGCAAGACCTTTGTCCTCATTTTGCATCATGGTTGTTTCTGCTGGTTTGCTCTCTGTCATGTTTGCAAGGTGCGGTTGAAGGTGCATCTCTCCATGGTAGTAAATGCTACAGTGTTGCAAAGTGGTTGTCTTGGCTAGCGTGGCTACCTTAGAGTGCACATCCTGCCCTACCATCTACGCCCCTTCCCTTTACCTTGCTTCTTGCACCCACAATTCCTACTCATGCCCCTCTTTTACAATATTTTCCCAACACCTGTTAAGCACTCCTATTTACTCAACCGCAAAGTCCATGACATGTGTAACACAACTTGCCACATGGGAAGCACCTGTAGGTAGGTTAAAGCCTCCACTCGGATGTAACACAACTCATTCTAGGAAAGAAATTCTTGTCCCGTAGTAAGGTTGTTCGAAAATGAAAATGGCAAAATAGCAAAAGGAAAAAGCATAAGAGAGTGAAAGCTCATGCACCTAAAACAAATGGAACATAAGCCGTTTTGCAATCACCCTCTCCAAGCATTTCGAAAAGAGGTCGAAGGTCAACAAAAGTAAAAGATGAAAATGCGAACAACTCCCTCACAAGCACTCAAACGAGGGACTCTGCTAAGCCTCATCTCTATCCTTTTCCTAAACCTTCTTCCTCCCTACTTCACCCTTTTCCTCCCCTCCCCCCACCCCCCCTCCCCCCACAAAAACCAATGCAACACTCTCAAGAATAGCTAAGCGACGTCTTAATGATCATCGAATAACAATGTTAGCATTTTTTCTTCCATGGTGTTTCGTGTTCTTTGTCAATGTCTCTTGGGCCCATCCTCTAGATGTTAACAAATAGGGGCCAATGAAACACCCTAAATTTTCAAAGCATCCTTTCTTTACCAGGCCATCGCAATTTGGGCAGCATCATGGCAGTTCATCAAGAGATGGATGTTATGGGTCTTAGGCTGTACAGTTTGGTAAATTTTCTAGCTGGATAATTCATCCAGCTAACAGCCTACATAGAAGCGATGTGGAGAGTTGCTGGCAACGCTCAAAACACGCAAAACAGTTTGGCAAGTTTTCTAAGTTAAGGAGTTTGCTACGCTACGTGACGCTATACAATGTAGCAGACTTTAGGAGACAGTTGTTGAAATAGTCAACCATGAATTATTACAAGATAGGGTGCTACGCTACGCAGTGTAGAACAACGTAGCGAGAGAAAGACAAGAAGGCTCGACTTACTTAGTGATTTTCAATTACACTAAGTTAGCACTCCTAGCCTTCGAAAATAGTTTCTTTGCCTGACTCCAAGTTCTTCGGCAATGGCTCCTTCACCAGAAAATAGCAAACTTAGCAAAAATTAGGCCATGTCATTCGCCACACTACGCTACACTATGTAGCGTACCACAGCATAGCAACTCTACCGGAGCAACGAAAGACATTTCAAAAGGCAAGATCAGCAAGTTCACAAGTTTCGCAGTGCAAAAGAAAAAATGTTTAGTTTGGCGACATTTTTACGACTAGGGCCAACTGCTACACTATGCTACGCTACGTAACATAGTGAATATGCAGTAAACAGTTAGCGCACTTCAAAGGCTTCTAGCACATGTAGCAGGATGCAACACAAGTTTGTGCATTGAACTGGTGGTTATGCTATGCTACACTGCATAGCGTAGCACACCGTAACAAAATGGCACGCTACACCAACATGCTACTCTACAAAGCATAGTGCAACATAGCAAGTAGTTACATCACATCAATGCACTTCACCTAATTGCACCATTGGCACACATCTCCAAACTTTGATAGTACAATTAAGGCATGACAAGCTCTCAATTACAACATGGTAGGCTCATAATTACAACGTTCATGCATGTCCAATAGTCACTCACACCCATGCATCACAAACAAGTCAATGTAGGCCCAGGACACACGGCATCCAAACCACACCTTTCGCATGCCCTCGACCCTATAAATACCCAATGAGCAATGCCCAAGGGTAGCAAGTGGGAAGCAAGTAAGCAAGTCGATGACAAGTCTGCTGGTTGGTGAATTGGCTAGCTGGTAGGCAAAAGTTGGCATTGTATTCGTGAGCATTATAAACATTTTGTTTAACATTGTAAACAGTTGGCACTTTTTCTTTGGCATTCTGTTCCGCCCTTCCTAGTATCCTCATAACATTTTGCATTGTTGACTCCCGAGTCCATGTTCAAGCATACAATTATCTTTCTTTAGACTTGTTGGTTACCTTTGGGATTTTTGTGCCTCCCAACATCACGCAACCAATTGTATCCACCTTGACGGAGTGAAGCCATAATCTTGAAGCGGTGCATTTTACTTTGTTTTTCTTGCTTATCATTGCATTTTTACATTGTTTTCTATCCCTCTTGCCTTTAAAGTTATCATTTTATGCTAGAGGTCTCATTTTCAAATTATCTGTTTATGAAAGGTTATATTAACATTGACTAAGTCTCTGTCTGATTAACCAGACCATTCAGGGCATCCTATTTCTATTTTATCCATCATGGCCCTCATGTGGATATGGGGTTAAGACTGTCATGATCAATGACCTCTCGGTGTTTTCCAGCCACCGATGTTTTCAGTCTCCATAGGATAGAGCCTCAGAATGAAGATGAGAAAGATGACTTTGCTGCCCAGTCTGAGCATGGGAATTCATACCATACCGTCAGTTCTCAGGCCTATACAAACCCATTATTCCAACCTTTCCTAGAAGGAACCATGCTTCCTCCTTCATCTGCATACACATGAGGACCAACTTCTCGACAAGAAGTACTAGCTTCCATGTCCACCCATTACATACAACAAGTACAAACCCATGGGGCACCTTTGACTACTTGAGTGCAACATGTTCAGGGTGTCACATCACAACCTGTGGCTGGGCAATGGATTTCACCAGCTACCTAGCAACACCAACCTACTCTCTATAACATACCACACCCTCTAATTCCATATTTGAATGTTGCTCCATCACAAAAACTAACAATCCAATAGTATCCCTTTCCACAAACAATGCAACAATCGAATTACTACCAATCATAATCCATTCAACCTGCTAGTCTGCCTACTGCCCAAGAGTGGGTAGACACAAAGAAAATGATGCACTTGTTAACTGAAGAGGTAAAGTGCCTTAAAACCACAAAAACTAGGGAACTCAAGGTGCTAGACTTCTATCAAGATGACCCAATCCACTCTTCAGTCCCACAATTAACCTTGCCAAAGGAAATCCCATTACCTCAACTAACAAAGTACAATGGAGAGGGAGATCCAAACGTCCATCTAGTAACATTTCAACTAGAATGTATACTACTTTAGGCCTAGCCTCAAGTAATTCTGCGAGTTTTTGCTATGTCCTTAACGGGAAAAGACTTAGACTCGTACCGAGCCTTACCCCGTAACTCCATATCCTCTCTGGAGGATTTGTTACATCAGTTCGTTACCTATTCCAAATATAATCTAAAACCTGAAGCCACATTGGATAGATTGATTTAGATTAAACTGGTGCCACTAGAGCCAGTGCAAAAATTTATCCAAAGGTGGAGTGCAACCCTGAATGAACTTCACGTGCCCATCCTTGAGACATACCTAGTTACCATTCTTAAGGCTACCGTGAACGACTTCGTTAAGTCAAAACTCTATTATTTGAGTGCTCATACTTTAAGTCAAGCATTCGCACAAATCAAGAACATAGAAGAGGCAACGAAATCAAGTAATTACCCAGCTTATGTGACCTATAGAAACCAACACACTTGCAAGCAAAACACAACAATGGCAACGATGGTCGCAAGCACAAAAGTAACCAACTGGGGCCTAGCAACTAAGCAACCCAAAGCCCTAGTTGACAAAGCTGCCAACTTTGGAACCAAATCACCTACATCGGCAGGGGCTACCCCAAGGCCCAAATTTTAGTGCAAGGACTGCTCAAAGTATATACCACTTCGAATGCAAGCCTCTCAACTACTGGAGCAACTCTTGAAAGCCAGGCAAATCCAATACAAACACGTATCAGAGATTACCCATCAAAAACATGATAGGTACTGTGAACTACTAAGGAACCCCACATTAGCAGTACCAATTGAGCCCTCAGTCCCAAAAATTTTTAAATTGGAACAATACTATCATTACCATCAATTGGCTGGTCATGGTATAGACAACTGTCGTGCTTTGCAAGATGACCTGCAGAGAATGATAGAACAAGGCCAATTGGTGATCGACATGGTAAGTCAATCCAACATAGATGATGCCTCCTATGTCATAAACTCAATTATCATAATTGGAAAGCCCAAACTTATGCAACAACCTCTTGTTATCCGTGTTCCTCCTAATAAGGAAAAGGTCCCTGTAGCCTCCACAAGCAAGAGGCCTCCCTTGGTTATCAAAGTGCCACCTCAGGCACCTGCAACACCCTTTGTGGTCAAAGTCCCGAACCAATTGTCCGCTAAAACATTAAACTAGCATAACACAACAACAAAAACTACTAGGTGACCTTTCATCATCAAGGTGCCACAACAAGTTAGTCACACAAAAACCGCTACAACAACTCGTAAACCACCATTTGTCATAAGGGTGCCACAATGTCAGGGCCCCTCACCTACCCGAAGCCCAACAGTGGGCAACATTTCAATCTCTCCTCCCTCAAAGGTTGACCCCACTAGCAACTCAATGTCAAGCTATGTCTTCTTTGAGGATGGTTTGAGGGTGGTTTGACACTTGAGATGAATGTCAAGCTATGTCTTCTTAAGCCACAGTACTTGTTCAGTTGGCTTGTCAAATTGACTTGGCTTATCGGCCATGAGGAACCCCTGTGCAACTTCTATAAAGATTTTTTTGACCACAGGATTAAAAGAGGGAAAGGATGATCCATGTACAATTCATAGACACCCAATCACCTAGAAGTATAAGTTCCCCCAAAACTGGGGCATTTGGTAGACTAACATGCATCTCTTTCCTAGTAAGAGATGAGTTTGGGGATGCAAGGGAAATAGCCCCTAACACAACATCCAACTTGAACTCCACAACCGGGTAAGGGAAAATCACATTCCCTTGTCCTAGTGGAGGAGAAGGCATCAGTGAGACCCTTTCCTTCTCCACAATCAACATCCAACTTTCCTTTTGGCCCTTTTGATCTTGGAACTTGAAAGTGCACTTTGCATTCCTAGGTAGAATTATCAGCCTTTCTACACATCGTGCATGCTTTCATCTACCCATGGGAATCCTGAGAAAGCATAAGCTTCCTCAATAGCACATTTTTTTCTTTGACAACCAATCATTCCTCCCTAGAAGGCAAGTCAATGATGACCTCTTTCAGCAAGTTCTCAAGGAACAATGATCACCAAACACAAAATCATGAATATTCCATGTGCTCATGGTTTCCATAAACCTCTTAAAGTAGATGAACTCCCCAAACTATCCTACTAGTACCCAAAGGAAATTCTCCATCTAGAGTTCCCAAGGAACCCTAGACACACAAACCTAGCTAGGGTCCTAGAGAACAACCAAGTCTCTTAATGTGCTCATAGACACCAGTACGTTAAAGCCAATCCATGCACACCAAAAACCCAAGGCCCCCCTAGCAAGACTTGATCTCAATTCTCAGGGGATTTTAACATAAACAAGAGGAGGTTCTTTGCGACTGACTTGACTTAGACCTCCTCCATAGACCAAGATGTGACCACCCATTATTTGATAAGGTCAAGCCTAGGCTTGGTCCCACATGATACAAATTAGCTAATTAGGCTTAACTCCATAGTATGGATGTCCTCCTATGGTGGCCCTTTGACCTGCAACCTCATGGTGTTGTAATTTTGTATAATAGGTTCAATACCCCCATCTCCTACAATCATCTTCTGTAAAACTTATTACATATAGGCAATATAAATGGGTAACATAAAGAAATACTACTTGCTCAAGAAAGGAATATAACACAAATGCATGTAAGATTAAGTTGTACTATTCAACCTCAAATCAATTGGACCCATTCAATCATCATTGATGGCAAATTATTCTTATGAAAATAAAATATAGATATAAACATATTTATAATTATATCATTGCTACAATCATTATTACAACCTTTTAACATGAAGTGCATAAAAATGTACATCAATGGAAATTCATAACTATAACACGCACATATTTAATATGATGCTCACTTGAAAGTATGTTAGGAGAAAGCTATTAAATTATGCAAATTAACCAAATATTTTATAAAAATATTTATCGTGAATAATATAAACATAAATCTAATTTTCTAATTTAGATGTTTTGAATTTAGAATATACACATTCAAACATCATGTCAACTAGCGTATCAATTGTTGTTCTTCTATGTAACAATATTATACACATCTTACACATTAATTTCATAATGTTGTCTCTAAGAAAATAACACTAAGTAGAATATAAAGTTGAATATAATAGTAGCTTAAGCTTCTGACTTACATCACATTCCAATGTAAAAGAACAACCATAGAAAAGCAAAGCATGTCTAACAATACATAAAAAGTACTAAAAGAACAACAACCATTCAAACAACCAAGTGATGCCTCTATCCATGAGAATCATGAAATTAGAACTATCAAGCTTACACATATACAATCACACATACACATACAGAGCATATTGTAATATTTTCTAACGAATCTACATAAAACATAATATTTCTATCAAATCAAATTCTAATTGCCCTAAAAATACATAATCAAGACAAACAAGTAGCTTGCTATAATGCTTTTATCCTATAACAACACCAAAATCTTAAATTTTTCTGAAAAGAACACATGAACTAATGTTGAAAATCTACCATAATAAATATTTCTTGTGAATAGAACATATTGATAGTCATGTAAATCACTAACTATCTATTCCTCTTTCTACCTTGATATAGAAAATGTGAATTTCTTCCAACCAAATAAATAAACTAGTTCTTTTTATGTACAACAAAAAAAAATTGATTTCTTTAATTTTAAATTCTCTAATCAAGAAAATTAAATTTCCAATTATTGCAATTTATTACCTTTAATTTCTTGACATAGAGGCTGCTAATTTTCTTAGGAAACGAGAAGTACTAACATTTCCACCCAAAAGCAGTTACCAAAGAAAATAAATTGAACTTTGCAAAACATAGAAGAAAGATTATTATTATGAATAATGAACAGAAAATATTGTATTTGCTAATAATGATAAAATTATTACCTATAATCATATGCTAGATTAAGGAGTCCAAAACATTCATAAATAGCATGTGCCAATGTATTAGTGTTCATCAATCTACATATTGTGAAGTTATTGTCAAACCTTGTCACTTCGAGAGAGAGAAAAAGCTATAATGATAAAATTGAATCATAAACTCGATATATAATACAACTACCCTAATTTCTATAATACCACTATCCTATCTTTAACATTAATGGTATATTTATACTTGTTAAAGGATAGTTGTTAGACACTTATATGGGATCTAGGCTAGGCAAGAGCTTGGAGAGAACAATGCTAAGTAGGAGTTCAAGGTTTTATACAAGTTGTAGATGCTATATACAAAGACCAAAACTTCATAGGAATAACAATTATGAGCTTGGTGGCTGAATGAGGGGAACATAAATACAAGTTTCATCTTTCTTGCTACTAAAGATCTTCATAGTTCGAAGAGGAATACATTGACTCAAGGTTGATAAGATTGTCACCAATGATGCTACTATTATGCAAGGGCTGACTACTTTCTAGAAACCTAGGTGGTTTTTTTTCCCATCCATTTTTTCTTAAAACCTCAAGATAACTATTGACTCATCATTATCTCAAAGCAAGATGTATGGGAGGTAGTTGCTTAGATGTAGCTTGCAAGGGCATTAGGCCTTGATGGATGGCCTAGTGAATTTTTTGTAGGATACTTTGATGTTATCGACCATTTTATTAGGAATACCTTAAATATTTTGTGATCAAGGGAGTGAGTTCATAGAGATATGAATTGTTCTAGGGTAGTGTTGATTCCAAAGAAAAAAGATGCTTCAACAACTTTAAATTTTTGACTCCAATAGTTATTGGGGTTTTTAATTGGAGTCTGTAATACTTGTATTGGGGTTTTTACAAAAGCTTTGGTTATGTGGCTCAAGCCTCTCCTTCACTAGCTTGTCTAGGAAAACCAATAAAGCTTCATGAAAGAAAGACTAATCCAAGACTAAATTATTTTGAACCTTAAGTTGATGCTCCCTAGTCAAGTTGCATAAGTTCCCTTGTATGTCAAACTCAACATTGTTAAAGCTTGTGATTCTCTTAGCTAGGAGGAAATTTTGATTAATAAGGAATTCAACAAAATGTTTGCTTGGCTTTGCATCCACATACAACCATTAGGAACATTCTCATTTGAAATTAATTAAAGATTGCCATGATTTTCTACCTTGAACATGTATTGAGACAAGGAGACTCGTTCTCTTGTTACCTCTCCATCATTGCCATAGATATCATGCAAGATTACTTAGCTAAGGCCAAAGTAATGGGTATTTAGATTGCTAGGATTAAGAGTATAATTAAACACTATGCAGATAATACTATGCTTCCCACCAAAGCAACCATCCATGACACTCAAGTGATTAATGAAGTGTTGACAAAGCTAGAAAGAGAACTAGGATTTGGGGTTAATTGAGCAATATCCTTGGTCTACAACTTCCACATTGCCCCTAATCTAAAAATTATCTCATCTTCTAGGGTTAGGCCTTCGTGATGCGCAAGACTCTTACACAAGCATATCCATCTATGCCTTTAACAAACAGGCCACTAAGGATGGACACCTTCAAAGTACACAAGGGAAGGTTGGTTCATGGATAAACAAATTCCTTTGTAGCAAGGGTAGGATCTTACTCTCCACATCTATCCTTGTAGCCATGATTAGGTATGTTTCCTCTATTCTCTTTCCCACTTCATCTATTCTCCATAAAGTGGACACAATCATAAAATAATTTATTTGATTAGGAGGGAATAATGGATCTAAGAGGTCTCTAGTACATTGGGATGAGGTGACTAGCCACAAATACAATGGGGGTTGTGTGTTCAAAAATTTGAGGATTGTATTCCTAATGAACTGACTAGACTTCCTTGCTATATTTAGAGCCAAGATATAGCTTTATGGATCACAATTATGCACAAGACTTAGTAGACTCAGAATTTCTATTATTTTTGACTCCCATGTCTGGAGAATGTTGTGTAGGTAATTTACAATTTTCAACCAATTGTGCAGCCCCTGGTTTGCCTCAACTAAGGTACTATTAGTGGCAAAATATAGGATCATGGAGGTATGGACAACCCTTTGCAAAGGTAGATTGCTTTAAAAATAATAGTGTTTATTTGGCTCGTTCATGAAAAGGCAATACAAACAAAATAGTTTCAAACAAGGCATTAAATGATGCTTGACCCCAACCACATCATGTGCATAGATAGGACCCCTAAAACATTTGAACATCTTTTCATTGAATGTTTTTCTGCTCACTTGGTTTGGCTTGTACAGTCTTGTCCCGCATCCGTGCATTTATCAATGATTGCTTCTTTACCATCAATTTTTGGATAATTTGGAAAAATCTTAACCATTTTTTTCTTTCACATTAAACCTTAATTATTTCCTTGAATTTTTATTATAAAGACTTGTATATTCCCTTGGATAATTCATTGAAACTTCATTGTTGCCTTGGATCTTGAACATTTAAGCTGGTAGTGCAGGACTTTGATTGGGATGGAAATTTATGGCAGTTGATTATCCCTATTGGAAGGCATAGGTTCCTTCTTCAACTAGTGGGATAGAATCCTTGATAGCTAATATGATCCTAGTACATGATGTAGTCTACAAGACATTGATTTTTTTTTCCTATAAGGAATTGCAACTTCAAACTGTAGTCAAATTCTTAGCTCCTTTGTTTTACCAATATGGCATTGGGCCATCAAATTGATGGAGAGTTACTTTTTTCAATTTGGGAATTCTTTAAAACTACTTTTTTTTCATTTTTCTTTTCTCTTATGTTTGTAGTTGTGATGCCAAGTCAACCTTTGATGTTTATTTAGAGATTATTTGAAGTAGCAAAGGGAAAATAAGAATTTTGGCTTAATCCTATCACTTTGGAGGTTTGTGAGGGTAGATTTTGAGGCTCGGCTAGCTTAATTAACTCCTATGCCACCAAGTAGGTGCTTTAAGTTCCTATATATCTACTGGGCACAATAGTCACCAAGGGTGGGGTAGATTGCTTTCTTTGTATGGGAAATGTCCAAATTTTTTATTGTTAACATTGAACCCATGGTTTTGCAAGATTTCTATTGTTATCCACATAGATGCTATTAAATTTCCTTGGCTTTGCATAGGATTTATGTACTTGAGAATGTACTTTGTGCAAGTAGCTTCTTAGAGAGGTATATTCTAAGGTTGAAATGAAGCTACATGCGTAGGTGGTGAATTTACTAAGCAATTTGGATAGTTACATTTCATGAAGGCATAGGATCTAGTCAAGGCCAAGGAAGTGGTCAAAAAGTCAGTAACATGGGAGTACAATGGTACAAAATTCAATAGGATCATGGAAGACGTTGAAGAGTATTTGAAGGGGATATAAGCCAATAGAAAGACTATCTCAACCACTTATTGTATGAAATGTAGCAAAAAGAACCTCAGAAGCATATGGTTAAGGAGGCTTGACTCAAAGTAGAAGAGCCTGTTAGGCCAAAAAAATCAAAGGAAAGCCACTTAAATAAGCAAGAAGAATAGGAGAGGGAGGATATAGGATCCCTAGTAATCACCCTCTATAATGTAGTGCAATTTTTTTAAAAGATGTACATGTAGCTATACTTACACTAGCAACTCATAGAGATGTGAACATATAATTATGGGTTGATGACAAGGCCTATGTACCTCCTTCCTATCCCAGCTTAGGTTCTTGTTGAAAGACCTTGCCACTTTTCATAAACCTAAGAATTAACATGTCATTTTTTTATTACCTTGACACTTTTCATTACTTATGAAGCTAGAAAACATCAAAAAATTATGTGACTCACTTGTTTCCAAGTTTCAATTTACAAGTGATATCAACAAATGTGGTTGGATATATTCCTAATCCTTCACTATGTTTCTACCAAACCAAATCATTTAATTTAAACAATTTCTAGGAATTAAAAATGTATACATTTCAAGAACTTTACCCATGCCATGTGACATTGCAATTCCCCTTTGAGAGTCATCTAACTTGAAGACACTAGTCTTCATCCATGTAATTACTAGTTGTGAATTTAGGTGAATTCCTTATCCTAGGGTTCAAAGGGCATCTAATCATAATTCATATGGGTTCATTTTATGAAAAAAAATAAACATGCATTTTCATGCATATAATTTCTTCTTTTGAACAAATAAAATAATATTATTATTGATAAATAAATAGGGTTAGCATATTGAGAAATAAATAAATAAATAGAAATTTACTTTACATAAAAAGAAATATCTAACTAAGACAAAATGTACAAAATGTTCATTAATAAAAAAACTTACTCCAAGGAGGCTTCTAGGCTTCCAAGATTTCACTCTCCTCATCACACATTTTAAAGAAAGTCACTATGCATCTCAAATATGTTTGAAATGCAATATAAGAAGCACTACCTTGTAGCTTACATTAAAGAGTGTTACAACATTGGGGTATGTTTCACAAGAGAATCCATCAAAGGGTAATGATGACAAAAGCTAACTATGATGTGACAAAGCAAATAATTTGAAATTTGTATAAGCTAATGAAATATTAATTTGGTTCATCTTTCATACAAACTAAGGATTTAGACTCACTTAGCAACTTGCATAATCATGTTGAATGACTTGAAGCTTTACATTAAGATCCTCTAACTACAAAAGTTCATTTTCTTTTACATCCAATTCATGATCTTCATTTTTAAGGCTTTTATTTTCTTCTTACAATTTTAGACATCATAAACTTGGCAAACGAAGGTTGAAAGTAGGGCTTGCATTTTTAGCAAACAAATCTAATTCTAGGGAAAGAATGAGAGCCTAGAGTAAA
The DNA here is from genome assembly GCA_015680685.1 of Gnetum montanum. NCBI lineage: Eukaryota > Viridiplantae > Streptophyta > Gnetopsida > Gnetales > Gnetaceae > Gnetum > Gnetum montanum. Next base: position 166,157 of record MNCI01036292.1, on the reverse strand, counting down.
TATGAAAATTTTAATTATCAACATAGTTGGGAGTTTACAATGTTTTTCTCATAACTTTAAAGTGATACTAAGTTCTTAAGTTATGTGCATATATTAAACACATTTACACTTGAGGGCACTACAAGTAATAAGGCACAAAAAACTAAACTACACCAAGTAAATGAAGAATTATAGTCTCTAATATTTTTAAAAGTAATTGGAAAAGAAGGAAAATTTATAGATCTAGCAAGTGATAGAATAAATCAAAGGAACCAATAATAAGGAAAGCATAACGAAAATAATAATCGCCATTTTAGATGTCACTAGCACCAAGGGTATTAAAATTTAGATTTCCAAGAAAACAAAGAAAATAGATAAATAGTCACTCTCATAGATGTCATTATCATGGCTATTAAAATATGACTTCAAAGTTGATAAAAGAAATAGAAAATCAACCTTGCAAACAACATTGCCTTTAGCTAGATATCCTTGGGATTCAAGTTCCAAAATTTCATTTAGCAGCAAACAAAACTAAAGTAAAGCTACTTTACATTATAATTTTCTTGACTAGATAAATTTTAATAAGAAAGAGAAATGAATTTCTGAATTTTCATATTAAGAGCAAGTAAATTGCAAAGAGGAAAAGAGATTTAGATTCTAGTTTTTACCCTTTTCTTTTCTTTTCAAAATAGAAAACAAACACAATGTTTTTACTAATAAAAATCATAGAAAAGTAACACTTTCTTTAACCATGAATCATACCCACCAAAGGCATAACATTTGATTTCTGGAAAATAGAAAGGTAAATTTCATAGCCTTAAATATGTAATGAAAAAGAATGATCAATTAAAATATACAATGTGTCATTACTTATTTCCAACCTATCTTAATAACCATGATAGATTAACATGATGTCAAAAGTTTTGTGATCTTCATTAGTAAGTTTTTTTAGCCTTTCGTGTTTTCACATTGAGAGAAATGTAGGCTTGGACAAAGGACCATTCAATAATGGATTAGGACATTATATCTCTCTTGGAAACCCTTCAAAAGATGACTGAAAAATGGTCAACAAAATAGTACATGCACACTTCATAAAGATACCAAAAATTATCAATAAATTAAATTTTTTTTATTTTAAAATGAGTACTCAATTATCCCCTTAGCCATCCAACTGTCACACATAAAGTTCCTCCAACCCTACAACATCTTGAAGCCTACAAAAGAATAACACTAGGGTTGGATAAAATGATGGGAGCTAACACCATCAAGAATCTCCAAGAACTAAGCCCTTGCAACCCACACAAGAGATAACCAACCTTGAATAGAATGATGGGTTGGAATTCCTTTATAATAATACTAAAAACATTAAATATCAAGTTCACATGACCCAAAAGAATGCTATCTCATAAGCCCAAAGCATGCATGCTGTAAAATATTGGGAGATAGATTACAATTGGTGGAGATGTTAGGTAGGAAACCAAAAATCTATGAGGGTTTTGGTGGATCCATAGAGCATAACACAAGTGGAGCAGGAGTAGGTGATGTCGAGGGTGAGCTTGGAGATCAAGCAAGGGCTGTTATGGATGCAGGGTTTGGTGTAGGTCTAGCAAGGGGTCGAGTACGAGGTCTGATGCAAGCTATAATAAGGCAAGTGATTTGAGCAAGGTTGGTGGGGGTTCCCTCTCCATGATGCCCCAATTATGGAGATATTGAAGTGTGCATCTATCATGAAGGATCTATGAGGCTACAAGTTAATACTCCTTCCTCCCTCATGAGGTTGAAGACTCTAGAGTTGAGCCTCATTGGAAAGTTCATGTTGGTCGATGCCAATTCCAAATTAGATCTGGTGAAAAAATGGGTAGTCATGCCTTGGGGATTTTACCCTATGGAGGTACATAGCCTTCCAGAGGACCTATTTTTTTTTTCTTTCCAATCTATCATGAGCCAAAATAAGGTTCTTCTTGGTGGTCCTTAGTTCTTTGGGGACATTGGCACCCTAGTGCAAGGCGCCTATGTGGATTCATGTTCTAGGGATTCTAGGGGAACTTTGAATAGAAAAATTCCTTTAGATGCTAGTTGGGTTTTTTGAGGAGTTTATACCTTTCGATAAGTTCACCACCTCTATGGAAAGAATGGCTTTCACTCAATTCTATGTATGGTCATTGTTGCTATGGGATCTAGCCCAGGAGGTGGTCCTTAACCTTCTAATGGACAAAGAGAAAGTTCTGGTAGAATAAAAAAAATGTCTTGATTGACAAGCCTACAATGATGAAGCCCACAGAATCTAAGTATTACAGTGTTTGTAACAAGACCGACCACTTGATGGTAGAATGTCAAGTGAAGTAGAAGGTCCCAAGCCCAAAACAAAAAATTGGGGATGGCTAGATGGTGGTTGCTAGGCATCTACCCCAAGGTCTAACATAAGGGATGGATCCCTTGATGTCACCAACCTTAGGGAAGGTTCCCCAAGGGGACTCGACAAAGAATCTACCAAGATCCTTAGTAAGCATGATGCCCAATCCCAAACATGTCAAGACTGGTACCAAAGGGGGAGAGCTTTTCCCACTAGGTGGATGGGTATCTATTGTGAGGGGGACAAAAATGCCATTCATGTCATAGGTACCTAGGGGATGTGCTGAATTAGAGGGGACAATCCAATGTTCACCTAATTCTAGTAAGGTTGGAAGGCCACCAAGCTCTATGTTCCAAACCAAAAAGGCACAGTTGGAGATTGATTTAGGGCTTCAAACAACCCTCAAGGAGATATATAGAAAGTGTTCAATAGGTAGAACATGAGGATCCTCTCATGGAATTGCTAAGGTCAAGGTAAGCCCTACAAAAGAATACCCTCAAAGATATCATGCATAGGGAAAACTGTGATGTGCTATGCCTGCAGAAGACAAAGCTGCAACCGTAAGAATTTCACTGGTATGCTAGCCTGGTTAGTAGATATAATTTTTGGGTTATTGGGGGTGGACAGGGAGCCTAGCCTCTCTTTTACACTAGCCACTCAAATCCATGGACATGTCCACATGGAGTATTACCATTTTTGTTTGATAGAGTAGCCTCTGGTTCATGAATCTCTTTGGCATCCGAAGATGGAAGGAAATGCTAGGAGAGTTGCAATGGCTTACTCCCATAATCCTAGATAGAAGGCAGTGGATCTTAGTTGAAGACTTTAACTAGAGAATATATGGGTGGGAAAAGCTAGATGAAGGGACCCATGAGCCTCCTAGTAGTCTACAATTCTTATAGTTTCTAGTTTCTCATGACTTGGTTGACATGGATATCAAAGATTACCATTTTACGTGGAGCAATTGAAGAAAGGGCATTTACTTGATCATGAAAAAGATTGATAGAGTGTGGGTTAACTTGGATATTTTGATGAACTAGGGATGCATGTTCATGGGAAAGAGAGACTAGCTCCTGACCACTAGTCAATTCTATGCCAATTGGGAGATACCGTTTCCAAGAGGTCTTCACCATTCCATTTTGAATGGGTTTGGATTGCTAAGTTGTGGCTACACCTAATGGTGTAAGGGATTTGGAGAAATTATTCATCAAGGGTTGACCCCCTAGAGTTTCTCAAGCTAGGGTTAAACCAGCTCAAATGGGCAATAAGAGCATTGAGGGTAGGTGATAAGTTCTCATTCAAATCAAATAGGTGGAAACTACTACAATGTCTAATAGAGATTTTGATGGACTAGGGATTAGGTCAAGATCTAGATGATGCTAAATGTAAGGTGCTGGTGGAGTTGCAAAACCTAGATGCTAAAGAGGAAGCTTACTAGAGATAGCATGGGTAAGCTTGTTAGCTCAAGGAGGGAGACATAAATACACATTTTTTCTTTGCGACGACTAACTCAATCAGCCACTCGAACAAGATTCATAGTTTAACTTTTCAATGGAAAATAGTTGGTGGTGCTAAGAAGATCACCTAGGCCATGATGAATTACTAGTTGAGCATCTAGCAGCAAAACGAGGCTACATCTCTTTTGATTCACATCAATTCTATTTTGGATGCTAAGGATAACTGATGGCTGCTAGAACTATTTACCTATGACGAGCTTAATGGTGCTTTTGATTCACTAAAGATTGGGAAGGCACTAGGGCCTAGCAATTGGCCTGTGGAGTTCTTTAAGGTGTTCATCAATGTTTTGAGAAAAAATCTCTTAGATGCCTTCAATGTAATGTTGATTTGGTAGCAAGTTCATAGGGAAATCAATTGTTCTGATTGGTCCTCATTCCCAAAACTACCAACCCCATGGATCCTTCACAATTTTGGCCTATTATAGTGTGTAATACACTCCTTTGCTTGTTCACTAAGTAGGTTGCACAGTTGGGATGCCATGTTTGATCAGTCTATAGTAGATGAGTTTCATTAAATAAAGGTTTATTCAAGACCAGGTTATCCTAGTGCAAGAAGTGTTACACTCCTTGTGGATGGCCAATGACCATAGTATGTGCCTCAAACTAAACATTACTAAAGCTTATGACACCATTTTTTGGTGCTCTCTCAAAGAAATCATGTTGTGTAAGGGCTTCCACCAAAATTTTGTTAATTTATGCAAGCACATCTAGAGCTTGGGAGCTTTTTCTCTGAACTTGGAGGGAAAGCTTTGGGGATTTTCATCCCTTGGCCAAGGGTTGAGACAAGAGGATCCCCTTTTCCCATACCTATTTAATCTTCTGATAAACACATTACATAATTACTGCAAGTTGGAGGGGGTTAGAGGTTTGCAGATCGCCAGAGTTGATTGTCTGGTGGAATACTATGTCAATGATACCATTCTATTTTCTTGGGCTATTATATCCAAGGAAATGGTGATAAAAAGAGTGCTGCAAAGAATGGTGGAGAAGATTGGATTAGAATTTAACCAAGGTATATCTACAATCTACTTGCTTAATATGATTGTTTGGGTGAAGGGGCTAATTGTGTAAACTCTAGGTATCCTCCTGGGCATCTCATGAGATACCTACCTTGGGCTACCTCTTAATGGTTGGAATTAGAGGCATACATGGGTTACCCTCCTCTAGGAGTTTCAAAAATGAATTGATCATTAGGTAGTTTGATTCCTAACTCAGGATAGGAAGTCTCTTTTGGCCATGTCAATGCTTTCTACTATGGCTTGTTATGCGGCTTCGATGGCCTCCCCCCTAGAGATATTATCTAGAAGGTGGATCAAGTAATAAGGAATTTTACTTGGTTATTGTGTAGAGCAGAGATTGTATACATTTAGTCAACTAGGATACGGTGGCTAGACCTAAAGCTACTAGGGGTCTTCCAAGACATTGTCATTATGGGATAGTAGGACCTTCGTAATCAGCTGATGCATCAAAACAATAGGTCCACTCAATGGATTACAATCATGAACAAAAAACATAGGTGGTGGGAGGTGGGAGCATAGGAATCTCATATTTGGTGTGCTCTTTCCAAGCATGCTTGGATGGCTCTAGAATCAAGGCTAATGGTGGTATCTCCATATCAACTCATTAAAAATAGATGTCTTGTGGTCAAGGGATGGTGGGGGATATAGAAGGGCAAGCTACCCAAGAAAATAAAAACCTTTATTTTGTTGATGAATCACTCTACCATCTTAGTTTGTGTGGTTTTTCTATGGTGGAGGATGAATGTGGAGGACACATGTCCTCTTTACATGGTGGCCATTGAAACAATAGTGCATTTTATTTACTACTATGGTTACACCATCAGTGTTTAGTGGGTAGTAAACATCTATCCTTTTTTACAATTCAACAATGATTCCAAGGTGGCTATGGTGTTGTGGTTGGTTTGGAAGGCATGTAATCATTGGGTTTTTCATCATCTGCCACTACCACCATCAATGTAGATTGCTATTGTTAGTTTCCTAGCTCTAGAATGAAGCAACTTTGACAATATGGGTTACACCACTTTTCAGTAACCATGTGTAGGCTTTACAGAGAATCTAGTGCTATGGGATATGATTTCATGGGTGGGGTAGGCTAACCTCCTACCCCTACTCCAAGGGGACTCAGACCTTGAGGATAGCCCATTCTACATGAATTGGCAAGGGGACCACATGCTTATCCAGAGTATGTGGATTGTTCTTGTAGCATCTAAAAATGTTGATGGCTAGAACACCAAGAGTTTTTCAGGTGCACAACCTAACCCCAAGTCTACCAAAGGGCTATGCTAGAGAGGATGGAAACGAGGCATCTTGAATGGTCTAGTCAATCAGTTAGGGACTTATGTGATGTACAATAACCATTTGCAAATAATTATTTTAGAATGTCACATATAGGATTTTGGAATAAGTAGGAACACAATATGCATAACAATGAAAGAGTATTAATGTGCATGCATTATAGCAATAGAAATAAATAGGTACACTAACAGTTTAAAGTATGTGCTATAGCAAAATAAAATAAGAGTGCAAGTGAAGAAATGCACTGCCCAAAGATTGGGGGACATGAATTTTGATTAAATGATGTGTACAATTGGTGTGCAGCATAGACAGACATAACTGGGTAGTGAGGCAATATGGTCATAGTCGTTGGAGTACTGCAAACATGGTGTTGATAGAGACAAAGGAGCTAATGCTTGCTAGACTAAGAGTTTCTATGCTATGCATGTGCAGGCGTCATGCTCAAGTGTGAGAGTGGAACAAGGATTTGGAAGGCTCTAATGCTAGAATTTACTACTTATCGACTTTTTGCTTGCCAATCTTCTGCCAAGGCCAATTGCAAAATCCAACCCTTAGAATGTTGATTACTAAGGTATTTATAGAGCCAAGGTTGGGGGAGGTGTGGTTTGGATTCCATGTGTCCTGTGTCCCACATAGCACGAATGTGGGTGTGTCACGCTAATGTGCTACACTATGGTGCTACGCTTAATAGGACAAGAATAGGAATTGAAAATCTACCAAACTATCATCATATTGCCTAAACTGCATGTGCCAAGAACTGAAAAACTACCATGTTTTTACACAATGCCTAGAAAAAATGTGAATTAGAGCCTATGCTCTAGGACTATGTCTTCCCTCCTCTTTCGAGTAGGGTCCAGCATAGGAACAATTTTGGGGACCAATAGCAGGTGCAAAAATAAAATAAACTATTCACTTTGGCCACTGGAGAGATGCTAGAGCAAAAATAAAGATCAATGATAAGCTCTAGGCATTTTTGGAAGGCATTCGGAGAATTTTTCCAAGTGCTACGCTTTCTATGCTACCCAGCGTAATGAAGCGTGGCATGAACACTTAGAAAATTTTATAGTTTTGGCCTGCTACACTGTCTATGCTACATAGCATAGCAGAGCATAACACTCATTTTCCATGAATTCTGTCACAAAACTGAAGACATTGGTTTGGGATTCAGCAAGGCAAGCAACTTTAGCAACTACCAAGTACATATTTCATGTTGAAAGAGCCTGATATCTCTTAGTTTCATTCTAGGCAACTTTTGGCAGTAGCACCTCTACGAAACTGTGCTACGCTATGTAGCGTAGCACAGCGTAACACCTCATTTTGAACAAATTTTAACCCGACTCACCATGCTTTTCCATGGAACCTTGATCATTCTTTGAGGACAAAGTAGGATAGGCAACCTTAGAGCTCGCAGACTTGCCAAATGCACCTCCTATGTTTGGCTCAACACTTAGGAAAATTTTAGCTCTATATGGCCTACTATACTGTCTACGCTGTGCAGCATAGTGAAGCATAATAGGTCCAAACAAAGAAAATTTATGGAACTATTTTGTCTATCCTAAACACTTTTGACAACTCCTAGCCTTGCATCAAGGTGGACTAGCAACTAGGAAATGTGTCAAGCTGGGCAAGTTAGAGAGCATAGCAAACTTGATGGCCCGAGAAGATAGAAAATTTGTCAAATTGTTCAGTCCACCCTCAATGTCCTTTTTGTGCAAATTGGCCTTGAAAATGGGTGCTACGCTAGTTATGCTGAAAAGCATAGTAGACAAGCTCAAAAAAATCTTTGAAGATGTTAGGACTTCTAAGGTGCCATGCTGTCTACATGGCCCAACATGACACCACACTTGGAGAAATTTTGCCTAGGTCTCAATACTTGGACAAATATGATGCTGAGTCTCAAGAGCCCAAAATTGATGGTGTTTCATTGGCCCCTCTTTGTTGATGTCTGGAGGATTTTCTTGATAGACGTTGACAAAGAATATGAAAAACCATGTTGAAAATGACACCAACACCGTTCGTCAATGCCTGCTTAGATAATGCTTTGCTATGCTTGAGAGTGCTAGGGAAGTGAAGTATGGTAGGGAGCAGGGGATAGGTTTGAGGAGATGGGGTCAAGGGACAATGGACAAAAAAGGAAAAATGTAGGAGTTCTTGTGAGGGAGTCAACACGCATAGGCATTTTTTGCTTATGGAGTTCAACCTCTTATCGGAGTGCTTGGAGATAGTCAATCCAAGGCCGAAATGGTTGCAAAGCAACAAGTGTGCTATTTGACTTGGGCACTTGTCTTATCTCATTTCTTTTCCTTTTGTTGTTGTTGTTTTTTCTTCTTCTTCTTTTTGAGGAAATAATTGCACACTCATATCTTCTTAAATGCAACCATGTCATCACTATAGAACAAGTGTTTCCTCCCCAGGATGAGTTGTGCTACATTTGTGTGGGGCTTTGACTAGCCTATAGAGGCTTTCCATGGGATGAGTTGCATTACGTCCATCATGGGCTTTGTGGTTAAGCATGAGAACTGGTTTCATGTGCACTCTCAAGTAGCTAGGCTAATTGAAGTAGGTACTTTGGAACAATGTGGTGTGTTGCTGTTGTGGTGAAATGCATTCCTGAATGACTCCATCTCAGCTTTATCCTGCAAAGACAACAAAGAGAAAATCAAAATAAATAACCAACATGCAAAGTAAGGGTGAAGTCCTGTCTATTTAGGACACTGCAAGGGCTACAAGTGCTATGTCTGGTGCATGCAATGTCCAAAGTAGGAAGGCCAATGTAGGCATTGGTGATTGCAGGCTAAAGAACTCCAGCAACCACACTGGAAGTGAGGACCTAAGAGGCTAGAAGCAATGGTGATGTAGGTGCTTAGGAATCCTCACCAAAGGTAGGAGCTAGGAAATTCAACTGCAAGGTGGGAAGCCAAGCTACTAAATGCTCTTCCAGGCTCAGATGATGGCTAGGGCTAGAGGATGGCAACATTGTGGTTGGTCCATAATAGTGCTAGGGCTCCAACAGGAGGTGCTAATGGCATGAGCTACGACCAAGATGGTTGGAGACAGTGGCGGTAGCTCTAGAAGGTCAGCAAGATGTCAAATGACATCTCTAGAAGATCAACAAGATGATAGGGATAAAGACATTGCAAATTTCTTAGAGGGTTTTTTCTTGGTGGTGTGAACTTCATTCTGGAACTACAATGCCCCACCCCATCTTGCCCAGGAGGTATGGGTAGGTGACTAAATATCAAAAGTATGCCTACTTGCTTGTTCACAAGATCACATGTGTTAGATCAGAGATATTTCCTTGCAAACCCAATTTTAGATCTTGGTAGACCATCAGTTGTGCTGGTTTAAGGTCCCAACAGACTGTGATGTGCTAGTTTAAGGTCCTAGTAGATCGCTATGCTAGTTTAAAGTCCTATAAAACCATTGTGCTAGTTTAATATCGTAGCAAATGGGGGATGGCCAGTTTAAGTTCATAGTGGATCATACTATGGGTGCCAGTTTCATGTCATGGCCCAAGGACATGTTGTGCTAGTTTAGCATTATGGTGTATGATCTGTGCCAGTTTTACATCATAGTGGATAATCTGTGCTAGTTTTACATCATAGTGGATGATCTGTGCCAATTTTACATCATAGCGAATGCTCTGTGCCAATTTTACATCATAGTGGATGATCTATTTACCTTGCTTTATTATTGGCATGATACTGCATGTTAGGTGTAATATGGTTTTAGGTACAAGTGGTTGATAGGATTAGTGAACTCATTGCTATCTAAGTTAGCTAGCTTGAATGCCCCATTTTCATATTCTTTTGTGACCAGCAAAGCCCCTTCCCAGTTAGCTGAGAATTTGTTCATGGGTTCGTGAATGGCCTTGATGACTAGATCCCCTTTTTTGATCAAGCATTGGTGCAAATTGCAATGACATTTTTGCCATTATTTGTCTTGATGCCACTCGATACAGTTAAGTGTTTGGATGCACTCCTCCTCCATAGAGTCAAGATCAATGATTCTAGATTCATTATTTTGAGTCTCATCCATAAAGTTCGAGAGGATCATTCAGAGCAACAAGATCTGCAATTCAAGAGGTAACACCACTTCAAATCCGTATACTAGACTATATGGTGTCTTACCTATGGCAATTCTGCACATTATTCAGGATTTCCCAAGGAGGGGCAGTTTTGGGTCTAGGTTTAGACCCCTTTTGGCAAGGCGGTGCAAATTACGTAATTGCGGCATCGTCCTTCTTTGGTGATGAAGGTGTAGCAATAGATGGTGAAGATGCAAGCTTAGAAATACCTAGGGTGGTACTTCCCTTCGATGTCTCACCTATGAAACACAGTTCTCATTTTTTAGGATAAGAAGGTTGTGCAGCTATCTCATGTGGGGCAGGGGCTTTTCAAGAAGTTGGCCCCTTGATGACAAACAGAGCTATCGATGTTAGCAGGCGAGGTGGCATGGTTTTGCTAATAGGTGGCACGGGGGTGGATGCTCAGGGAGGGACACTCAAGATGAATGGCTGCTACAAGTTTTGATCAGCCGCTCATGGTATTGGTGCACTATGCTGAGGCACGTGGATCACAAGTGGCTGTTGGGGTAGCCTAGGATCACTGTCAATGCCAATGGTGTTGGGGCCTTACCCTTGTCCTTCTTTGCGAAGGTGTTTTTGTAAGCAATGTAGGTCACATCTTTGCTTGTCTCGGCCACATCCTGTATACTCTTAGTCTGAGCGAAGGCCTGACTAAGACTGTAAGGAGCAAGGTAATATAGCTTAGACTTGATGAAGTCATTGACTGAACCCTTAAAGACAGCCAACAAGTGGGCCTCCGTGATGGGCTCACCGATTTCATTAAGGGTTGCACTCCAACGCTGTATGAACTTCTGGACCGGCTCTAGAGGATCCTACTTCATGCTTATCAGCTGATCCATCGTGATTTCTACCTTCAAGTTATACTTGAAGTGCATCACGAATTGGGTCAGAAGCTCTTCCAGAGTTGAAATGGATGAGCGTGGAAGCACGTGGTACCAATCTAAGGCTTTCCTGGCTAGGGACATAGCAAAGACACGAATAATCATGTGCGGCTATTTTTGCAATAAGAGAGACTTGGACTTAAAGGTAACAAGATGTGCATTGGGATCTCCCTCCTCATCATATTTCATGAAGTGTGGGAGGAACATCCTTGGGGGTAACATCAATGTGGGGATTGTTGGGCTGATGGGGTCATCCTGGTATAAGTCCATGACCTGTACCATGTCAAACCCAATAGCCTTAAGGTGTGGGGATAAGCTGGAACGCTTGGTCCAGACCCTAGGACAACATAGATGGTTGGGGAACTACCAGGGCAGCTCCCACCTATGGGGTAGCAGGGGTGGTAGCGTGACCCATCGGCGGTACTATTGGGGCAGCCCCTATGAACTGTGTTGCTTGTGCTGTCCACCACCCAGTAGGTGATGTTGTTGGGGTAGCAACCATGGTTTGCACTGTGGGATAGAGCGCTTGGGTCACCAACGGTATAGACCATAGCCCCGCACTAGGTTGTACCATTTGAAGGATTTGGTAGGTCTGTTGGCGAATGTGGTGAGACATCTATGGTGGTAGCATAGCAAGGGGAATAGTGAATGGGGTCCATCATGTGGAAGGGCTTGGACCCACTGCCGATGGTAGGACAGTGGGAATAGAAGTTGAAGCTACACATGACTACGAAGTTGGTACGATGTGCACATGCGGTAGGGTAGCCATGATTGGTGTGTGATGCATCGCAGGCATGAACTGATGAGTGGTTTGTAGGGGACTAGTGGTTGTAAATGAAACAGGCAAAAAGGGGCATTGATACACCAAAGGGTTGATATGGCTACCCATTGTAGGTGTAATTGCAGGTTATGAAAGTGTAGGCATGATCACGAAGGGAGCAGCTGCAGACAAAGGGTTGGTCTAGAAAGACTAGGTAGGAGGGACCGTAACAGGGTTGGTTTGACCTTCCCCATTAGACTAGGAATCAAGTTCCTCCTATCCATCTTGGAAGGCTTCTTCATGGTTAGACACTGTGTCTTGCTGCTCCCTAAGCCTAGCCAACTAGATCAACTGGTCTAGATGCCATTGATCCATCTGTGTCAAAGGGATAGAAGTGCTAGGAGTGGGAATGAATTTCTTCCCATCACAGCAAGTGAACTCAAAACTACATTTGTCTTCGAGTTCATGCAAATCCAAGGGTATATTTTCCTATACCTTTTCACAGAGAAAGTTGTAATGCTCATGTTGCTGGGCCAAGCCCTCAGGACCCTGATTTTGGATCCTGAGGGATCGACGTGTCTCTAGCATCGGGTTGAGTGGTTGCTCGGCACCTGTAGTGCCTTGAACCATGATGGGAACCTCAACATTGAAGGTGTTATCAATAGTGCTCATGAAAGCCATCGTTACGAACGAAACTAGGCATTTTTGCAAATGAGAAAAACAAGAAAATGGGAAAGCAACCGAAAGGCTTTAAGTCTTGCCAGATTCTGAGGGAATCATTGGAGTGACCGATCTATACCACACGATGCATAAACAACCACAAGATGGTTTCATGTTTACGCTAGTGCATGATAGGGTACAGAACTCATGGAAGACTACCATAAAGTAAGCAAGTCAACTAGTGATCGGAGGCTTTGTGTCCTCCAGGGTTCCGGAGGAATTGCCGAAGTGACCGATCTACACCGCACGATGTGTAAACAACCGCAAAAGGGTGTCAAGTTTATGCTAATGTGTATCAAGGTACAGAACTCTTATAGGGCTACCATGACACATGGAAAAGTCACCAAAGGGTCCTCCTTCTAGCACCAAAAAAACTATAACGACCGAAAACATCGGTAGCTAGAAGACGCCAAGCGGTCGTCGATCACGGACAATCTTGACCCCGTTTCCATAAGAGGGACATGTTGGACGAATGGAAATAGGGAACCCTAAATAGTCTGGTTGATCAGACAAGGACTTAGTTGGTGTTAATATAACCTTTCATAAATGGATAGTTTGAAAATGAGACTTCTAGCATAAAATGATAACTTTAAATGCAACAAGGATAGAAAGTAATGTAAAATGCAATAACATGTGGGGAAAGCAAAGTAAAACATGATAACAGATAGGAAAACAATGTAAAAGTGCAATGATAAGCAAGAAAACAATGTAAAATGCAGTTAGGAAAATGCACCGTTTCAAGATCGTGACTTTACTCTATTAAGATGGATACGATTGGTTGTGCGACACTAGGAGGCGCAGAGATCCCAAAGGTAACCAAGACATCTAGAGCAAGACAGCTGTATGCTTGAACGCGGACTCAGGGGTCAATAATGCAAAATGAGAACAAAATAGTAGGAAGGATCAAGATAGAATGGCAAGCAAGAATGCCAACTGTCTGCAATGTCAAAAAAGATGTTTACAATGCTCTGGATCACAATGCTAACTTTTTGCTAGTCATTTAGCCAATTTTTTACTGACTAACTGACTGAGAAGCCGGACCGGACCAGAGACCAGAGAGAGCTAGCATGTGTGTTTGTGTCCCTCTATGTGTGTGTCTATTTTGTGCCCTGTCCCCTCTAAGCGTTACTCATCGAGGTATTTATAGTGCCAAGGGGCACGTGAAAGATGCAGTTTGGACGCCATGTGTCCCTGGGACCGTGTTGATGTGTCTGTGATGCGTGGACATGCTGGACCATTAGACGAGCTCTACCATGCTATAGCAGGACCATTGGACGGGCCTGTCATGCTGTAATTATGAGCTTTCCATGCCATAATTGCGTTTTTAGAACTTGGAGACATGCGACAATGATGCAAACGGGTGGAATCCATTAATGTAACCTCGCCGCCCGTCATGCTATTTCATGCTTTACAGTGTAGCATGTGGACGTGGTGTAGCATCTCACTATTCTAGGAGATGCATCGAGGTAGTGTGGATGCTCGTCATGTTAGGCTATGTTTTGGAATGTAGCCTATTGGCGCAGTGTAGCAGTTTGCTATGCCATGCTACACTCTAGAGTGTGGCACACTTGGTGTAGCATAGCATCTTGCTACATTGTGCTATGCTACATGGTGTAGCATAGTGTAGCATCTGGCCTTAGTTGCAAAAATTCCAACAATGTGGAAACTTTGCCTTTTGCACTGTGAAACTTGCAAACTTGCTAATCCCTCCCTTTGAGATACCTTTCTTTATTTTTGCATTTTTGCTACGCTATGCTACGTTGCGTATCATAGCAACTAACATAGGCTGCTTTCTCTTGATCCATTTCTTTTCTAGTGAAAGAGTTCTGCTACAAGACTTGAAGTTGAGCGAAATGACTGATTTTGAAGGTCGAAGGCGCTTGCTGAGTGCAGCTAAAGTCACTAAGCAAACTGGGCCTTTTCTTCTTGCTCTTACTATGCCATGCTACACTTCATAGTGTAGCGTAGCGTAGTACTTCATCTTGCAACTACCTTCTGAGGCTTACTATGCTACATGGCATGGCGTGGCGTAGTGTAGCAAACCTCTTGACTAGAAAACTTATCGAAGTGGCATGACGCCACTTAATTGCTGAGGACCTGGTGAAGTAAGGATACCTTGGAAATTTAGGGTGTTTCAGCAACGAGAAAGAGTGTTTAATGTCACGATTTTCACAAAAGGCTCTAGTTTCTATGCTACTAAATTGGGGCCCATTGTTTGTAACAATAGTCATAAGAAGGTTGAATCGAGTCACTATATTGTCCAAAATGAATTTGCAAACCTGTTGAGATGTGGTCTTCCTAAGGGGAATAGCTTCTACCCACTTGGTGAACTACTCAGTTGTAGTAATAATGAAACTATGCCATGCGGAAGACTTGGGCATTATGGGCCCTATGATGTCTAGTCCCCAACATTGAAAAGGCCATGTGATTCACGTGGCATGCAACTCAGTAGGTGATACATGTATTAGATTCCCATGGCATTGGCATATATCACATGTCCTAACCTTAGAGAGGCAATCGTGCTCTATATAGGGCTAGTAGTAGCTTAGACACCTAATTTTTGCCACCATAGCTCTGGGAGATATGTGCCCTCCACACAGTCCCTCATGAACTTGATCAATGATTCTTTGGGCTTCTTTGCCACTTATGCAAGTTAGTAGTATCTCGTCATAATATCTACAACATAAAGCAACATCACCTATGAAGATATACTACCGTGCTCATTTTTGTACTGCATCTTTTTGGGTATATGTTAAGCCTCGTGAAGGCTCACCATGTTGGAGGTATGTTTTGACATCTTCATACCATTCTTGACTGTGGGTCACACTTATAGACACGATATTTGCTGCATGAAAAATAGGATTAGTGCATTCCACTATTGAAGCAGGTAAGGTAGCAAACATGTATTGTGTCACGCTTAAACCTAATGTAGCTAACATGTCGGCTATAGTGTTTTCATTGTGGGGTATATATTCAATGTCTAAGATGGCAAATTTCTTTAGTAAGTACTTCGCTAGATCACAGTAAGGTTGTAAGTGCTGTTCTTTACAGGTGTATACCTCTGTGACTTGATTAATGACTAATTGTAAATCACCTTAAATTACTAAATTCTAGATCCCTGACTCTTGAGCTACTAAAATGCCCCTAAGGTGACCCTCCTATTTTACTACATTATTCATGCAAAGAAATGTGAACTAGTATGCAAAAGGTCAGATATCCCTAGAGCAAAATGTCAGAACAGCAGTAGCACTGCCACCTTCTGTGGTTGAGGCACCGTGAAAGTGTAAAATAGCTTCAAAGTCTACAGGTACTGTACTTATATTGTTAACATGCTTGTCTAGAAATTTAGGTTCTATTGTTGCCTAGTCATCAGTGGGTGAAGCTGTAAGTTACGTGGCTATCACTTGACCCTTTATAGATGACTGTGCTATGTAGTGTAGGTCAAATTCTGTAGTTATTACTTTCCACCTAGCTATCCTACTACTTTCATATATATAGTTGTAATGGCCCTAAGTATGTTATTTTTACAAATGATGTTGACTTGGCTATGAAACAAATAGTGTCTCCACTTTTTAAGTGCAAAGACTAAAGCAAGGAAATTTTTTTCCACATCATTGTATTTTTCTTCGTAAGCTATCAACGCATGACTCAGGTAGTAAATAGGAATTTTAGAGTCATCATCTCTCTTTTGATAGAGCAAAGTAGCAATGGACATATCTGAAGTTGCAAGATAAATGTAAAAGGGCTTATACCTTTGTGGAGGGTAAATAGTAGGAAGATGAACAAGCTCCTTTTTCAAGTTCTTGAATGCCTCTTAGCATTGGTTCATCCATTCAAAGTTAGCTCCTTTTTTAAGTAAGTGTTGCATTGGATGCAATTTATCTATCAACCTCACAATAAATCTTCATATAAACTATATCCTACCTTGCAATCCATGCAACCCTTTAAGGTTTGTGGATGGTGCTAAGTTGATAATGGCTTTGACTTTGTCCAGGTCTACACGTATTCCTATTTTTGACACTACAAATCCTAACATGCATATAGTTTTGACACCACAGACACATTTTTTTGGATTGAGACAAAGGTCATGCCTACGGCAGTGTTGAAGGACCAGGTTCAAGTCATTTACATGATCAGGAGCTTTCTTAACAACTATATTGTCCACATAGTCATTTAGCCATTCCAAAAGATAGTCACTAAAAATGTAAGTCATCGCCCACTGGTATGTTGCACCAGCATTTTTTAGTCTGAAGGGCATCATCGTGTAACAAAATTCCCCAATGGGTCATGAAGGTGATAACAAGTTGATGTTTTAGGTTTATACAGATTTGATTGTACCTTGAGAATCCATCAATGAAGGATAATAAGGCATAGTCGGCTGTAGTATCAACAAGTTGGTCGATACTGAGCAATGGAAAATCATCCTTGATGGTTGCTTTGTTCAAGTCTCGAAAGTCTATACAAATGCGTATGCCTCTAGTTTTCTTGGGAACGACCATGATGTTTGATACCCAATCTGTGTAATCGACTGCCTAGATGAACCCAGCTTGGTAGAGCTTGGTGATTTCATCATCCACAACTAATGCAATCTCTAGTTTAATTTTGTGAGCTTTTTGTTTAACTGCTTTGACACATGAATCTAAGATAATGTTGTGTTGTATTATGCATGGGTCTAAGCCTGGCATATCTTCATATGACCATGCAAACACATTGAAATTATCGTTGAGGACTCTAGAGATATTTTGTTGAACCTATGGTTCTGGTAAAGAGCTAAGCTTTAAAGTTCTTGCCTCACCTTTGCATGTGGCCACGAGAATTTCTATAAGTAGATCCTCAGTTACATCACTAGCTTCCAAGTATAAGGCTTGGACTAGATGTTCTAGCTAGTCTAGTAATGTTTCTAAGGATGCTACATTGCTATTACAAGGAGGCGGCTCAAAGTCTACGAGCTCTATGTTCAAGCGTCTCATGAATCTACCATGGGATCCAGTCAAGATTAAAGATGAATGGAGATCATCATGTGTAGCCATTCCTAAGTGATCCTACAAAATAGCCAACAAATAAAAGACATAAAGTGGCACCTGCCTAACATAGCAACATGAAGCAAAATGTATGCAAAGCAATTATGCAATATCTCAAAGTTTTTAGCTTAAGGTCTTTGCAATATCAAAATGTATTTCAAAATTGCCAGTTTAAGGTCATAGCAGACCGTCACTATGCCTATAGTGTAAAGGGAATTTCAAAATTTCCAGTTTAAGGTCATAGTAGACCATCATTGTGCCTACAGTGTAAAGCCTTGAGTCAACCCCAAAGGCTTAAAATGAGGGGTTGAATCAAATATTTAAAAATTTCTTCTTTTAGGACATCTATGTGCTACACTGCATGCAACATGGGATGTCCCATGTTACGCGTGGGACATGGGATGTTCCACGTTACGCACCGGACATGGGATGCCCCCAGAAAAGTGACATGTCATGTAACCCTCAAGGGTAAAAATAGGAGTTTACCCATGGTAAACTTGTCATTTTCACTGCCTAGTCCAGAGCATAGCATAGTCCAAAGAAGAGAACGTAGCACTTGCAAAGTGTAACCACCAATAAGCCAGAGCTTGACAACAAGATAATGGCATGCAGAAGTGAACATAGACACTAGGGCCTTCCAAATGTGGATGAAGGGGACCACACCCTATGATGTCTCCCTAGAGTGCATATTGAAGAGTGGAAAGAGGCACCATCTACCAAATAGGCCACTACACTACCTTTGTTTCTGTTGCATTTTTTTTAAATGGGGGCAATCTATTGAGCAGGACTACTGTGGCCACCATATACACTATGACCACTGCACCCTAGTTGTGACTACTACGGCCACTATGCCATGGTTGCTGCTGTTATGGCCGCAGTTGTCATCACGGTCGCTACACTGTGGCCATTGCCATTGCCATCATGGATATTAACAAGGCTATTACCCCATGGTTGCAGCTTCCATTACTGCGGCTAGGAGCGATGTGCCATTTTCTTCCTTTCCCTCTTGTTTTGCATAATGACGGTTTGAAGCATCCTATGTAGCATAACGTGTGTGGAGAGGTTTTGTTTTACTACGCATTTACGTGATGGATATTTCATGTTCCACACAGTGGAATAGGACTAGGGCTTTGCAAGTGTTCTATGTTTTCCCTCAGGCCATGATGTCCCTAATAGCGTAATTAACAGGCTAAAAATGTTTACACGCTTGCTTCATGCTTTCTGTGACCGTGAGACTTGCTTTGCTACATAAGACGTAGTCGCTACACTATGGAAGACATAGCCACTATGTTGTGCAAGGTGTACGCGTAGCGACTATGCTACACAGGACGTAGCTACTACGCTACGCATAGGATTCCATTGCTATGCTATGCGAAATGCCAGATTCGTTGTGCTATATACAAAAATTCATAAGGATAGGCTGAATCCTTAGAAAAATTTTGGTTTGATTAACGATCCTACGATTGTCATGTTCTATACAAAATTGCTACACTTTTTAGAAGATTGCTACGCTACATAGAAGTGTATCCAACACTTAGAGAGATTTTTCAAAAATTCTTTCTTTCGAAAATTGTCCTTATTGTGAACTAATGTTTTTGTTGTGAAATGCAGGGTTATGTTGAAATGAATCTTGATTGTGGTTGAGTTAGTAGGGATTTTTATGTTGCATAAGTGCCCCTGTGCCTAATGTCCCCTCACCACATGCATGAGTAGGAAACTAGGAAATATGGTTCCAAGAAGGTGTGCAGGAATTCTTAGAATTTCTACTTCGTCACTTTAGTGTAATGGTATGGTTGCACTTGTTAGCTGAAACAGTAGGCATTTTGATTGAAACATTATTACCTAGGGTGAACCAAGGTATCCTAAGATTCATGACAGATGGGTCTACTAAAGGGGAAGAGGCAATGGGCTCCATTCAATGTCTAAAAGGCTTAAGACTCTTATCCTGGATTTGGGCAATGCTAGCGTTCAAGTGTTATCATAAATATAACATCTTGTTCATTGCTCATCATATGGGCACATTTTTTCAAAACCCACCTGGAACCATCTACTGTGCTAGTAGGTGAGTCCTATTAATATGATCAAACATTTTATTTTTGTTTTTCTTGTATGATTTTAAATTCTTATTATATTTTATCAATTTCCAAATTTTTTATCAACAAGGATGGTCTTCATGATAGAGAGGGGCATTAGCCCTAGCTCAAACGGCCCTTCAAGAGTTTTCCTCCATTGAGAACGTGTGTGCTAGTGTTACAGAGCAACTTGGGGCTGATTTTAGAACTTATCCAACCAAGTACTCTAAGTTCTACATGAAGTGTGAGGAGCTTGGATGGTTGGATGGTGAATAGGCATCCCATCGAATACCCACCATAGAAGAAGTACTAATACAAATACTTTCATTCCCCACACCATTCACACCAGGTGAGTTATCTTAGGTGTTTCTTTTCATGTAATCATGATTGGTTTTTCTCTATCCTCTCTCTTTTTTTTTTTTTGCTAATTTTATTGTTGGTTACTGCAACAGCAACCAAATCTGAAGTTACAGTAATTACCTCAGGGTGTAATGAGGCTAATCTCCTCTTGAAGTACGGCAAGGTTGATGAGTCACAATGCTGGCTATGCAATGGGGCCCTAGCTACAATTGTCAAGAAGGTTCAAGAGGCTAGTTCATGGATCTTGTTTTGGCTATAAACCCAAATATTCCAGCTGTAGAAATGATTGTGCTTGTCGATTCCTTCATAGAAAATGCCAACCACTTTTCCACACGAGTTCATAATGTACGAGTGGTGTTTGAAGTCATCAATAGCCTCTTTTCAAATCTCTTCGATGTCCTATTTAATGGCTTACACGTGGGGGAAAAGACAAGTAAGGATGTAAACCATCGAGGAGACATAGAAGAATGGCTAGGAACTGACAAGGATTGCAAGGGAATCTATAAGAAAAAGGTTAAGTTGAAGGTAGCCCAACAAATTTACCCCGTCTTTTGGGCTCATGCTTTTCCCAAGTTGCTCTCCCAAGAAAAAATTCTTAGGGTAGAGCAAGCTTGGATTATGAGGGATGTAATAGAAGAGGGGACATGTTACAACTAGGCTAAATATCTTTCAGAAGGCTTACAGGCTGAAATGGTTATTCTTCGTGGCAAACTTGATACACATTTCCATGTGCACTTTGCCTTTTTCATAGCTTGTTTATGATGGTTTGCCAAATTTTTGGTGGTTCAAGAGAATGGGATCTTGGTGATACAAGATTGTACCCAAATATCCAAGCCCTGATCCACCATATATTTCACACTGTCCAATCTCAGGACCCTCCAGAAGTTATCGGGTAGTCTTTTTCAATGACAACCAAGGATTAGGTGGGATCATCCTTTCATGCACACAACAACTTTGCAGAGGCTCCCCCACCAACGCAGTGAGGGGAGCATGCCTTATTGCAGAAACAATAATGTTAAAGTTACAGATTAAGAAGCCTCATCTTACAAAAGAGCCCTCACATGCAAGCGAAGGAAGGAGCAAAAGGCTACACATCTTAGTCTAGAATGTGTGGTCTAAGCTTGTTGGTGAGTATCCCTTATCTAACTTATTTATTGCCTTATTTTTTCCTCTTATGATTGCATATCTCTATTGAACTAGTATCCTAATCTTGGCTTGTGCTTGGTACATGAGGAAAAGGCTTCTGCTCCAGAAGAAGAGGCCCCTGCTGCAGAAGAGGAGGCCCCTGTTACTAAGGAGGAGGCTCCTACTATCAAGGAGAAGGCTCCTACTATAGAGGAAGAGGCCTCTGTTGCAGAGGATCCTTTTGTAGACAATGTCCCACAAGGTGAGGGACATATGACAATAGAGGAAGCCACTACACTCTTAAGGCATCTTGAAGAAGAGGGGCTACATTTTGAGGACAGTGAGTTTGCTGATTTTTTTGATAGTGTGCCAATTGGTGACCCCCACCCCCCCTGCTGCGTGCTCTAACCCCTAAGGGTTTGCTAGGTAAGAGCTTTTCAGTGGGTAGTACTTCTACTAAGGGCCTTGAGTTTCATCTACTTTTCACCTAGAGCCATGGGCAAAAATTCCAGATAAGTTTGCCTTTATGGAAGGCATAGTAGATGACATGATTGACCACCTAAAGCAAATTTACCCTAAGATAGGTGTGCTTGGGCTATGCCATTTGATTTTTATGTTGTTCCATCTTTTCTACCCTTCCCTATTTTTCATGTAACAGCTTCATGACTTAAATGTGACCCAAAATAGGCAATTGAAGTTGAAGTTGTACTTGAACTCCCTCTAGAGGTAAGAGAGGTACCTCATCATATATATGATGAGGCAAGCAGATGTGCACTACACTCGACATGATCACTGTGCGAGTGTAGACATGTCAATGAAGACCTCTAGAAATGAGTTCAGAAACTTGAGAAAGAAAAAGCAAATCATGCAGCTGAGCTAGAAGACTTGCGGTCATAGAACGAATTCCTAATGGCTCATGAGAATTTCGATGGTAGTTGGTGTATTTACACCAAATATTGGTCAGCCGTATAAGGCAAAAATGAGGCCACACGCGAAGTAATTGAACAACGTCTGCAAATGGATCTCTTGGCACAAAAGAATCAAAATTGGAAAGATTATAGTGCCAAGGTATATGAATGGGGGCAGGCATAGAAGAATCACAAACATATGTATAAAATGGAACATGCCACATATCGCCAAAAGTATAGAGATGCATCTATAGAATGGCATGGTCATGAGTTGTTCCTTGATGTGATTCGTACTACCCAGGCCTATGATAAATTCATGAAGCATTTAGTGGTTAGTGAATCTCTCAAGAGGGAAATGACCATGCCTTTCAGGGAGACCACCTCTGCTACCTTTTCTCCAAGGCCACCCACATGGACTACTGTGGAGAAAGAAAAAAACTTTAGTAGGTGTTGATTTGGGAGAAGAAGATTGGGCAAATTTAACTAAGGAAGAAATCCTCTAGCACTTGACATCTGGCCTTGAAAAGATACCACCAGACATGGATGCAGGCCCATCTCAGGTTAGCCTAGTTTTACTTTATTGCAATTTATTTCATGGTAGCCTTATGCATTGCCTCACTCACTCATTGATTTATTGTCACATTCTTGATTCATGCAGGATCCCATCGAGGATGTAGGACCTAGCGGGGCAGCAGATAAGGACATAGGAGAGAAGAACCATAGCCTCTTCATTGATATTCTACAATTTTAAAATGTAATCCCCATTGTTGGGAAATGTTACAACTCTAAGTGTGGACATAATTTTGGACTATGTATTTGTTGTTTAATGAGAAGTGAGGTGCTTGTTCTATTTTCTTTGCCTAATGTTTTTGTTGATGTACTTAGGTCCCTTGTGGGGCCCCATGCTTTAGTTTAAGGCCATTTTAGGTGGTATAATAGTTTAAGACCATTTCGAGCCATAGGTGATTTAATCTCAGAGGATGGATTGTCAATTTTAGGCCTTGGCAGGTCATGTGATAGTTTAAGGCCATTCTAGGTTGTAACTAGTTTAAGGCCATTTTGGGCCGTAGCTAGTTTAAGGTCATTTCAGGTCATGGGTAGTTAACATGAAGAGTGGGCTGCCAGTTTTACGCCTTAGTGAGTCATGTGATAGTTTAAGGCCATTTCGGGTCGTGGCTAGTTTAAGGCCATTTTAGGTCATAGCTAGTTTAAGGCCATTTCAGGCCATGGGTAGTTAACTAACATAAAAGGTAAAAACAATGCAAAATTGAAACCTGTACACACAAAAGTGTTAAAAAACAAAAGAATTAAGTAAATTAGGACTATGCCCTAATCGTGTAATTTTTTCCTAACTCAATGTGGGTTAGGCGAGGTGTATGGCCTGGAGGACTTAGAGCAATATTCCTCTCAGCTGTTGAAAAAGGAAACTCTGCCCATATAGTTTGTTTGTGTAGGTTGTTAGTTTTATTGGGCTTATCGGCGGGGCAACATTGGGTTTCAATGTGGACAGGTGACACACCTTTGGAGATTTCTATTTTTGACCCTTGCTCCGTGTTTATGTTGTTTATGGCACAAGCGGCTACATCATTGTCAAAGATCACCACTTCTCTACCTGCATAGGGTAGATGGATCTCTTGGTGTATTGGTGAAGAGACAGCCCTTAGTTGGGCTAACCAAGATCTTCCCAAGCTCAAATTGAACTTGGGCATCTCTTCTACCACAATGAATTCTGCACTAGTGGGGAACTGATCCCCTGCTACAAAGTTGATAGTGATAGCCCCCTTGATCACAATGCATGCCCCGTTGAAGGACTTTAAACAAGAAGTTGTTGTGGGCTTGATTTGATCCACTAGGCCTAGCTTGTCAACAACAGGGAATGGGATGACACTTGTTGCGGCTTCGTCATCAACGTGCACCCTATGAATCTTGTATTAACCCACATGAATTGTTATAAACATAGGGGTAGTGGTTACTTGACCCTTTTTAGAATTACCTTTAACAGCTTTGTCATGAAAAGTCAAGTAAGTTTTCTATGTTTCTTTAACCATAGATGGAAGCATAACAGCATGAATGGCTCTTTCCTCTGTGGGCATGTCTTCTTTAATAGGTATAGATGCCAACATGCACATCAAGGCTTCACAGTGTGCCACGGAGATCATTATTAAATTGTACAAGGTTAATGTTGTATTTTTTTTTCAAAGCTTGTTTAACTTTTGTAAGGGTTTCTAGAAAGTATTACCCAATGCTCGGTAATTTTGTAGTTTTTACTTCCTCCATGTGCCCTGAGAGACGAATTCCTTGAAGAAAAGAGGACTTGGCTTTTGGTTGAGAGGTAGTTTTTTGAGCCTCAGTAGTTGCTTAGTGTGAATGCATTCTATTTTATCTTTAGATTGTGGGGACATGGGAATCATTGATAAAGGGATGGGCTTAGGGGAGGCCTAGCGTAGTACGTTTCCTAGTCATCTTATCCAGTAGGCACTCATCACGTTTTCTTAGGCAAGGAGGTTGTTACACAGTTCCAACCATTGAACTCTGGGTAGGTAGTGAGTTTGTATGCTTTGGTACTCTTATAACAAAATGAGCCTAGGCTGTTGCAATAGTGTGTTGAGAGGCCTTAACTACAAAAGGCATGACGAGCCCCTGTGGCGATATCTTAATGAAAAAAGGGGGATGTAGCCTAGGTGACGTTGAAGTTTTAGCACTCTGAGAAGGTGCATGGAACACAAATAGCTTTTATGTAGATTCTATACTATCATCAATGCTAATAACATTAATAGTGTAGCCTGCATTATTAGTGTTCAACGCGTCTTTGTAGACATTCATTGATTGGTTTTCTAGATGGATACGACTAGTTTCATCAAGAGCTAGCTTACCTTGATTAATCATACGTTGAATATCGTCTTTGAATGCTAAACAGTAGTATGTGTCATGACCACACAACTGGTGGTAGTTACAGTATCATTTGAGCCTAAAATATTTAGGTAGGGGAGACTTGCTAGGCATGGCTATAGAGGGGTCTCAAAGAATCTCACAATACCTCTCATGACACTTATGGGCCTCCTCTAACATTTGCTTATATTGAATGTGCCCAACACTCAATAGTTGATCCAACAACTCTAACAGCTTAATCGGCAACGAGGTGTATTTAGAGCGATCCTTACACTCAAAATTTGGCCTTGGCAAAGTTTATGTCATGGGCGTTGATGCTATAGGTTGGCTAGCTCCCGCATTGCTAGAGCTTGGATTTTTAGTGGTAGCGGTCATGGCCTTAGGCATTTTCGCTACCTACTTATTGTTATTGGGCTTATTTTTGTTAGCTATAGTGGCCACAATGGTTGTTGCAACCTTGCCCTTTTCCTTTTCTTTCTACACATGTGCATTTTTGTAAGCTACATAAGTTAGGTCTCTACTAGCCTCTGCTGCAACTTGTATACTTTTTTTTTGTGCAAAAGCCTAAGTAAGAGAGTGTGGTGCTAAATAATATAGCTTAGACTTAATAAAGTCATTCACAGCACCCTTGAAAATGGTGAGTAAATGGGCTTCCACAATTCATTCATGAATTTCATTTAAGGTAGCACTCCAACAATGTATGAATTTCTAGATAGCTTCTAACAATTCTCATTTGACATTCATAAGTTGGTCTAAGGTGACCTTTGGCTCGATGTTATACTTGAAGTGAGTGACAACTGACTTAACAATTCTTCTAATGTTGAAATAGATGTGTGGGGAAGCATGCGATACTAGTCTAATGCTTTGCCAGTCAAGGACATGGTGAAAACATGAATGATTACATGCGACCATGGTTATAATAATAAGGACTCAGATTTGAAAGTAACTAAGTGGGCATTTGGATCACCCTCTCCATTGTATTTTGTGAACTGGGGAAGTTGCACCCCAAGGGGTAACATAAGCGAAGGAACAACTGGGCTAATCGGGTCATCATGATAAAAGTCCATTACTTGGACTATTTCAAAGATTCTAGCTTTAAGCTGCTTAACTTTATTGGTGAGGGTTTGAATGAGCTAAAAGGCTTGGTCTAGACCTAGGGATGCTACAGAAGGTTGCATGAGTTGAACTGTTGGTGGTATTGCTGGAGTAGTCATCATTGGTGGTGTTGTTGGTGTAGTCGTTGGTCCCATTGGGGGTGTTGTCGAAGCTACTCCCATTGGTGGTGCTATCTCGATGGCCCACAATCTAGTGGGTGGTGTCACTAGAGCAGCTACCATTGGTCGTGTTGTGGGAATGGTTACCTACCCCATTACCAAAGCAGCCCATAGCCCTGTGGTTGGTTGCACCATATGTGAAGCTTGATACATTCAGGGTTGTATATACTATGGCATCTGAGGCATTTAGATAGTAGGAAAGGACGTTGCTGCCCACCATGCAATTCAGGTTGGGGCTGCTGTTGATGGTGGAATTAGCATAGAAGAGGTAATGGAAATAGGGCTTATATGCGGTTGCGATGTAGGCATGGTATGTACATATGGCAGCGTAGGCATTACGGACGTTGGCTACACAACTTGAATACACTGTAAAGGGATGATAAAGGGAAATGAAGCCGAAGACCCTACATGTTGCTACGTTGATAGCATTTGGTGGCTACCCACCACCAAGGAAGGTTTGGGTTGTAAAAATGTTGTAGTTGTCGCCAAAGAGGTAGAGGACTATAACTGGTATGGATAGAACATAGAAGTGGTTTGTGAAGTTGTGGTGTAAAGCAAGCCACCACCTTCAGAATGGGACTCAAATTCCTCTAGCCCATCATGAAGGGGTTCCTCATAGTGAGATGTCATGTCTCGCTCTTTTGACCCACTCAGTCAAATATATTGATTCAATATCCATTAAAACGTCTCAATGAGTGGTATGATGGCATTAGGAGTAGGAAGGAACTCCCTCCCATTCCAGTGAATAATTTCAAAGGTACACTTTTCTTTGAATTCTTGACAGTCCAGCGGCAGACCTGCTTGGATCCTTGCATATAAAAAATTATATCACTCTTCATCACGAGCTGTGTGTTTGGGAAATTGATGTTGCAGTCAAAGAGACTACTGTGGTATCTGCACTAGGCTAGGTGGTTCCTCAAGATCCATCGCATGTTGCAAGGGATGAGCTATCCCCAAGCTCAAGGTGATGACTAAGGTGCTAAGTGGGTTCATTTTTTACTATGTCAAAAAGGACATAAGAAGCAAAGATACCAATGAGAAATGGTGAAATATAGTGAATTTTGAGCTAAAACACTTAAATAGATAAGCTGCATAGAAAACAGGCCGAAAACGACAAAGTTTGGAAATGTTGGAAAAGTAGTGGTTTATGCTACTATGCTCACTATGATAGGTGGGACTATCATGCTGACAGAGTTGTTATGCTACACTTTTTATGCTATACATGTCACACTACATGGAACATAGAGAGCTTAATGCAATACACCGTCTTGGGCTTTTTGTCCTGCAGGGTTCCAGGGGAGTCGTCAACTAGGACCCAACTATACCAACCAAAACATAAACAACCCTTGTGTTGGCCTATGATCCAACTACTGCCATAGCAAGTCCACAAGGGTGTTATGTTTACGCTAGCAACGAGGTACAGAAGGCATGCGGGACTGCTCGTGACACATAGAAGGGATACGAAGGTTCAAGCTCTCCTTCTAGCACCAAAAACTGTAGCATCTGAAAACATCAATGGCTAGAACACTGAGAGGTTGTTAGGTGCACAGCCTAACCCCGATATGCTAGAGTAGGGTCATGCGTAGGAACAATTTTGGGGACCAACAGGACATGCAAAAACAAAACAAACTACTCACTTTGGCCGTTGGAGAGATGCTGGAGCAGGAATAACGAGATTTGGGCATTTTTGGAAGGCATTTGGAGAAGGTTTCCAAGAGCTATGTTGTCTACGTTGCCCAGCGTAATGAAGCATGGCATGAACACTTAGAAAATTTTGCAGTTTTTGCCTACTACGCTATCTACGTTGCACACCATAGCAAAGCATAGCACTCATTTTCCATGAATTCTGTCAAAAAACTGAAGACATCACTTTGGGATTTAGCAACTAGCAAGTACATCTTTCATGTTGAGAGAGCCTAATATCTCTTGGTTTCATTTTGGGCAACTTTTGGCACTGGCACCTCTGCTACGCTGCATAGCATAGCATAGTGTAACACCTCATTATGAACAAATTTTAACCCAACTCATCATGCTTTGCAATGAGACCTTGATCATGCTTTAAGGACAAAGCAGGATAGGTAGCCTTGGGGGTTAAAGACTTGCCAAATGAAAATTCTTTGTCTAGTTCAACACTTAGGAAAATTTTAGCCCCACATGGCCCGCTACACTATCTACGTTGTGTAGCGTAGCGGAGTGTAACAAGTCCAAACATAGAAAATTTGCTGAACTGTTTTGTCCATCCTGAACACTTTTGACAAATCCTAGCCTAACATCAGGGTGGACTGGCAACCGGGACATGTGTCAAGCTGGGCAAGCTAGCAAGCATAGCAAACTTAACAACCTAGAAGATAGAAAATTTTCCAAATTGTTTAGTCCACCCTCAGTGTCCCTTTTTTGCAAACTGGCCTTGAAAATGGATGCTATGCTGGATATGCTAAAGAGCGTAGCAGACAAGCTCAGAAAAATCTTTGTAGACGTTAGGACTTCCAGGGTGCCATGTTGTCTATGTAGCCCAACGTGATACCACACTTGGAGAAATTTTGCCTAGGTCTTAATGCTCGAACAAATCTAATGCTGAATTACGAGAGCCCAAAATTGATGGTGTTTCAATGCTGACTAAGGCATTGATTATGGAGGGTCTACAGGTGCTAGTAAGGGGTGAAATAGTCCTTCCCACAGGCTATGGTCTCCAGGATGTCGAGGCTTTCTTTTATGGACTGGTTCCCGAGATCAGGAGTGGTCAAGTTCCCAAATCGATGCTTCCATTGATTTGGTAGGATGTTGTCAAGCTAGTTGATTGGTATTTTATGCACTCTAGAAATTTTTGAAAGTTACATGGTGTACATTTCAATTTCTTGAAATGCCTAAGGCTAGGGCATGCAATTAACCTACTGCAGTTCTTTTTGGCAATGTTGTGGCGCTAGCGGCTGGGATGACATTTGAGGCTATTCTAGCCCTATGGCGGGTGGCTTAGCCTTGCACTTATTCACAACCAAGGAACACAAAATCCATGCTATTTATGGGAGGAGGCAACCTCATTGCTCTCCACTGGTTGTGGATTTGATTAAGGAGTTTGATGATCAAGAGGTTGGAGTTGGGTCACTAAATTTGATTATCAAAGAATGCTTGTTGGTGGCTCTACTTGATGCTCTTGATGGGTTCATGTCTCAAGACCTTAAGGTTATGCTAACTAGGGTGGCAAATCAGGCCTGAGCAAAGGAAAGGACTCTATGGAAGGGTAAGTGGAGGGCTTAGCAGGAAGAATTCCAACCATAGTTGGAACTAGTCAAATGCATCCATGCAGAAGTGGCCAAAGAGAAGAAGTGATGACAAGACTTGGTTAAGGAAATAGCAATGAATGAGCTAGAGGCAAAGCTCTAATAACATATTTAGGAGCAACTCCAAAAAGAAGTGCAAGGGATCAATAACCCACGCGAGAGAGGAATGAGAGCACTTTGAGTAAGAGGAGATGGTGGTTGCTCAAATACACCAATAGTCAATTTGGTAAGGATAAATATACCTCATGGTTGGTTTGTTAACCAACAAGTAGCCTCAAGAAATCAACTTTAAATTTCAAGTCCAAGGTGCTACCAAAATACTCTCACAAATTAAGAGAAAACAATCCATTGAATTAGCCAGAAAATCCCCAAAAATCAATCATAAAAGCCTCCCACACTAGCAACAAAATTGACCTCCCATGAGCCCCAAGAACACTCTAGATAGTTTAAGAAATTGCTAAGAATAAGTAAGGAACAACCACTCTCTTTCTCTCCTCAACTCTTCTCACCTAAACTAGTGTAGTCTCCTTCTCTTGTACAAAGGTTTTTTTTTTCGAAAGCAAATCCACCCTTCTATTTATAGGATGAAGGACACTCTATGGCTTGGACACAAAAGTCTACCTAATGGACCCACTAACCCAAATATCTTTCTTTTTTTTAATTCATAACATCTTTGACAAACAAGCTCTCATGAAGGAGTGGTTGAGGTGAGAGTGACAACGCTCGCAAGTTACATGGAAGTGGTTGTGTGAGAATGACATCACTCAAGAAGGTCACCTGAGAGTGAATATGACAACAGTTAAGAAAGTCACATGGCCCTTATTAAATGAGTCTTTTGTCCGCTTTCTTTTCAACCATCAATATGAAGCACACTGTCAATGTTAAAATTCATTTCATCTTATTTTACACAATTCATAGCAAAAGTAATTAAGAATAATTTTTTAACATTAAAACTATTCTAACTAAATTTCAAAATAAAACATAGATCTAATTGCATTAATTCTAAAATAATGACACACTTTGTCATGCTTATTTGTCAACAAATATCCATATATGTATTACTTGAAATAATAAATAATTGAAAGAAATCAAAAATAAATTGTAAGCTTGCTTATGTTATCTAAACAAAAATATTTATATTACTTAGAAGTATTAGGTACATATGCCAAAAAATTTTATAAGCTAATTAAAGTCTAAGTATCTAATAGGGTACTACAGTCACATGTGCAAATGTGGGGCACTACAGAGGAAATGGGGAGGAAACATTAGGTAATGCTTAGGAGCTCCATGGGACAATGACTTTCTAATTAGAAGCATCCTTACATTGAGTTAAGGGATAACTGCAGATTCTTCTTTAACAAGATTAAAGTCATGATCAAGTAGCAGTCAATCATCTTGCATCTAGAAGAGATATAGTGCAAGTAGGTGGGTCTTCAAAAGCTTAAACATTAAGGGGTTTTAGCTTAGTGGTAAGATTCTTGGCTTAGTAATCCCAAGTCATAGGTTTGATTTTATTGAGCAGTACTAAGTTATAAAGTTTAAAATAAAAGTCTGTAAAAGAAATTCTGAAACTAATCCAATAGATCCAAGGGATCTCAGTAGATATAAGTAAAATATTCAGTTTCAGTTTCAATGAAGTTTTTGGCTTTGTGAAACTGTAGATAGTTAGGGTAATCATAGAGCAGGTTCATTTTGGTATGAGACCCAATTGTATTTGTCACTCTCCCTCTTGCCTAATGGGATTATTTGTTTCTGCTTATTTACTTGGTGTTTTCTTTATAGCTGTTTTGGGTTTTGGGGCCCTTCAGGCCGTTTCAAATCTAGTTGTTATGTTCTCATGGATAATGTTATTATGCCCCACCCCTACATCTTGTTGAGGGATTTCTCAGCCCCTCTTGTACCCATATGTATTTTCCTGTCTATAACATCATGACCTGATCTCTTTAAAAAATCATGGATTTAACTTTGCTAGCCATGGTAACCATTTATCATATTCTGATTTTCCATATCAATAGAGTGGATTTAACTTTGCTAGAATGGGAGGAATGTTATCTAATAAATCAAGATCATGAAAATCACAGACAAAACAAACCAACATTTTATTAAATTGAGGACAAGCACATGTTCTGAGGAACTGTAATATATCAATTGTAGCTCAGTTCTCCGTTTTGGACATACATTAGCAATGACAGAGTCTCTTAAGAGTGCATCATCGAAGAGGCATTGACTATCTAATGATGGAATCAAATTTTGATTTTCCCAATGTTTGAAATATATTGAACAATGCCATCACAAATAAATACTTTAAGCACTAAAAACAGGAAAATACAACCATAAACATTCTGTTCTTTTTTTCTTTTCCCCTGTTGGGGTAGACTGCAAACCAAGGATCTATGGTGCCTCGGTTACAAGTGATAATGAAAATCTGGATACATGCTTTAAAGAACAATGAATATCATTCATAATGCCAGAGATAGTATGCATCTACAAATCATTACACTAAAGGGAGTGTGAAAAATAGATCCATTTCGGTTTTTCATTGAAAATTCCTTAAATAACATGCAAGGTCTCACTAGAGTGTTAAGGCTTTTATCCACAATGATACTGGGTAAGAATACTTATGGTTAAAAGGTGCATGTTAAACACACCATTGTAAGGCTTCCCAAACTTTAATTCTTATTGCTTTTCATTTCTCTTCAATGTTATGTGTCAATGAAATCACCTATATTCTGTCTAAATGGTTGAGCATGTTCTGAAGCACGTTGAAAATGTTGCCATGGTGAAAATCACAAAAGACATTAATAGAATGCAGCCAAAAACTTATGTGATAAGAATTAGAGAAAACAAAAAATCCTAATTGCTAGAGCTCAAGGGAGTGATGTCAGATTGCTTCAACCAGCATGCAAGATGACACTATCTCTTAAAATACAACATCTTCTTAGCCTATCTTTATCAATGCTAACAATACTAATTATGAGGTTTTATTAATTCAACGTCAAGTAATAACTTTGACTTATATGCAACGGATACATACTAACTTCAAAACAAGTAATGGTCTCTGCTCAAGAAACAACCCATGCACTTTAATCCAAACATGAAACATCAAATTTTAGGAATATTCTTTTTCCTAATTTTAAAAGCAAGAAATCAATCCAACCGCCAAGCTAGATAATCATGACAGCAACCTTGCTAGAAAACTTAATGAATTGCCTTTAAAAAAAATTTAACTGAAAAACACCCCATTAGCAATTCAATATGAAGGATGTCAACTATGGAAAATGCAATGGTGGCTAAGTGGCTTATTAGTTCTCATCATTAAGAAAACCAAATTCTGATAGATTTTTGCTTCAAAACAAACTCAAGACTATTTTCAGAAAACAGAAACTGCCAAGCTAGATAATCATGACAGCAACCTCTCTACCAAACTTCATGAATCATATTTTCTTTTTAAATTTTAAATCAAGAGTGTCCCATTACTGATTCAACAGGAGGGATGCCAACCATGGATAATGCAATTGCGGCCAAGTTGCCTAATAATTATCATCATTAAGAAAACTGAATTCTGATATATTTATCCTTCAAAACAAATGCAAGGCTATTTTCTAAGCAAACAGAAAATTAACTTTTAACTTCCAATCTAAAGGATCATCACCCAAAGGATCAATGCTCAACCTACCAAGGTGAGTGAGAGCCTAACCTCTTTCAAGTGTCTATGCTCAGGTTTGAACCCAACTCTTACAACTTGAGAAACAAGCACCTTACCATCACTCTAAGTAGTAGTCCGAATTTAAACAGATATCTAAGTTCTCATAATAATGTTTCCAAAAATAGAGAACAGATCCATCATATTTGCTGCTGGTAAAATGAAACAAAGAAACTATAAAATAAAAGCCATAAAAATAACACTATTGTTAATTATGAGTCATCATTATCAAAGGTGTTAGAATATTGGTATGAACTGTCATTTGGAAGAGAGAGTGAAGATGAAGATATATAGGATGAATATGGGCAGAGCACACAGAGTGAGCGGAGCTAGTGAGGCAAATGGAGTGAGCAGCTATAGTGCACGTTGAGAGGGTGGTAACGGTACGCATGGCAATGGCAGACTAACCAGCCCGTGGGTGATAGGCCTTGGGGGATTTGTTGAGGGGGGGGCTGTACTAGGGGGGACTTTGAGGCAGCAAATGGGACTATTGAGGAACGCTCCCATTCGGATGGCATCATGCACCTTTGAGTTAGTGGGCCACCATCAGAGGGAGTGAGGATGATGCAATGTAGTTTAATAGAATAGTTCGTGTCATCCCTACCCTCGGGTGGACCTTATCCAGCGGTGGACAAAGGAGGTTTGGGGAGTTGGGGTAGTGGACATGCAAAGCTTGTCGGAGGACCTACTCTTGTTTATTTTTCCGATGCTTGAAGACCATGACACAATCCTATTGGGGGGGGGGAGGGGGGGGGCTATGGTTTTATGGCACTAGAGGACTTGCTCTAACCCCCTGGCGGTCGAGGGTGTATCACAAACCCAATTTGTTTGCTCATGGCCCAGTATGGGTGCATGTTTCCATGATTCCATGGGAAATTTGGAACCTAGATTTCCTTAAACATATTGCAAGTTTTTTCAGTGATTTCATTGCCTTCAATAAGGTCACACAGACAATGGAGCGAATGGGCTTGGGCTGCTTCCGCATGTGGAGGACCTTATCCCCAAAAGATCTCATCAAGGAGGTGGTCCTCAAACTCCCAGATGGGGAGGAATAGCTCCATGTTGAGTTTGAAAATTTAGAGGTTGAGCAACCAATGGAAAAAGTGCCCCCCCCCCCCCACTCAGGGGGGCTACTCCCTATGCAAAAAGAACAGGCATCACGAGCCTAACTGTAGGGCTTGAGATGGGGAAGCAAGGTTGATGTGGTCTAAGACTTGTAAGCTAGGAGATAGTGGGAGTTGGATGACTATTGGGAGCAAGGGATGGTTGGTGGGGCCACCCCCATCCCCATCCTTGCCTTCCCCCATGGGCTTCCCCACTACATCAAGTCTCCCCGTCATGGCAGGTGCAGGCTTGCTACTCTTCTCCAACTTCTCCGCCATCAGTTGAGCCAACAGTCTCCAAAATTGTGCTCCTCCCCCTCCCCCTCTTTGGTGATTGGGTTAATGTGGTCCAAGGAAGCACAAAATCTCACAAGCACAAGGAGGCCTGCCTTCCATCCAAGGATTCTAGATGTAGCTCGGTATTGTAAGAGGGGGCTCATCCTAGCTACCCATCTAAAAGTCTACTACTAGAGTAGACAAATTGGAACATTGACTTAGGATTTCAATAGATCCTATGGGAGGTCTACCAATGCTGCTCAACCAATTATACATGAAGTTCCTATCATGGAATTGTAGGGGAAAGGGTACACCCTATAAAAGAAATACCCTACAACAGATTGTTCATGATGAAGACTATGCCATTGTATGCCTTCAAGAGACCAACCTATAGGACATAGAAGTTTGCCATCTCCATTGGGATGGCTAGAAGGTGCACCTACAACCCTGCATGGGGCAGGCAAGGGCCTGGCTATCCTAGCACATTTTGACATGCTCTTAGTTGACTCGTCATAGTGGGCTCTGACTATTCACATTTCCTCCTGGGGTCTGTGGCTGACTAACTTCTACGGGGCTCAAGTTTGGGAGTAGAGACTATGTGAGTTAGAACGAGTGGTAGCATTTGTGTAAGCTCGCCTTGCTTGGCTTGTGGTTGGGGATTTCAACCAATGGCTCCACTCATGGGAAAATTCTAGTGCGAGTTGTTCCACCCCCCCCCCCCCCCCCCCCCCCC